>VWZN01021650.1:208066-292550 GCA_013396955.1 Regulus satrapa | reverse complement strand
AAAAAAAAAAAGCCCTTGAAATACAAAACAACTTTTACAAACTTCAGGCTGGTGTTGCACAGACATAGATGATTCAGAAAGCTACCCTTGGGAATGATTCAATGATCAGAGGAGAGGACTGGGAGTTCCCCATTTTTTCTTCTATTTATCTTTAAACAAATCCCTGGTAGGAGTTCTGCTTTACACAGACATCAAGCACCCACAGCTCCTCCACACTTCAATTCAAAGTGCACTTGTTCAGCACCTCCACAGTGTGGACCTTCTGTCCCTCTGGACATTAAATCAGTCAGCATCAACATAGGGTTAATGCTGCTGACCTTTGCTAGATTTTGCACTTTTGTTTGCAGAGCAATTTGAGATCCTCAAATTGGCTGTTCCAGAGGTGCAAATATATTGCAGTGATCCTCCTAAACAAACTCTGTGACCATCAGTCACTATGCAGAGAGTGCTTCCAGCTCCAGAGCTGGGAGAGCAGATGTGTCCACAGCCATGGTGACACACAGACTGGAAGGTGAGCTGGTAACACAAGCAGAAAAGCCTTTTTAGCATCATTTTACCCCCAAATCAGTAATAAATTTTAAAATGACAGTTGGAGAGGCTCAGCCCATTGCTCTGACTCTGTGCACTCACCGTTCTCTGTGCCAGCGGAGGCAGAGCCTGTATTCCCATGAGCAGGGTACAGAAGAACAGAGGTTTGATCTGAGACACAATATGTCAAACCTAGTGGGTTCTAGAACCAAGAGCAAAAGGGTTCTGCAGCTTTCTGTGGGACAGAAAAAGTGGAAAAAGTATCATCAAGTCAAATGCAGCAATGGTGCACAGGCAGGGCTGGGAGTTCTCTAGAGAAAATGAATGTGAATGGAGAGGGTGGGAGGACAAACAAGAAGTTTTACACGATTGCTTTTCATTAACCTAACTAGCAATAAAAAATATTGGGCCAGCTCCCGAGAATTGCTCTTGGACAATCAATCAGAGATAACAGAATTAAGCAGAGGCACCAAGCAACAGGATGTTAATTCAAGCTAGATTTTTAACAACCCTGGGTGAATAACTCTCAACAAAGTATTTTCTAGCTCAAGTTTACGTACTTTTATATTTTTCTAGACTTTTTCTTGCCTCATAGCCAAATGCAGAATACAGTCATCTCCAAAATTATTCCATACTCAGGATTCTGCATTTCTTTTGTCTCACATTCAGGACAGGTAACATTTCAGCAAGGACAGCTGCTGTCAGGTCTGGTGCTCACCTCCTGCAGTGAGAGTCACAGTGTGGCTAGAGGAGGTTGGGAGTTCTGCAGAAAGAGCAGTGCAAGCAGAACAGCTCCTCATAAATATTACTAAATTCAAATATCCAATGTGTTTATCCCTGCTGCAGACCTACTCCGACAGATCCTGGCGGGAATAGTGTGATAGCAAACTCCTTTCCCTGTGCAGTCCATGCCATGAAGGCAGTGGATTCACCATACTGGCCAAAAACCCTCTCGCATATGGATTTTTCCCAAGTCTCACTCTGAGTGTACTCATTTGACAGCATCCTGCTCCTGTCATGCTTCTAGCAGAGCTCCTGTAAAACCACAACTCACAAACACTGTTGTACTCATACTAATATTTCTTTTCCACAGTCAGAGAAAGTCTGATCTTAAAACTAGGTTTCTGCTGGGAATAAAAAAAGTGGCTCTGAATATTCAGTGTTTGTTTATATCTCACTGCTTCCACTAACATTCCTGTAGTTTAATTTGTTTGGAAGACTATTCAGAGGAAACTAATAAGTGGTGTGAAGACAGGAAGAACTATAAACCACTGAAATCTGAGAACACACTCAGTGACGTTATCCACTATTATTTGCCTGGCTCTGTTATTTAAAGTTCAAGTCAAAGGGGAAGTTTTGTTTCTAAAACAAAGACTTGCACAAGTATGGACTGAATCTCTTTTCCTTAGAAGCTCTGCTTGGATCAGACAGGATCAGCAATCTGCATAAAAATAAAGAGCAGCAATATTGCACTTGCAATTAGGCAGATTTAGCCCTGATCCAAGTACAGACAGCACAATTCCCTGGCTTCAGTGGCAGTTGTTCTAGGTTTGAAGATGCTTGTAACTTTGCTAGCCTGTGTTATCAATTTCTTTTAATTTTTTTAATAGCTGCTTTTGGAAACACTGACTTGTATTAGAGGCTTCCAGATTCAGAGACTTTAAGCAAGACAGCATTTTCAAATATAAAATCACCACCTTAGTCTGACATGGAACAAAGTCAAATTTTTACTTAAGTCAAATGTAAAAACTACAGTAGAAATACTAGAAAAGAAAACCTGTGTAGTGTTGGTTGTATATGATACAGATTCACAGACAAAAACTGAGTTGGAAGGGACAAACACTTGTTGAACTCTGTCAGGTTTGGTGCTGTGACCATTTCTCCAGGGAGCCTGTTCAGTGCCCAACAATCCCCTGAGTGAAGAATCTTTTTCTAACATCCAGCCTGAACCTCTCCAGACATGACTTCAGGCCATTCCCTCAGATCCTGTCACTGCTCAGCAGAGAGCAGAGATCAGTACCTGTCTCTTCCCCTCAGGAGGAAATTGTAACTGCACTGAGGTCTCTCCTCAGTCTCCTCTTCCCCAGGCTGAACAGATCAAGTGCCTTCAGGCACCCCTCACATGGCTCCTTCTCAAGGCTTTCACCATCCTCATGGCCCTCCTTTGGATGGTCTCTAATAACTTGTTGTGTTTTTTATACTGTGGCTCCCAAAGCTGTCCCAGCACTCGAGGTGAGGCCGCCCCAGTGCAGAGCAGAGCAGACAATCCCCTCCCTGCCCAGCTGGCGATGCTGGGCCTGATGCCCCCCTTGACTCTGTTGGCCCTCCTGGCTCCAGGGCACTGCTGATCATATCCAACTTTTTGTCTACCAGGACCCCCAGGTCCCTTCCCAAAGCTCTGCTCTCCAACACCTCATTCCCCAGTCTGTCCACATATCCAGGGTTTCCCCATCCCAGGTGCAGAACTCGGCACTTTCCCTTTTTGGATAATTGCTTAGTATCTCTTCCTGTCCTGCATCCAAGTTATGTATGAGGAGGCTGAAGAGCACAGGGCTGAGGATGGACCCTGTGGAACCCCACTAGTAACAGGCCTCCAGCCTGATATCAGCCCAGTCACTTTGTGCCCAACCTGTCCCCCATCCCCTGACAGGTTTATCCAGCTGTCTGCTGGGCACCGTGTCCAGGAGGATACTGTCAGAGACAGCACTGAATGCTTTACTGAAATCCAAAAAGATTACACCAAGTGGCTTCCCTTGGTAACTAGGTTTGTCACTTTGAGGCAAAGTGTAATCAGGTGTGATAAGCAGGACTTTCCTCTCACCAAGCTGTTCTGGCTGTGACCAATAACTGTGTTGTCCTCCAGGTGTTTTCCAATACCCTCCAGGACAATCTTCTCCATAACTTTACCAGGCCCAGAAGTGAGACTGATGGGTCTGTAGCTGCCAGGGTCCTCCTTCTTGCTCTTCTTGAAGATCAGAACACTCACCATCTTCCAGTCAGCTGGGACCTCTCCAGTTTCCCAAGACCACTCAAAAATTGTCCGGAGAGGTTTTGGATGACATCAGCCAGCTGCTTTAAATTTACTACTCTGAGTGGGATACGGTGGTTCCTGTGGATTATTTGCAACATTAAAAACACAACATTAATATTGCATGACCTTTCTTTGGAGAGAATAAACAAACAGAGCATCCAAGCTTCAAGTATCTGTTATTCCTGATTGGCTTGTTATAAAAATTCCCTTTTAAAACTGAAATAGACAAATCAAAGCAATTTTGCTATGAAGAATATGTGTTAACAAAAGAAAACAAAAAAAAAAACCAAAACAAAAAAGCCAAACAAAAAAAAAAAACAAAACAAAACAAAACAAACAAAAAAAAACCCAGATTCCCTACATAGTGTATACACAAATACAAGAGATTTTAGCTTAACCTTCTGGTCTCAACTTTTGTATCTCTATAGTAGCTGCTCAGAATGGACATTCTATTGTGTGTATTAACTGGAGTGGCTAAGGCAGGCCCAGGGATGATAATTATAATTTGGTCCCCTAGATGATCAAGAAGCCTTACAGAGGACTGCACAGTACAACTTTAACAGCCCTTTCCGATCCCTAACTAGAAAATCTGTTTCAAAGGGGCTCCGTGAATTGTAGGGTACAGTCAATTAACTTGAATATTAATTATCTATAATGAATGTACCCTTCTTCAGGGCTTGAAAAGAAGCAAATTACTTGGAGAGGGACTAATTAAGATGATGTAATCTTGACCATGAAGAATAATTCCTTCCTAGTGACAGAAATGATCTAATTGAAGTATCTCATTAATTAATGTCTCATGAAATTGACTGATAAAATGCCTCTCTGAATGCCTCCTGAACTTGGGGCCGGCAGAACATTGTCACACATCCACTCCCGCTCCAGACCCTATCACTGACAATATAATTAGACCTTGGAAGCATGCTGTGCTCAGAAGGATTTATAACTCTGCAGTGTGGATAATCTACAAATGCAAAGTTAAGACAATGCAGCTTACCACGGTGAGATTTCTGAAGTCAATGAGGGAAGCCATAAATCAGGTATAATCCAGTGGATGACAAGCGAATTCCCCTCCTGCCAGTTCTGCCAGCCCGCACTGAGACCAGCCCCACAGCCTGCTGATAACCCTGTGCCAGTGCCAGGTAAATAAGAGTCAGATTAAAAGCACTTTATTTTGCCTTTTCCTCTAGATTAGCACACACCTGTGGATTTCAGCTAACAGTGCTCCAAGTCCCTGAGAGTGAGGGGTAGTAGAAATACTCTTCCCCTGCTACACTGCTCTTGCTGAGGGGATCACTGTGTGTGATCAGCAAGGCTGCATCAAGAAGAAAGGCTTTGAGATGCTGGAGTGTGTCCAGAGAAGACTAATGAAGCTGTGAAGGGTGACTAAGGCTGGGGGTGTTTATTCTAGGGAAAAAGGAGACTCAGAGGGGACCTTCTCATACTCTATAAGCCCTGAAAGAAGGTTGTGTCCAGGTGGAGGTTGTTCTATTTTCCCTAGTAACATGCAACAGGACCAGAGGAAATGGCCTCAAGTTGCACAAGGGGAGGTCTAGATCGGGTATTAGGAAAACTTCCTTCACCAAAAGGGTTGTCAAGCATTGGAGCAGGCTTCCCATGGAAGTGGTGGAATCCCCATTCCTGGAAGTGTTCAAAAAACATAGATGTGGCACTTGGGTCATGGCTTAATGGTAAACATTGGGTTAATGGCTGGATTCAATGATTTTAGAGGGTTTTTTCCAATCTAAACAATACAATGCTTTTACAATTTGGGTTTATTTATTCTGGCCAGAAAACCTGAAAGAAAACATAATCTGGCTTAATCCAAATGGTATATGTTTTATTTTGATTGCCAAACTACGTCCTTTCAAAGTTACAGGAATAGTACTTTTCCAATTTTTTCTCTGTCCCACACTTCTTAAAATCTTAAGCAAGGTCCTCCAAAACTGGCAGAGAGTTCCTAGGTTCCAGTGAAATATGATAAGCAGTAATAAATGGATTGTGGATGGTATAAAGGGAGATTTGAATCTCAGAACTAACAATGATCAATTTACTACAAGCCTGCGGGAGCTAAAAATCATATAAGGAAACCTTAGAAACACAGCATCCAGGCAGGCAAACAAGATGAAACTAGGCCAGTCCAAGGATGCAATATTGTTATTTGTTTACAGCTTTTCTGTTAAAGTGAATTAAATGCCCACAGCTGATAAAAGGTTCATCTACCAGCACAGAAGCTCCTGAGTATCTCACACTATTCCAGCACTAATTACATTTCATAAAGCTACCAAATATACCATAACTAACATTTATTGGCCAATGAAATGTTGCTCTAAGTTAATAATTACAGATATATGTAGACAATAAAAAGTGAAGCATCAGCCTGGACGCAGGAGGGGAGATTAAATGCTTCTGCTTTTACTGAGTGTTGCTGAGAGGCCAATTTAAGACCAGAGTCAACAGTACCCCAGGAAAGCCTGCAGGAGTAGAGGAAAAAAACCTTAGTTGGGGAATTATGCAGGAGAGGAATATTTATTGTACCCATCTCGAATTTTCCCAGCACTCTGATACTATGAATCCCTTTTTGCCTCTGAAAAAATAAAGCTCAAATGGAGGTACTGAGACTTCTGCTTGTACCCACAGGGAAACCCCCACAGCCCCAAGAGCTGCAAGCACATAACCCCAAACTCTTTCCAGGGCACTCAGGTCTGTACTGTGTTTGTGCACAGCACAAACTTCTCTCTCCTGGAGTCCCAGTGCTTCCCTGCCACCTGTGCTGGCTGGACGGGGATGGGTGGTCTCATGTCTGGTTAAAGGTTGGGAATGGGAAGGAGCCTGGCCAAGCAGAGCTGCCATTCCTCCTGTGACAGAAGAAAACGTTAGATCTGCTGCAAATTTTGCCAGGAGCCAAACCTGCCTTCAGCAGTTCTCCAACAGAAACCAGGAGGTCACCTCCTCTCTGGTGTTCTACCAGGACAAGGATGAATCTGCTTCTCAAAGCTTGTTCAGGAAAAAGTTCAGGAGTTGGAGTCTGATTCTTCTATTAGTTTTCTTTACCCAGATGAATTGGAAAAAGTCTGATTAAACAAAAAAGGAAGCAGAAGGAAGAATCAGCCTCATTCTAAGTATTTTTGTCACTTGGCTGCCAGGTCACATCTTCCCTTGTGTTGATTCCCACGTAGCCAATAACCAGATACTGGGGGTTTCCACTCTACAGTGCTTAGAGCTTTATCTGAGCTGGCCTGCTTGGGCACAGATTCTCCCTCTAAGGCTCTTACTTTCTTATGTAATGAGATTAAACAGACTTAAAAGAGCAGTAAGGAGGTGGGGAAGGTCAAAAATGCCATTTACTATAAATAAATGCTCTGTCAGTTTGAAGGCCCAGGACCATCATGGTTTGGGCAAACCTTCACCTGGCTGAAGGTGTAATGTTGAGCAGCTGTCATTCCTTACAGACATGTCACTGTGGATGGGAGAGAGGGCTACGAGCAGAGGGAGAGATCTACGGGGTACAAATAGTGTAGGACGGTGCTTTCCTGCTCTAGCAGCTTTCTGCAAGTAAAGAGAAGATCTCTGAGTAGCGGGCCAGGTTTGATTATTACTCCTGCAGTCTTCATGGTTTTGAATAAAGATGAACATCCTTACCACCTCCTATCACTAGAGAACTAACAAATTCCAGTCAAAGGCAATTTGGATGGTGCATGCCAACATACGTGGTGTAACATACTAAGACAATACAAACATAAAATTCGTGTTATATTCAGGCTTATTCAGATATTCAGGCTTGAAGAGACACACTCATGAGCCTAGTGACCCAACTGAGTTTTTCAGGGACAAAAATGAACTCAGGAGAACACAAAAAATAGTTAGATTAAAAAATGTTTGGGGAACAGCACTTAAGAATTACAAGAAACCACCCCATTTTCACCAACCTTGTCCACTGCTAGAACAGCAGACGTCTGTCTAGAGATATAGTGATGATGTTTAAAGGTGGGTTCTGCCTTAAATAATGGAGTGATCGCACAGTTGTAATTGAACACCTACATGTGCCTAATAGGGGAAATATTGGGTACATCCACACCATCAGCCTGACTGAGGCTGAGCCAAGGCTTGCTCTGACACCTGCTTTGTGGGGGACACTCTACAGGACACTGTGCAAATCCCCATCCTGGATGTGTTTCTCCCAGGCAACAGCAGGATGGTCCAGGCTCAAGACAAAATCAAAACCATGTGGAAGCACTCTGGGGCACAAATAAATTTCAACATAATTGTGGTTGCAGGAGCAATATGAGAACAGACCCAAGTCCGCCTCTTACGCTGTGTCTCAGGACCTGCAGACAGCAATCTTCTGCCCAGTTGCATCTCATTTTTCCCCACTGTGGTCATAAGGATTGTTTTGCTTCTGTCCGACTGTCTGTCCAGAGTCAATGAATCTAGAAGACCTCAGCACTGCTGGAGGAGAGGAAAACATTGGTCACTGACTTGTGTTTTTCTTGATCATAGAATGGACAAGTTCATACCTTCTTGTTGGGGCAGTTCCACTATCCATAACCCATGTCTCCTCCAGCAAGGAGAAGGGCACACAGAGACGAAAGAGGGCTGACTCATTCTGAGAAGGTTCCCATCCTTTTCAGATCCTACCCTACTACTGCTGAGGCAAGTAAAGTCCCTTCAGAGGCTTCCAGCTTTGTGCACACTTGAATTGCCAAAGTGGCAAGAGTAGAGACTGTTCCATGTCATGAGAAATGCAACAGTGTAAAGCATGACCTAATATCCAAACTAAACTCCCTCCTCCCCATTGGTTTTATCACATTACTCCTAATTAATCCCCTTTACAGCAATTATTCTTCTTCCTTGGCAGGTATGATTGCTGATTGTTGCCATAGGACCAATTCCCTTTCACGTAAGGTTGGCATAAATCTATTTTTATAGAGGTGTCAAAGACTTTGAGAGGTTAAGTTTTTTCTTATTTCAATTCCATGGGGAAAACATTGCAAAACTACACAGAAATTGCCCTATTAGCAGTGAGAGAACAGAGAT
Source organism: Regulus satrapa (assembly GCA_013396955.1). Lineage (NCBI taxonomy): Eukaryota > Metazoa > Chordata > Aves > Passeriformes > Regulidae > Regulus > Regulus satrapa. The sequence goes on along the minus strand of VWZN01021650.1, from coordinate 283,954 downwards.
GTCCTGGGCCAGGCAATGTTGTCATGTAAGAGAAAGGGGACCTCCAGTCCATGTAACTGTGGCACCACTCCAATATCCTGGCATTCACTGCAATCACTACATCCCCTACAATCTGCAGGTCATTTCAGTATCATAAATGATAAAACAAGATGTCAGCACTGGGGAATAGCCTCCTGTAGATGTAAGCACATAAGTCCCATTAATGTGGATGGGAGTTAGGCACAGGCAATGTGCTGAGAATGTACTCCTTGCTCTGCAGAGCACACTTGGCAAGTCTGAGTAATCTGTGGTTGATTTTAGCTTTCTCCCCAGAGCTCCCAATGAAGGGGGAGGCATGAGAAAGCTGGTGTACAAGGCATTAGCATCAAGGCACAAGTGAAAAAACACTCAATGGAATTATTAGTGCCGACCCAGCACAGTAATGGATGGTGTCCTATAGGAATACTTTACATTCCTTAGTCATGAGCCCAGCCCTTCTTTTCAGTGTAAATGAGGAGTGGTGGTTAAAGTAAAGAGCAACAAAGTTGAGAGCCGAGGAAGAGCTTTTTTATTTTCCTTTTTATAGCCAGGAGAGGCTTTTCCTTGCTCCTGTCTTCATTTAACCATAGGTTGACATTTACCTATGTGCTCTGAGCACTCACATCCTTTTCTGTTGACAAACACCCCCACTGCTCCCTTGCTGCCAATTCAGGTCACCATCAGTCCTCCAAGAGGATCTGGTCATGGAGAAACAGAAGAGCCATGCAGCAAAAAGGGAGAGAACCCCTGGAGATGAATCCTCACCTATGTAGGATGAGCTGTCACAGCACAGGATGATTGAAGCACTGAATCTACACTAGGACATTCAGGGAAATTAATTCATTTTCTGTTCACACTTTAAATTAATTTGGATTATTTAATCCACATTAGGCACCTTTATGCACACTCTCATTCAGAATTAGAGTGTCACTAATTCAGTTTAAAAAGTAAATTAAGCTCAGCCAAATTATGCTATGCTAAACTTGAATGAGGGTATATGAAGAGATTTAATGTGGTTTAATTATCCACTTTACATATCAAAAAATGCATAAAATAATACATTAAATGACAAAAACAGTCCCTGGAGAAGAAGGGAATGAAAGCTGGGGCTCCTTCTCCCAGAAAAGGCCACTGGATGACAGTCAAATGCTTTCTCCTTGCCTTGAGATAGCTCCTCATTAAAGAGGAAGAGTGGAAGCCTTTGAGCAGCTGGAGCAGAGAAGGTCAACTTCTTTTCCCTGCCCCTTGTCATGACTGTGAGATAACTCTCTGGAGATGTGATGGATTGGATTCCTGGATGCTGAGAATTAATTTTCTGTTTAGGACACAGACTGTGAATATCTGCCCTGTGCATCTCCTGAGGATTTACACAGCAGAAGAAGAGCATCCAGCAGCTCAGTGCTGGAGGACTGAGAAGAGACAGAGAAACCACAGCATTTCAGAAGTGGGCTAGAAGACCTCTGAGCCTTTGGCAGTGCCTATCCAGAGCTCCTGAAGAATGATAGGGATTACAGAGAACTGGAAAGCAGCAAATGTAGAAAGAAGAAAGAGAGAGAGAGAAAAAAAAGAAACCCAAACACTTCAATTTCCAAAACAATACAAGCACAAGTGTGGAAGATGTTTCTAAATATCTTTGGGGCACCCAGGAACACTGAACACTCACATTTAGATTATTTTGCTGTTTAGATCAAATAATTTCTAAACTGATCTGATTCACTTTGGCAGAGTGAATGGAAGAAGAGCAGTAGAGATCACACCTCAACTTCACCATCTTTAACATTTTGTACAGAAATATACTCTGGGTGAAACTGCTATTGGAGCATGCAAGACTATATGGGGAAAATAATTAATATAATAGTAATCAGCAGTTCACTTGCAAGAAGGAGATGTATATCAACAAAAAATCTTCAAGGTTCTGACTGGGATGTCATGCTATGCAATATTTTCCTTAACAACATAATCTTTATGTTTACATATTCACACACAGCACCACAGAGGGAGGGGCTACCAGCACACCAGAACACACAGGGCTAGAGCTCAAAATCATCCTGGAAAATGACAGAAGAGGTCTGAAAAAACAGGATGCAAATTAACTTCCATCATCAATGAATATCAGGATCAGAGAGAAACAACAACTGCATGACTACAAGCCAGCAACAACAGACCGGGGGGGGGGAGATCTGCAGAGAAGGACTGGAGGGATGGAGTGGATCAGCAGCTAGATGTGAATCAACAGGGTTGTGCTGAAAACAGCAAACACCATGCTGAGGCATGCAAAGAGCACCATCGTGTTTGAGATGTGTGAAGAAAGCCTTCTGCTCTGTCTGCTACTGGTAAAGGCTTCACTGGAAAACTTTTTCTTGTTTTGGCCGCTGTATGTCAGGAGAAGTTGGATTAAAGCGAGAGAGAATGAGAGGAAATACAAATTTTAAATTAAAAAAAAATACAAAGAAAAGAAAAAATATCCAATGTACTACAGGAAAGACAGATATGATTTGTGTACAACAAGAACAGGTAAGACCAGAGAACAGAACATGGAAAAGTAGCACCTGGTAGTGTTTGAAATTATTATCACAGGAGTGCTTATAATATACAGAATGTATATTAAAAATATGTATCATACAAATTTATAGTATTATAAAAATAATATACAAAAGGTTTTGTTTGAATTGAAGAAACATGCAGATTGAGAAACAAATTTAGACCATTGCTTGGGGTTTCTCAGAGTCTTTTTACACCAAGAGCTTTTCAGTTTGCTCCCATTTTGGTGGGACAATGTAACTCTGGTCAGATCACTACATTTCTCTACTTACCAATGTTCCCATCTATTCTATCAATATACAGAAAAAAATCCAGAAAAACAAAAAGGTAACTCACCTAGAAAATTTGTCTGGTCATGGATCTGCCAGGATGGAGCTGACTTCCAAAAACAGGAGCTGATCCACCCTACTATGGATAGTGAGAGTATAGATCAGGGTCTTCCAACTCATTTTGCATATCTGCAGTAATGAGAGAAGAAAAGTTTTGGAGTCTAAAGAGTTGTCTGGATTTCACCTTAAAGCCTCATTTTGTCAGAGAAAATGGTTGAACAAATACAGTTCCTATAAAAATCCCACCCATTTGCAGCAAAGCAAGAACAGTTTCAAGACCACAGGAGCGTAGAGCAGTCACCAAAGGTAGGCACCACTTAACATTGAACCTGAACCTAACTGTTTCTTGCTCAAAGGACAGGGAAAAAATGAGTGTAAACACAATGAAAGGAGTATTGTTTATGTGCCACCCTCTACTAGTAACCATGAGCTCTGGCTGATTTTGCTTATCATCCATTAAGGGAAACAGCTATAGGTCATCTCTGTGATTACCTAACACTCAGGAGAAGCAATAAAGCTCAGCTGGAGGTGTCACACTGCAGCAAAAAGTAAAGGCAGCCCAACTCCCATTTTTGTTTTTCACTACATTACTTCAGTTAACATAGTGCACTGTTAACATTAACTCCTGGCCATATATTGCTTTATAGATAGACAATCAATACTGCAACTGAAATATGATTTTGTTAAAACATCTAGGGGGCTGTATGCATTTAGCTTTCACACTATTTTCAGAAAATGAACATCAATATAAAAATAATGAGCCTCATAAAATAAAGCCTCGTTCATGTGGCTGAGCTGGCTTTTAAGAAAGAGGGCAGAGATTTATACTAAAGGCACCACAAAAGAAAGAGCTTACAACAACATTCAGCATCTCTATCAACCCCTCGAAGGACATTCAAGGCCAGCACTGAAACACAGTTTGCCTTTGCTCACTAGGGCAGCCACTGGGATGGTAACACTTGGCAGGAGTAGTTGGAAACACCAGCAAGAGAAAATGGCAGCAGAGCCTTGGACAGGGATATAAAATTACCTCTATTTTCCAGATCATCATAATAAGTCACACATCTCATTTTCGCAGTCAAGCTGCTTTTGCATACAAAAGAACTGAAGACGATCAGGAGAGCCCAGCCTGGGCACTGTAGGGCCAGCCACAAGGAGAGGCAAGTCTGTGGGACTGCAAGGGTGCTGGCAACCGAAGAGAGTCCTCCTCACTCTGAGTGAACCAGATTCTTGGGCAGTGGTAAATACTTTTGTTTTATCAACTGCAATTTTTGTTTGATTTTCCCTAGGACAGAACCAGCGAGGGTAGGGTTGGCTTTGAAATGTGACAAAAACAAGTATTTCATCTCTTTGACAGACAAGTGATACAACATGAAACTTCAAATGCTGCACCTCAAAAATTAAGGAATGCGGTCATGAAAGTGTGAGTGCCACATGCACAAGACAGTCTATGCTAAACTCCTTAAGACATGAGCTATACATCAAAGCCAAGAGGAATTAGGACATGTACATTGAAAATGACACCCTCTTCTTCTCATCCTTATAATTGTCAGGATTTCATGCTAGTACTTTTTTTAAACCTTTCTGAAACATTTGCAGTGAATGAAGAGGTGACAGCATTCCAGGAAGTAATGTGGAAAGGGAAACCTGTAAGACAGCTGAATGACAGTAACCTGAATCAAATCAGATGGGGGACAGGTCCCTTTAGGATCAGATCCCTTTTAATTTATCTAAAGCAAGTCTCACTCTATTCTATCAAACTCTTTTCACAGGATGTCTTAATTCAGAAATGAAGGTTCCAAAACACGTTCCTAAGACATGAACAATCATCTGTTCATGGCTTTCCCTTTCCACTCAAAAGACATCACAGGTTAGGGTGTTCCCAAGGAAAAAAAAATCAGATGTTCAGTTCAGTTCAGTTGTGCCATTTCCAAGTCTCACCTCTGCAGCTAACTCTGACCAGCAGGAAGCACCACAAGAAGCTCTGATCAAGATCAGATCTGAATGGATATCAGACCATCGGTGTTTCCCTGAGCAGCAAAACCAAGATTAAATATGGACCCATGCCAAGAATGAGCAGAAGGTACTTCAGATCAGAAGAGCTTGAAAAAAAAACTGATCGTATCTTGTATATTGTAGATGTTCACCTGAGCTTGGTTTGTCTTTTTTCTTTTTTTTATATGGATGGCTGATAGGAATTTATGGAAACCTTAATTTGTTTCAAAGGCAATAAGACATGCTGTGGTATTTTAAAAAACAATTAATCATCTTGAGTTTTCAATTAAGGATGTGCATAGACTGAACAACTTGCCACCCCAGCAAGGCAGGAGGAGATGATTAAAAATCCCCCATTCTTCTCAGGTGTTGTACAGTACCAGCTGGTTTCTTCTTGCCTCAGGGAAAGTCCTTTCATCTATCACATGTTGTGTTATGGGTGGATTATGTCATATCAAAGCCAATTACCTCATGTTATGGCAGCTCCTGACATAATGTAACAGACTGTTCTTTGGATGTGCAGCGTGATGCGGGAAGATGTAGATCTGTAACACCTAACAGGTGCAGCACTGGCTGCACTGTGGGCTGCTCTGGGGTGCCAAAACACCTCCTAGCAGCTCTTTTCCACATGTCCTTTGCAGGACACTCACTGCCCAGCCTCTGCTTGGGCTTCAAAGCTGCTCTGAATAATCAAAGATCATCTCCAAATCCATTTGGAGGGAAACCTTTAACTGAAAATGTCCCACTCCAAAATTTTAAATTCCCTGTTCAGGCACAAGGAGAAGCAGCAATGGGTACAGAGATAAGGATGGAGGGAGGAAAAACAGGAGTAAGCCCAAGAACACAGGCACAAACACCTCCTTCAGAAGGCAAGCCAAGCAACAGCCTGAAGCCTGATGAAATCTGGGAAGCTGCTCTGTCTGTTTAATATTTGTTTACATATTTCCTTTCTGTGTTTCATTTGTCCCAGAAAGGCAAACTCCCAGGGAAGGAATTTAATCACTATCTTACTTAAGAGCATGTCAGGAAAAAACCCCAACTCCTGAGAGGATGACAAGGTTTCTATCCTTTCCTGCTGTGAGCATAAGGAGTGGATTCTCTCTAATCCTCATTCCGGCACCGTGTTCCCCACCAGGTGCACAGGGGACTGTGAACGTGAATTTCAGCCTTTTTTTCCTTCCATAGGTCTTCCAGCTCAAAATTACCTTTTCTTCCAGTCTGAAATCAGACTTTCTTCATGTTTCTTCCCCACACAAAAAGGTGTTAACTAAGAAGGACTAAAAAGGACTAAGCAGGACTGCACAGATCTCAACCTGGCTCCAGTAGGATCCAACTCAACCCCTGTCTTCCATTTTTTGTCTTCAGCTCCCAGAGCTGGGTCCAGAGTGCAAGTCACTGTCTCCTTCCTAGCTCAGAGGAGTCACTAGATCCTGGTTAGCCAATTTGCTTGTAGATTTGGGCATTACCAGAGTTTGTGGAATATCAGCGATCTTCATCCAAAGGTCCAAGGGATCAGCTCTTGGCTTGGGTGAGTTTACAATGGTAAGAAATTAATACTCAAGGCAGGAGTAGGTTACAAAAAGGCATGCACCATTTTGGAGTAATTGCAGGGTACTTTATCCCTCACCCCTTTGGTATTTTTCGTCAAGGGTCTTTAACTCATCTCTTCTGAAAGGATCCTTCTGTTTTGGTCCAGAACCAGAGATGACATACTGGCTCCTTCTCATTGCCCACACCATTCCCCATAAGTAACCCTATTCCCTTAAAAATTACTCCAAAATTTCTTTGAGTTGTTCTGCCCATGTAGAGAGATGAGGAAAGAGCCCAGAGATTGAAAAATGTCCTAGTTTGCCACTCAGGTTTTCCCTCCCAAGCCAGAAACCTTTGCCATGCCTTACATGCCCTACACATTTTATGAATCCCCCAGGGGCTGGAGATGTGGTTTCACTTATTTGTGCAGTATATAGCCCAACATGGTCCAATTGTTCCTGATTTATTCTGCAACATAAATATTAAGTAGTAATGTTATGACCTTTAGTTGATAACAACACCAGAGTAATGAGGATTTTGGCACAGGATGAGCAATGTGTCCTGGGAGATTTTCATTATAACCTTGATATTTAAATCACTCTACAAATGGCCAGCTGAAGAAATCTGATCATTTTGAAGATCTGGACCCTTACCAAAGAAACTGAGTCTCCTTCCTCTATCACACATACCTTATACAGTCATGTCCTGTTCTGGCTTTTTTACAGCAACTTCTGGCACAGCTCCAGGGAGGGAATTTAAGCCCCACAGCAAGGACTCAACTGTGCTGTCAAAGCCAATCTCTAAGTCAGTGCTGCTGGGAGAAATCTCACCAGGCAGAAGCTGGGTTGTGCTGAGAACAGTAGAGACAGGAGAATAATAGTCTGTCTTGCTTAGTGAGTGATACTAATGTGCAAAGGTTAATAACAAAACTCCTCCCCACAAGTTGAACAAAGACACATAAAGAGTCTGAAGTGCCTTGAGGTGTATCTTAGGTCCAACATATGAGGCAAGGCAGATTTAGGCACGTATTCAAGAACTTGTAGTGCCCCGTGTGGGAGTTTTTCTCAGCTGACTCCAGGGCCAGGATTGAGACATGGGAGATGGTTTTTCATGTTTGGACTTAGATGTTTATTCTTCTTATCAGTACTACAAGAGAGTGAGTTCTCAGCACCTCAGCTTCTAGATAGGAATGGCGATGAGAGCTTCTAACAACAAGGTCTTTTAAGAGTAAACTTAACCAACTAATAATTGCCAGCTAAATTATTTTTACTTCTAACCCAATAACCAGACAACTGTGACCCACAGTGCTGCATTCTACACCCAATCACACAATATCACCTAAACCCATGGAGAAGAAAGAAGAAGAAAAAGCCAATGCCTAAAAATCTCCATCTTGTTCCATACACTATTACACCCTAAAACCCAAAGCTATGAGTTTTCACTCAGTGACATTACACACTTCTATTCAAATTACACACCCATAGCCCTAGTTCCATCACTCCATTTTGGAAGCCTTCTCCATGGTCTCAGGTCAAAAGCAGTATTCTGTTGAGGGTCTGCACAGGAAGACTAAATTCCTCTGTGCCCAGGGTTCTAACAAAGAACAATCCCTGGAAGAAGAACAGTGTAGTGAGGTTAGCATGAGATTATGCCTGAATTCATTAGCTGAGACACAGATAATGACTTTCTCTTTCTTCAATGTACCTGACTCCAGTGGTTGTCTACACAGGAATGTGAGGAAATAGTCTGAGTGCAGAGATTCACAAGATTTATAATCCCATAAATCTTCTATGGTTTATTGAAGTTTTGGTATTTTTGGCCAGCAGGATGCTGAAATGGGTGACTTTAGGGGAAAAGTGAACTGGAAGTGGAGCATGCTAGTAGCACATATAGGTTTTGGCAGGTCTAGGGATGATGGTGAGAATACAGCAAGCTCAGAAGATTTACAGATTTGGCCTAATATCCCAAACTCATCTGACCTTGCTAATCTGCTTTTCCACTATCACTTATGATAAAGGGAACCATGAATTAGATGGAATAGTTTTACACACCTTTCAGTAGCAAAAGGTTCTGTAATTTACGGAGTCTTTTCCTTCTAGTGGAACAGTAAGTGGCAAAACTATGGGCCCTTGACAGGTTCCATATAACATTAAAGCAAACAGTGAGATAATAGAAATCACATTTAACTGCCAATGAAGAAGAGAAAAGTCCAGGAGTTCTTATCTCAGCTTTATTGGTCCCTGTGCAATGCTGTTAGCTTTTACTGTTGCTGATACACCCAATGTCCATTCTCATAATTTGTGCTGCATCGCCCAAATAAGAACATGAGAGGAATTTAGGTGCACCTGAGGCAGAGGAATTAAGGCAGATAGAGAGAGAGCATCACTCTCTTGCTCTCATCATCTCATCTCTTGCTCTCATCACTCTCACACATGCAAGCTCTTGCTGTGCATTAGAACTGGAGGAAAATCTAGTGATATGCTTACCTGGAAGGCAGAGTCCCTTGATCTTGATTTTGGGCACACAATCAAGATGTGGGCACTGACTGAGCCACCTCAGAGCCAAATGCCAAAGCTGGACCATCAGGATTGTGTGCAATAGTCCTGCTAAGAAATGGGATTTATTAGATTGGGCACATCACCACACCAAAATGCCCTTGGATGCCAGTCAGATCCTAAAGATGCTCCAATTATTGAATCAACCTGCACATATCAGACCATGTTTTTCTGCTCAAAGGAAAAGCTAAACCAGGTAAATGGGACAGGCAGAAAGAAAGGAACAAATATATTTGCAATAGCAAGTCCTTTGTTCCTAAAGGGGCATAAGTACCACAGGGACAACTGAAATATGTTCTGAGTCCTCACGTAACAAAACAAATTAAACCCACCACATTGGCAGGATGAGGAGGATAATTAGGATAAAGACAATCCTGCCCATCTGACACAGGGCTAACACATCTCCACAAGACTCTTTTTAACCTCTGCAGCGACTGGCATCGTTTGAACAGTAATCTTGCAATGGTCTCCTGAGGAGTCCCAGCTGATGGACTCATTTCCATTTAGATATCAAAGCAGAAAAGCATCTATGAACTTCATAATCTGGACCAACTTCAGCCCAGGGAGCCAGAGACAACTGTTTCCATTCAAGCAAGAAAAACACTTGGAACACCAACACAGGGAAAACACTTAACTCTTTAAACTCCCAGACAATGCCCAGTGGCATCTGTCATGTTGTACATTCCCTATTTTTAGAAATGATAGGTTGAACAATAGTTTTTACTGTAGGAAAAACTGGAAGTGCTGAAGCACTGAAACAAGAAACCTTTATTGTCACGCATACGGGACATGGAAGAAAAACAGACTGTAACAGTGTTCATTTGATAGTCATTACAAAAAGCTCAAATAACTTCCCATGGTATGGATATTTTTCTATGCCTCCACCTCTCCCCAGATCATGAGCCAAACAGTGTTGTGAGGTGGGAACAGCTTTAGTGCTTGCAGAAAAAATAGTGTGGAACCACACCATGTTTTGTATTCCATGCTGTGGATTACTTATAGCATGACACATCAGCCATTATTAACAAAGTGAATGAAGTTTCTGGAAACTTAATTAACTCCATGCTTGGAATCCAGACAATTCTGACTTACCAGGAACCCCTCCAACCCACAGCCTTCAGCTAAACAGTGCCACTCTTTTACATACAAATGAGAATTAAGGCAACTCTATGGCCATCCCTGAGAGTGAAGCCTGAGCCCAGGATTAAAATCCCAGCCATTCTCCTTCACCATGGGGTTCTACTCTCTACCAGTTGTTCTCTGGTTCTCCTTTATCCACACTTGCTACCACCCAACTAGTTCTGCTGGACTGTGAGACTTGATGTCCTACAACAGCAAATGGCCCAAGGATTCAGTTGTGTGGGTCAGCAAAGAGATGAGTGTGAGTGACCATGCACAGAAACCAGGACAGACCTGGAGTGTCATCCTTGGATATTTTTTCTAGACACAGCTGTCAGACAAACTGCTAAAAGACTAAAGAGTCAATGTGGACAGCACCTACATGCACATTTTTGGTACTGATGAAAAGGGAGCTTGAAAGCTCCCTTGAAAAGAGAGCTGTGCTGTCTCAGCTCTCATTAGTGTTCAAGGCTTTGAAAAATCAAGTGAAAGTTGCAGGGATGCTTGAATGGCTGATTTCTGTCTCCAAGTTTACACTCCAGGGTGCTTAGTTTTAGAAGTAGGTGTAGAGCTGGATTCACCAACATATGGCACGTTTGTCATATCTCAGCACCTCTTTGCCCTGTCTCTAACTCGTGGCACCATGCAACTCATCATCTAAAACTGTGCCAAGGCATTGGAACAGCTACCTCCAGGTTAGCAGGAGTGTACCAGCTCTGTATTGATCACTTGTCAAATATCATGCACATGTATCTGCAGCTGGTTAAGAAGCATTTCCTCTAGAAGTCAATATTTATTCATTAACAAGCTTTTAGCTGGTTAATTGAAAGTGACAGGATGCATTTTGCCTAACAGATTGCATTTTACTGAGTTATTTCTAATTTACAGTAAATATGATTGAAAATAAAACTTCATTTCTTGTATCAGTTTAAAAATGGTTTGTGCTTCCAACAATTGTACCTCAGGGAATGGTTTGGATTAATATGTGCATGTGTGTGTGAGAGAGAGTTTTTTGAATTGAGCAACCTAGTTGAGTTTGTCTCTTAATTTTAGGTATGAGAGCAAAGGGACTTTGTGGTGAAGGTGACAGCAAATTGCGTTAAAGAGTGATTAATCTGCTATTTCACCTTCTGGTCCTTTTTAAAGCAGGATTAGCTATTTTCTTTTTCCCTCTTCCTCCCTGTGGCATCTCTTATCCATTTAAAAACCTAAGCACCTAGGGGTTAATATGCTCCAGATAATAGTACAGCAGAGATTTAAAAAACAAAAGTCGAATGCAGTGAACTTTGTACACTGCTTGTATTGTGGAAACACTTATAAATAGGCACAGAAAGGAATAGCTGGTGCGAAGAGTTTTTATTCCCTCAGTAACAAAGGCATGTGGCTCGTTACCGTGCTGAGCTCCTGCCTTCCCCTCGGCTCCTCTCACCCTGGCAGGTGAAGAGCATGATCCCTTTGGCTTGAAGTGTGTACTACAGAGCAGGAGAGAGATTGAAGCCTCCCAGGCTGTATTCCCAGCTCAGCCAGCCTCCTGTAGGGTGTGGGAGCTGCTCTGAAGGCTGACTCTGTTGGGGTACCCCCATGAAATCCATGTTATTATCCCCCAACATCCCTTATTCCAAATGTGCTCCATTTCCAAATAAATTGAGAAGAAAGGGTCACCCCTCCACCCTGCCACCTACCTTGCACATTCATCCTCAGTTTTGGATGTCCTATGGCACATATATTACAAACTAGGCCAGTTGTGATGGGGCTTTGTGCAACCTGGCCTGGTGGAAGGTGACCCTGCTCATGGCAAGGGGGTTGGAACAAGATTACTTTAAGGTCCTTTTCAACCCACAACTTGAGCTCAGGAAACAAATCTGCTGAGGAGGTTGGCACTGGCCAAGAGGCTCCTTGCCCTTCATGTGGGGGCAGGGGCGTCCCATGGCCGACCTGAAGGAACACGGCAGGGAGGAGCCCATCTACCTTAATTTAAGTATCTAAATGTCCAACTGAGACATATTCACCCTTGGCCTCATTTACAGCCAAAAGCGAGATGGGAAGTGATCTCATCCTAAAATAAGTAACTAAGAGAGGTCAGAAGAACCATCCTCTAGAAAGGGTCATTTTTTTCCACCGAGAAAATGTAAAAGGATCCTGGAGTGATTTTTCCAGTGAACATAAAAAACACCCACAATTGCCAACTTTAAACTTCGGCACCACTAAACTTTGCCACCAAAAGCATGCCTAGAGCAGATGAAATGGCTCCTGCTTTTAATTGATCGATTATCCCACAAAAGTCCTTTGAACCTGAGCCTAAATTCACCAGGCAGCTCCCATGTGATGCTGAGCTGCAGAGGCAGCAGCTGCCCCCAGCTGAGGGAGGGGGCAGATGAAGCACTGATGACAGGTAACGAGCAGAGCAGCACAATAAAAAGATTACATTTTTTAATAGAGATATTGCTCAGAGTCAGAGCTGTGCTTTTTGATCTCCGTAGGAATGGATAATGAACTATGAAGATAATGCATGCACAACATTTAAGTACCAGGCAGAATTTGTATGCAATTTAATTAATCACTTTGTGGGGTGGGAGGGAAGATGTAATATAATTGCAACAACCTTCCATTTCAGCAAAGATTGATTAAAAATCACTTTTTTATGCTCCTATTCATGCTAGGACAGCAAGCAGGGATGTACCAGAGAACTCAAGGGAGGTTGTCTATTACAGGACACCTTGCCACTTGTTTTTGGATAGGTTTCTAGGAGTCCCCCTTCTTCCAAATGAAGTAGGTTCTGCTAAAAATTCTGGGAGCATTTTACCCTTTTACACCCCCATCATATGATCACTAATATCAGGAGTGCACCATTACAAATACTTTCCATTATCAGTCCTACAAAAGGGTAAAATTCTTCAAGCCAAGTTTCTTCTTTCCTTTTTTTTCCAGGTCCTACTAACTTTCATCATAAACCCCACTGATTTTTACAGTGGATTTGTCAATATGTGGATTATTAAAGCCAAGATCTATCTTTTCTTTCTTTCTTTCTTTCTTTCTTTCTTTCTTTCTTTCTTTCTTTCTTTCTTTCTTTCTTTCTTTCTTTCTTTCTTTCTTTCTTGCTTGCTTTCTTTCTTTCTCTCTTTCTTTCTCTCTTTCTTTCTCTCTTTCTTTCTCTCTTTCTTTTTTTCTCTCTCTCTCTTTCTTTCTTTCTCTCTCACTTTCTCACTTTCTTTCTCACTTTCTCTCTCTCTCTCTTTCTCGCTTTCTTGCTTTCTCACTTTCTCTCTCTCTCTTTCTCTCTCTCTCTCTCTCTCTCTCTCTTTCTTTCTTTCTCTCTCTTTCTTTCTCTTTTTCTCTTTTTTTCCTCTTTTTCTTTTTGCTCTTTCACAGACACCCAGAGGATTACCTTCTGTAATTTCACCATCTCTACCTATCTATCCTAAGATCAATATCCAGAGCTGTCTTGCCATACAGCAAGGCATATGTCAGCTTTTGGTATTGAAAATGGGTGCCATGGGATTGTTTCAATCACGTGAATCCCTGAGGTGGGCAAGGATATCCTTCCCCCATCCTGGACATCCAACCCTCTCAATTCACCTGGACTTATGATCCTATCTAATATACTACTGAGACAACAACAGGGATAAATATGTCATCCCTTTAACCAATTTATCAGCAGCTTTCCAAGGCTTTTGCTTTGAAAATGAAAGGCTCTATTTCAACCATTTGCTTCCTGAATATCTCCCCTGAAATCCTGGTAATGCTAACAGCACAAGGCCCACTTGCACCAATAACCTCATCCAAGGACACCGGTAGCTCGAATAGCTCAGCCAGTATCCTTTACGGATCGGGACACCAGAAATGCCATCCATCCAGTGTGACATTGCAGAGAGAGGAGCAGTATGCTAAAACAGCACGTTGGGCTCAGTGGAGAGTAGTATTTCTGCCAAGTACCACAGCTCAGCCTGGAGACAGACCGCTTTTGTTTTAAATCTCTCTGGCTACACTTCCGTCAGGATGATGCAATCCTCAAAGCAAATTAGTGTACAGAGGAATCTCCATTGCCCTGGAATATGTCATCAGAAATAACTGGTTTTAACGATGTTTTATCAGGGCTATGACAGAGTCAGCGAGTCATCTGAATACAAGATGTTGCTCCTCTGCAGTAGCTCAGGCTGTGCCAGAAATCCAGACCCTGTGACTAGTCTTTGTTGTTCTTTAAATGTCCTTAGTATGGAAGGGGAAAAAGAATGGGGGCAAGCAGAGAAAGGATGTTCTGATTGCAGACCATCTTGGGCTGAAGGTTAATTTTTTTTTTTTTTGGAAATCTCTACATCTTTCTACAAGTCCTACAGAAAAGACTAATGATAAACCACTGTTTATCAGGTTTGGAACAGGGGAGAGCAGACTTCAGTTGTCACTGTCACAGATAGTGTAGGTGATCTTTGTCAAGTCATTTAGGCTGGTTCTTTAAGGCTGATTTCAACAGAAGATGCCTGGAGACCTAAGCTTCAGCTCTTGTCTCAGCTGGTCATCTCCAAATGCCTTCTAATTCATCTGGCTGCAAAAAAGCTACCTCACAGTGCAAAAAAAAGTCATGTGGTGGTCCTCCACAGGAATCTTAGCAGCCAAGTGAGAAGCAACGCCAGTGGGGATGCTCATAGCTCACACAGACTTTGAAAGAATCAGCATAAGGAAAAACTGTAGACACGTAAGTTGTCAGCTTGTGAGAGGTGGCAATTCACTCTAGTTTGTCTCTCATAGAACCTCTCCAAAGTTTCCTTAAACAAGACAAAGTGCTTCCCCTGCAAGCAGCCAAAAAGGCTGGTTTTGCTCCTGACATTGATTAGTCTCTCTAGAGCTAGGAGAAGCATCATCATATCCAGAGGAAATTAGAGGGAGGTGGCAATGTGTTGTCAACAGAGCCGTAAGAAATTAGGAAAAACTGCCTGGGGAAACAAGCTGACTTGTGTTTCTTCTTTGAAAGGTCATCAAGATTAGGAGTCTTGGGAAAGCTTCACTAAAGTCCGTAGAAAAAAAATTACAAGTAAGGAAATTAATTTGGACAGCAAGAAATTAAACACATGAAGAAAGAAACCTTGGAGTCAGTCAAAAAGGCTACAAGAGGCAGATTCTGGTACCATTAACCCAGCTGCAGGGCTGTGAGAATTCAGGGGCAGGGAAGGTCTCCATTTTGTGGAATGATGTGGAATAACATCCCCATTGTGTGGTGTGGCTGCACAAGATTGCTTGGAAGCAGAGCTGCAGCTGGTCAAGGTACAAGTCATACCAAGTGTCACTCACTGATGAGCAGGCACAGTGAAAGCCCCATGCTCAGGCTGGTGGAAATATAAACATTTAACTTGGGAAACAACTGTCTGCACTGAATGATGAGGCAGGAGGTTGTTTAAAAGTCAGACAAACCCAAGAAATGCTGACTGACTTGCTCTGCTTCATCAAACTATTGAAAAAGCCAGAGGTTATGATACTGGGCTTGTGACATCTCACAGCTCAGTACAGGGTCTTGAATGTAACCTTTGCACTTCCAAGCCAAGTGTTTCATGTGTATGATTTCTTAGTTGGCAGGAGTCAGTATCCATACATCCCTCTCTTATTTTCTCTCATACTTACCTTAAGAAACTCACCCTTCAAAAGGGTGCGGAATTCACTGAAGTATATTTGTTTCAGGGAAGAAATTTCTTTTGAATGATGGGTATTTCCTGAGTGGTAATTTCTTTGGAAGATTTCCATTAAGATCAAATTGTGACAGAAGTAGAGAACAAACTGCTTTTTCAAAGCACATACCCACTCTGTGCTTTCAAAGAGAACCCTGGAAGACAGAACTTCCTCCAGGGTTTTCACTGGACAAAGTGATCCTGGACAGAAACGTTTGACCAATGCATCAGTGCATGTTCCTAAGGGTCCATTCCAGCTGGACTTCAGCTTTGCTTCCTAAGCCTACAGCAGTTCCATTACCCTATGTGGAGCTTAAAGCAGCAAAACACATAAGAATAGAAAATGACCTTAGGCTGTTCTGATCATTTTCTCAGAGATTATCAGTTATAAATAGACCATCCCTACTAGGAAGTACCAAAGAGGCCCCTTCCCCCAAGAAGGGCAGAAGAAGACTTTCTGCTCATCCCAGGGCAGTTCCAGGTTGGTGCAGGGTGGCTGACACTGCTGGAGCTGGATTATACCAGCTTGTGAGCCACAACCATGTGATGCTCTAAGAAAAGGCACAGGTCAGACATCTCCCCCCTTTTCATCTTTCTAGTTTCTAGCACTACCTAAAAAAGAATTTGACACCAAAGAGGTGTGAGACAGCATGTCATAAGAGAGGTTAATTTAGGACAATTTGGGGTGGATTTCTGCATATTCAGGAAAAAAAAGAAAGAAAAAAATAAAAATAAAAATAAATAAGTTGAACATGGTCTGTTAAAGTTTGTAGGTAGCTTTGTTCTGGCAGGGACTGTAAATCAGCCCGTACCCGTGTGCAGGGTGTGGAAAGCTCTGACATCTCAACACCCTCTCCACCACTCAGCAGGATCAAAGAGCCATGTGCTCTGTCACCTTCCATTTCCAGAGCCATGTACCCAGAAATGAATGGGGCAAGCCTGGCAGAATAAATGAGAGGTCTCAACGTGTACAACAGACTTGATGCCTTCTTGTGAAGAGTTGCCAACTCTCTTCTTGGGCAACTCGAATTACCTTCTCAAATGCTTTTTGCACATCATTGTCACCCATGTGCATGGAAAATGATGCCTATGAGCACGCACAGTTGGGAGCAGGGAGCAGTCACTGGAAGACTTTCCCTCCAGAGCTCAGGTATTGCAACATTTCTTTGGCCTGACTCCTACCTGCCCTGCACTCTCAGGCCAGCTCTTGCCTCTGTGTGCGTGCAGGAAGGTTGCCAAGCTGCTCCTCTGTCTGCGCAGCACCTCAGCTTTGATCCAGGGTATGTACAAGGGACAGGAAGCTCTACTTTCTGTTGTTCAGGGCATCAAGAAACCCCTGCATACAGGGCTTGGTGGCATAGTTACTGTCCGTTTTCTCCTCACAAGGCTGCTGTGTGCTCCAGAGTGATTAGGGAGACAAAAGTACAGGTACCTTTGTTTAAAAAAAGAGAACAAACAAGCAAAACTGTGTACAAAGGGTACTTTTGTCATCAAAGAAGAACATAATTAATGCCCCTTTTATGCCTCACTAAATATGGAGAGTAAATGAACACCTTCTGATCTCTAGACTTCTGTATTTATTTCTCTATTTTCCTATTGCTGGGGGACAAATGTTGCTTTTCCCAACAAGCAGGGCCTCTCACAATAGCAGGTAATTAGTCAAGGAGCCCGAAGGGATCGAATCTTGTCAAGGGAAACTCATTTATACAGTCAGGTGATTAAGGCACATGATTGTGGCTGAACACTGCAGTAGCCTATTGAGATACAATTGCACGCTTGTCACATGCAATCGGTGGCATTGGGAAATCACTATTTTCACACAGGCATACCCTTTCCCCTTCAGGAAGCCAGAAAGTGCAGTCAATCAGTTTGTGGGGGTTGTGTGTGGTGTTTGGGGTGGGGAGACTGGCCCTCTCCTGCTGTATGGGAGCAATGTTGCAGGGTCTGATTGAGAAGGGGAAAGGATTTGGCAGTGATGCTCCTTGTGATGGCTCTCAGAGTAATCACCATAATGTGTCTCACTTTAAGAGACCTTTTCCTGGGAAGACTGGGGGTCTGTTTATAAATTTTACCTATAAATAAGCCATGCTACCCCATGTGAGCTGCCCACGAGCTATAATTAGGGCCGTGATGAATCCACATTGTTATGGACGTGCCTGACACCAAATATCAGGCCTTAAATTTCCATGAGTGCCAAATGTAAACACAGCAGAGCAGACACCCTATCCCATTTCTTGAAAATAAATGTCTTATTTACATTGTGCTGGTTGTAATATCTATCCCTAAGCTGCTATTATTAACTACCACGAGTTTTCTCAACGAGCTGCATTGGACAGCCAAGTAGGAGACAAAGATCTTGAGGGAGGCAGGAATGTCACGGGAGAGGCAGGATTAGGAGCACGCTTTACTTAGAGAATTATTTTCAAAGCCTGTGGATGTTTAGGCCTTTATTATCTCCCTAGGAGCAGCATGGTTTCTCTCTGCCTCCAGACACTGAGGTGTGACCAGCTGCTTTTGCAGCTTTAATTCCCTAGACACAGAAAGCCCAGGCACTTTTATGTGAACAAACAGGGACTATATTCTGCACATTATAAAGTGACTGATACAACTCTGTTTCCCCCATGCTGTCCATCTCCGAAAGAAATGAGCCTCCATCCAGGCTGTTCCAGCATCAGACTGGTTTCAATGCAGTCCTGCACCTCAGCTTTGCTCCAGAGGGCCTTGCAGGGGAAGAGAGTAGACCCAAACCCTCATCCATGCAGCCTGGACAAAGTAAACCCAAATTCAGCTCACCCTAAAAACCACAGAAGTGTTCAATTCCAGCCACCTACCACTGGTGAAACAGCCTGAAGCTGGAGGAGATAGGAGTGATGGCCCAGCCTGTACTGCCCATGGGTCCAAGCATCGTCTCACAATGCAGACACCAGGCCTGAGCTTTGCCCTGGGGCACAGGTGAAGGTAATTGAGCATCTCCTAAAAGCCACCGTGAGCTTTCACCTGCTGGCATGGGGAGCTGAAGCTGCAGCATCAAGTGAGGAGTGAGAAATGCTGCAGGCAGCTTCCCACTGTGTGCCAAAGAGACTTTTCTCTGGGGTAACTAAAAACTCAAGGCTTATTATTCTTTGCTTAGGGAACCACCCCAATTAAAACAGTCTATCAATGCAAGCTATGAGCTTAAATATTTTCCATCAGGGGACATGGCATGAGTTCTTCCTTGCAAACATTGATCCCAGGGAAACATTTCTCGCAAGGAGAGAGTACTGCTAAGTAAAGTCATAAAGATGGAGAAATCCAGGGTTTGAACTCGCCTTCGCCCCTGTGTCTGCAAAACCTCTAGCTGCATACATAAGCACCTTGTTTGTGCAGGCAAATATGGGCTTAACATGCACAGCCAGGCACAATGAAGTAATTTTACAGTCAGTATGTACGTTCCAACCCCTGAAAATCTGTCCTCAAACATCCTTTAGATTCCAGAGTGCATCTGTCCAGAAGTCAAAGTAACTTTTGTATTTGCTCTTGTCATGAAATGCTTCCTCAGCAGAAATGGATGCAGAACCATTTTTTGTCTTTCTCTTTCTATTTGGCTGGATTTGGAGAAGCTTAGAGCTGCAAATGATGGCCACCCAGCATCTCTGAGCAGCCCTCCAGCATCAGGATGAAATGCTGCTCTAACACCATGCACACAGATGACAGATGAGTAGCTTTGAGAAGCTGACTTAAAACCTGCCTCACCAGCCCAGGGCTCTGTCTGCTGCTGGAGGCGTGCAGGTATTCCAGTGGGACGTGCAGAAATGTAGGCTATCACCAGCCTGGGGCTAGCAGGTCAGGCTGAGGGCGTGGGGAAGTCTTTCTCCACAGCTCATTTTTCAAATCCCTTGCCATGCATAACCCCCTGTGGCTGTCATAATAAGTCCCCAGAGGCCATGAGGGGCCAGGGCAGCAGGTGGGTACTTAGGTTGAACTTATATGGCATGTTTTCATAAAGTCTATACTTCTGCCTGTTCTCCCCTTTCCTTCCCATGAGCTTCCTCCTGCTCCCATCATCCTCCATCCTACTGCTCTCACTGGAGAGGTTCAAGAGGCTACAACATGTATTTCCTCATCTCACCTCCTACCTTCCCAACCTCCTCAAAGAGCCGCAAAGAACCCCAAATGCAGCTCGATCTGCCCTTGAAGTAATGCTGCTGAGCCAAAGGCAGCAGCCTCATGGTGAAGGCTGTCGGGCAACAAAAACCCAGCCAGCCCTGGGAGCCAGTGGTTCAGGTCATGGTTTCTACAGTGCATCCCCACTGACTTCTGTGCAAGTCTTCAGCTTCTGTGCATGATCTTCAACGTAAAAGCCACACAATATATGTATATGAACCCTTGTTCAAAAAGAAGAGAAGGAAGAAACAACAGATCTCATATTGATGACCAGTTATTGACCCTAAGACACTGACATCATCAGAGCATGTTAGTCAGGATATTTGAGCTCCAGATAAGTAGCAAAAAGGATGGTAATAGTCCATTCTGAATTGATACAGTCTGTCCAGTCAATGCTAACTTAGAGCCAAATTCAATAAAGCTGCTTTCTTCAGCATGACTAAAGCTTACATCAGGCAAGGTACTAAACACTGGGGAGTAAAACACCCAGGACACAAAGGGTAAATAAATTTCACTGGCCCAGGTTGTTACTTTGAGATACTGGGTATGCTGCTCTGGATCTGTCATTTCTTCAGCTCCCAGCTGAAGGCCACAGTCATACAAGGAGACAGTCAGGCAGCCCAGGGAAGTCCTCACCCCACTGCCGAGAGTGCTGTACACTGAGAGTAGTACATGTACTATTAACATTGGTGGAGGCAGAATTTCATCCTTCTAAGCGTTGCACTAATTATTTACAACCAGCATTGGAAACCCATTCATATAGATTCATTTTCTCAACTGCTGGAGTCACAGCAATCCAACCTGAAGCATCTAGAGATATTTTGATCTCCAGAAGTTGCAAAACACCTCTCCTAGGACAGGGCCTTTAGCAGACCCTACTAAAAATTAACACCACTCTGAAATGACTGGCCACCATGGACTGCATTTTCCATCACTCTCCTCAGATCAACAACCCAATTTGCAGCGAATGGTCAGGCTCTAGGGGAAACCAGCACATTTTTCTCCTTCCCCCGAGGATCTCGCAGCCCATGTTCAGACTGCGGGTGGTGGGAGTTTTCGCGTTTAAAAATACCCATCCCCATCCGCTCTCACACTCAGGCACGGCCTGTGCGTGATGATCATTTATTGGAGCTCCAGGCGGGCTGGTGCCGGAGGAGGTGAGCGCATACCCGGAGGTGTCTGCAGAGCTGTGCCTGGCGGGTGGGCTTCCCCTCCCTCCCGGGCTCCCGTTCCTTGGAGCAGCAGCAGAAGGAACCTCACTGGGGTCCTGTGGTTGTCCTCACATTCTCCCTCCCAGTTGTCACCTTGTTTGCTCGTGGTATTCTGCCTCTGAGTTAATGGTGGGCCCTGACGTGGTTAAACACTGACCCAGACGGGGTACTGACTGCAGTGATATATTTTTATTATTTCTTTTGTACAGCGCTTCATTTGCAGCGGTTCATATTATACCAGGAATCAGTTTTAAACACACTCCAGGGTCTCTTCTTCCTATTCAGTGAATCCTATTAAAGCATCCTGAAAGGGATTCTCACATGCACACACTTGATGTGGTTGCTATTTTTTTCCCCTTTTTTCTTACCAATCTGCATCTCTCCATCCTGCCGGGGGATTAGGGCCATTGTTGCTATTTAAAACAGCTTCGCTTTGGTCTGTGCTCTGAAGGCTGGATGCTGGCCTGTCACTTTCCCACCTGCTTGGATAGTCTCTGCTTGGGCCTGAAATCCCTCATTATGTCCTTCACTTCAATGACATGGATCTGCCATGGAATCAGGGCCATAAATAATAGGCATCCCGTGTGGTCCTGCCTCTGTAAGTACTAAATCAGTGCATCTTTTGAACTGATCCAGTTGGCCCACTGAAATTGAAAAATTAGGACTTTTTCTCCACCAATGTACAGAGGATGGGTTTGGTTTCCTCTCTAACTTACAGCATCAGTCCTGAACCGCACATGTACCAAGAGATGCAACTCCATTGTTTGAGCCACATCTCCTCTTCCAGCTGTGTTCACCCTGCTGCATGATCTGGGATGGCAATTCAGGGGTTGAGAGTTAAGAAAACAGGAATCAAGGGAAAAGTTTAGGGCTTCTTCTATATCTATATATCATATAGATATAAAGATATGGGGAGGAAAAAAGCTTCTGTACAAGTTCAGCAAGGCTAAACCTCACCAGCTGTGACTCCTCTCACATTCAGCTCCCTCCAGCCTGCACAGAGGAGATGCAAATAAAGGCTGCCTCATCTTTATGCCACCTGAACATTAGAATGACAAGGCAATCTCTGATTGCAAGACTAAAGCGTCTCTCCATTCTTTTAGTGTTGTTGGAGCAGTTTAGGAGGCAGATCTGGGTGCTTGGGTCCAGCCCATTATGTTCAATGGAGCTGCATCCATTTGTAGCCGTGGTACATTTGACTCTTGTAAAACACATAGACATGGGGAATAAATGAGTTTATATAGGTCTTGGAGTTGTACACAAATGCACAATGATATCAGATCCATCTGCTCCCCAAGGTCTGAAAGTGAAATCTGCTTCCAGTCTTATGTTTTATGCTTATTGCTGTCATGCTGTTTATACCCCTGAATGCTGCACATTCTCGTTTTGTTTAACATAAACAACAACTATGCACCGTCTGCTGAAACTTTGTCAACTGCCTCTTCCTTCTGTCTGGATAATGAAAAGACACAATCTAACAAATGCATCTTATTCTAACTGTTTGCTTCCAGACATAATACATCAAGCCTGAAGGTAAGAAGCAAGGGGAGAAAATTAGATGGATTTGGTTTCAGTAGATGTAATTCAGCTTAGCTTCATGGAAGTCAGTAGAATAACACCAAGCAAGCATGAACCAACAACCAGTGCTGTACCTTTTTAAATCCCCTTCCAGAGCATGCCAGTATGCCAAGCAGAGAGGTGCCCTCCCAGGTTTATAACTCAGACATTGGATTCACCAGGAAAATGTTCACTTTTGAGAAGCTAAAGCAAGACCTACATGTGGGTCAACCTTCCCACATCTGCAGTGTTAGATTTTACCCTGATATATCCTGCTGTCCAATGTCCAGTGTTTGAAGATTTGAATGCATGTGGCTTTTCTGCCCTGTGATTTGTCCAGTCAACATATCTGCAGTGGCCAGCACTTCTGGGGAAGCTGAAGTTAGTGTTTTTCAGAGTCTCTGTTACATCCAAATATGCCATGAGCCACCCTAGGCCTTTTGCTCTGCCTAATTATACTTAGCTGTGGAAATTCCTCTCTTAAAGCTGATTTTCTTCTAAATAAATGCTCTTACAACCACAGCCAGGATTTGGAAAATTATGTGGAGGAAAAAAAAAAACCTTGTCTGATTGTCATTTTCTCTTGGCCATCTGAACTGCAAGAATGTCAGTCCCATCCAAACAAAATGGCATTGCTGTTCCCTTAACAAAATTATATCCAGTTCCTCAGCCGAGGCTGCAGAATGTTTTCATGAAGAGTAACAGCAAATACAGAGAACAAGAAAAGAGAGAAAGGAGAAGAGACACTGACAAACTGATTTTAAACTCACAATGTGAGCTACAGTTATAAAACATATGTATCATCTTAGCTTCTGTCATGCTAACTGTGCCAAATTCACGGGGGAAAATATCTACTAAAAAGCTCAGCAAAGACCCATCCAAAAATATAGAGCCTGAAAACTTTTGATTTGGCATTTTTTCCCTTTTCATAACTCACTTAGCTGTACAGCTGCAACAAACCTAGTTGCCTAAAATCATTTCTACCTTGCATTTCCCTAGCTTCTAATGGCTGAAATTAGACAAAAGGACATGAATTTATGCAGATCCCTTCCCTGATTTACCAACACCTTTCCTGCAGTACTTTCCCTGAAGTTCCCCTCTGTAGTCAACAACCACCCCTTAGGTCTCAGTTTCCCCCTGCCGATCAAGCTCTGCTGCATTCCTGAGTCAGCATCCCTGGCCCAAAAATCAGAGTATCTCTGTGAGCAGATATTCACCCAAAAGGACTTTTTTAGGTGCTCTCTGGTGGGTAATCATCAGTCAAATGCACACTTCTACAGAGGAAGGGTAAGAGCAAGCAGCATACACAGTGCCACCTCTGTGCACGGATCTGGACTCCTGCTCTGCCAGTGCACTGCACAAACCACTGTATTTGGCTTGCCACAGCCCCCAGGCAGATTGCAGCAGAGTTTAAAACACCCTCAATGCGTGGAAAACAAACAGGAATGAGCTAGAAAAATGTTTTTACAAACTTAGAAAAAACTCAGGAGAGATGGAGAAGGTAACAACAGAGAAAGTCACAGTAATAATAATTGCTGCTATTGATATCTACTAAATAATCAGTAAAATATAAAGCATTTACACATAGCTCTTGTCTCAGCTGTTTGATCATTTCATTTCCATTTCTGAATAAAGAAAAGCTTGTTTTGCTATTTCAGCTCCTGAACCATTCCAAAACATATGCAGGGATGCCACACACACAAAATAAAACTAGCACACACATCCTCCACCAGAGACAACCCAACATTTTCAAACCTAAAAAAAAAAAAAAACCAAAATAAACTGTGAGTTTATCCTGAATGTGGGTGAGTTCTCATTTCACTAAGACAACTTTCTGGTGAAAATGGCTAAATAATCTGGGAAACTAAAGAAATAAAGTCACTAAAACTCAGCTCACTGAAGGATTTCTGCCCCACATTTGACATAACACGTAATTTTCCTGTGCATTTCACTGCACTAGTACATCTCTACAAGCCACATGTTCTGGGCAGGTATGGACATTTCAACAATAAGAATGATCTAGGTGAAGATGTCCCTG
Source organism: Regulus satrapa (assembly GCA_013396955.1). Classification (NCBI taxonomy): domain Eukaryota; kingdom Metazoa; phylum Chordata; class Aves; order Passeriformes; family Regulidae; genus Regulus; species Regulus satrapa. Next base: position 259,264 of record VWZN01021650.1, on the reverse strand, counting down.
CTCATTGCAGGGAGGTTGGACTAGATGACCTTTAAAATCCCTTGTAGCCCAAACTCTTCTATGATTCTATGAGCCTCAGGAGTAATAAAAGCAAGGAGTTAAAAAAACCCTAGTAGACCATCAGAGATATAAAACTCCTCGCTTGGAGGGAAAGCAAAACAAGGATTTTGTAGAAAAGTTTCTCTGTGATTAAGTCGCTCTGTAACAGCGGGGTTTTTCTGCATCTGCCCTGGATAAGAAGAACTGGTCAGAATGTGGGATGGGACTGGAGGACAGTCCAGCTTGATGTCTTCCACAAGAAGCATATTCACCTCAAAAGAGAAAAGAAATATAGCTTGAAGCCAGGAGCCTGACCCTCAGTCCTTCCGTTTCTATTTCCAGGTATGTGTAAGAGTGACCCTTATTTTGGCTGAGACCACCTGGGAGGCTCATGGTCCCTGACACAGGACATTGGTTCGGGAGTGCAGGGACAGGCTGAGGAAAGGTTTCACACAGGATGAGCTCACCAGGCTCCCAAGGTTTCACAGCAATCAGTGCTGTGCACGTTTGTGCCCCGTGCCCCAAATTTTGAGCTCAAAATCAGGAAACAATGAGGTCAGTTCCTGAGACAGCACCACGGGGCTGGATGAGTGGCAAGAGCTGAGGTGATATTGTCATAAAAGCTCCTGCTGGGGGCTGTGTTTGCTGGCAGCAGCACAGTTGCATTGCTCATGTCTGGGAGTGTTGAGAATGTGAAATTTTCTGTAAGAAAATCCCAACCTGAGCCAAGGTGCAGAAGGAAGAGGGAGGCTACAGGTCCAGTCTGGCAACTGACCCACCTGGTGAAGACCTCAACTCAAAGCCAGAGGCCACAGAACAGAGTGTGGATAGTAATAATCAGGCCCCCAGAAGACAAAAATAGAAGCATTTGTGGGGATGGATGCACTAAGACAATGCAGCCATGAAATAAAAGAGTCCAGTTTGATCTCTCCAATGATCTTTCTTGCTCATTATGAGGAACAAGAGGCTGAGCAAGGTGAGCAGAGGGAGGAAGGAAATGCATTGTGGGAGCCCCATGGAGTGAGCCAGCATCAGTTTGTTATCTGGGGTGAAGCAGTCTCTTGTGTTTGTGATATTTTGTCACAATGAATATTTAATTAGGCCAAGGCGTGCCTGGCAGTTTGCAGACATGATCTTGCTGCTCCAGAGCCCCCATCAAGATGGGGGATGTACAAAGGAGTCTACAGCTTCAGGCCACTGCTTCCACCCAGGTCACTCCTGTAGGCAGCTAAACCCTTGACCACTCCCTTAAAAACTTGACTTACAGATGATAAATACAAGTACCAAGTGAGCAGCCAAAAAGAGAGTTTCCTTAAGCCTAAGCATTGCCAAGACTGAGAAATACCTTTTTTATTTTGGCTGAAACAAGGTGCCCATTCTAGCTGTGAATGCATAGCTGTAAGTATGATGATATCTAAAATTTGCTCTTGAAGAAAACCCTCAAGAAGCTTCATTACACTGAAAACCTCATTAGTCCTTTTGATTCCACAGTGGGGAATGTGACAACCCTGGTGCAGAGCCAAGGTTAATGCTGTCCTGCACAACTAGATGTGGATGTGGGGATCAAACATCAATACTCCCAATAATGAGAATTCAAATCTGGCCATGGAGGCTGGTTTTGCCTCCAATACATTAATTCCAACTTTTCACATTCACCAGCCTTTTCAAATGAAGATCTTTAGAAACATGAGTGTCTCATCGTACCCCTGGTGTCCTGAAACACATCCAGCCCTGAGCCACCCAGCTCTGGCAAGAGCAAACAGCACACATCTGCAGCCAGCAAAATGGCATCTGACAGCACCAAGGAGGCTGAATCCTGTGCCAAGGGCAGCTGCCAGCCCAGGGATGGTGCACTTCAAGACTCTGATGGGACATGAACATTGTCCAGACTTCCTGAGAAATTTACTCATGGCAAACACAGCAGGGCAGGATAAATAACTCTACTCTCAAGGGATCACTGCCTTCAGACCAGCTCCCACAGAGAGGTAAATTTCAGGCTGCCCTTTTGCTTTCTCTTATCATATTTTTGGTGTTAGAAGTGAAGGGAAGTATCTTCTACAAGGAAAAAAATATATTAAAAATAGTCCTGATGTCGTTCTCATGGGCTCACATCTTTCCTGTGAGCACATATACCTCAATTATTCTGTCATTTTTATTGATCCAAATGAAAGGACAAATTAAAAACTGATCATTAATTCACAGGCTCACTTGGTCCCTCTCCCACAGAGAAACACTTGCTTATTAATGTAAATATTCCCTCTTTTTTTCTCCATCCCCCAGCATGCTATTATGCCCCAGAAATTTTTAAAAACCTCCAAAATCTGGGGAGTTTTTTTTTTTTTTATCACCTGGAATTACCTGGACTGCACCAGATCCTGTGAGAGGCCTCCCTTCAAATCACTCCATGTTCACTATCACAGTGAGCTTCTACTTTTCCAAACATTCAGCCCTATGATGCCCCTTCATGCCAGTTTGGCTCAGTTATGAATTGACAGCAGGTCCCAGAAGGACAAAATTAATCTTAAGACCCTTTAACACACATTTGCCTGTTTGCCTCTAGAGGTTTAACTTATTTTTCAGTGGATAGCCTTTGGCTTGCAACCACCGTGTATAAAACAGCTTCCCTGCAGCATTAAACCTGACAGAGAGATGTCTTGAAACCTGCCTTTGCCCCAAAAAATCAGCAGAAGAGTTCTCAGCCTAGCTGGGGCTTCAACAGGTGCATGGAGGTGCAACCACATTGACACAACTCCCATAAATGTCTGCAGCAAGTGTGGATCCTGTCACTGACAACAGCTCATGCTTCAAAATATCTTGCTGCCTGTAGGCACACTGCTTCCCAAGTATTCCCTTGGCCAGCAAGGGGGAAAAGGCTGAAAATTCCCCATTCCCCAACCCTTGGAGGCTGAATTTGTGTATTTGCAGCCTCTCACATGTTCCAACACTCCACCAAAATGCTGTCTGAACTCTTCCACTGATACTCCATCCGTCATCAGCTGGACTAACAAAGAACATCTTTCCTCCCCTCTCAGACCTCAAACCTCTGCTTGTCCCTCTGTTTTTGCATGGGTTTTCCAGGCACCCCCAGAAAATATGGGGTATATTAAAGACCCCAGAGCTGCAGCAGGAGGTGGCCAAATAAATGAGACAAAGTTCACAGAAGAAGTCAGAAGAAGAGCAGCAAAGAGAGGCCATGGTCCATCTGAGGCCTCCCAGCCCTGTGCATTAACCACGGTAAGCTCTCCACTTACATCTTGTTTTATCCTCTAAATGCTGGAGGCTGTTTAGTGTCTTTTTTTTTTTTCCTTTTTTTTTTTCCTTTTCTTTTTTTTTTATTTTCTGTTCAAATATTTTACTAGCTACACTGAAAAGAGAGCTACAAACAGTAGGGGAGAATCTCTCATGGCCAGAATACAATGAAGCGCATAAGTGCGGGGGATTGCTCCTTACAATGCTTGAATCAAAGATAAACATGAAAAGAGCCACCTCCTTAGAGCAAAAAACAGAGCAAGACACCATTCCCAAGGGGAGCAGTGATGTCTTTAAAAAATAAATCAGCCACCTCAGAGGTCAGAGCAATATGGGGAAGAATACTTTTTTCATCCAACATCTCACCTGAATTTCAAATCCAGGTAATTTGCTGGCAAACAGCATTTGAGAAAAACATTGGGGTGTAGGACTCACTGGAGAAGAAGTCTCTCTTCCAAGGACCCCAAAACACTCAACAGTTCTTAAGTAAGGAAACTTCCAACACCCCTAACTACTGGCTGGAAAGCTCCTGCTCTTAAAAAGATGTCATGCCTGTTTTGGGCTGGCAGAGCACTACCAGACAACCACTGGCATAGTGTGGTCCTCAGCTCCTGTTTTCCAGCCCAGAGCTGCCTTCCCTCTGGAACTCTCTGGAGCCACTGTGGCATCCAGCACTGCCTGTATCCCAGAGAAGTAAGCAGACTCTTTCCCAAAAGCAAGGTACCTCTGCCTTGGGTGCTTCCTCGCAGACCTCTGGAGGGCATAAACATACCCTAAACCCATAAAACATGCAATCTTATGAAACTAAAAGCCAGGGAGACAAGGACGGGCATTCTTAAATCACTAAGGCCAAAGATAAAGCTCCCTTGATGCCCTCCAAGGGACCCCATTGTCCAGTGTGGATGCGGCCAAAGCCTCCACAGCAGCACTGAGCAGCATTAGACTGAGTCTCAATTCACTTCTACAAGCCCCATGAGCTCTTCCCCTCAGCTGGGAGTTGCATCAGCAGCCGCAGGTCCCAGGGTCAGAGACACAAAAGTCACCCTTCAGCCCTTGGGTTGGGGTGAATCTGTTCCTGGAGAGCATGGAGAACTTCAGTGGGGAACTACAGACCACAATCAGAGCTGCAAGAGGCTGAGATCATTGCTCCACTTGGATTTTCCAGCCAAGTTACCCAGGTAGGGAGGTATCAGTAGGGGGAAAAAAGAAAAGTAAGCTTGAGGTGTCTTCAAAATGAATCCACTCTTCTTCTGCCCACCTGCAGGGAAGGAGCAGCATATCTCACATGACTCTGTCTGATAAACCCATGCAACTTCCCAAAAAAAAAATGGGAGCTTTCATATGGTCATGGGGTAAAAGAGAAAGCATCATAATAAGGGCTAACCACCAGCTCTTGGTGAAGAAAATGGTGTTTTGGGGGTAAAAAACCCAACAAAAATTAACATAGAAGAAGGAAGCATGAGAAATAAACTGACCATGCATAGAAACAAAGCAGAGCTCCTTCCAGTGGTATTCCCCTAGCACCCAGAGGCAGCCACAGTTGAGGGGAAATTGGGTGGCAGTGACTTCCAGTGATTTATCCTTTGAGGGAGAAAATAAAATTTAAGTATTTCCCAGGAAAGGAGAAGCCTACCACCAGCACTAGAGGAATTTTACTGTAGGAGGGACAAGAAAAGAAAACACTTTTATTTTTTTACTTGCTGGGAGGACAAATCTCTTCAAGCAAAAGGGAGGGAGATCCTGTTGTTAAGTTACACCAATGCTCTCCTGGAGTGAGAAGGCTCCTGAGAAGGCTCACCAAAAGCCTTCTGCTGACATGCATGACCTTAGTAGGGGTCATTTAGGATGCATCACAGCCCAGGAGAGCCCCTCTTGGCTGGGTACAGGCCAGACACATCTGGGTGCCCCGTGGGACCCTTGTGCTCTACATTTTGAGGAGGCTCAGACTTTGTGATTACTGTGCAGGGGTTTTTTGAACAATTTATTGTCTTTCTGTAGAAACAGAAACTTCATGTCTTGCTTCCAGAGCTGGAGCAGCCTTCACTCTTTGACACATCCCTGGTTGCCTTGGCACTTTTTCAGAGCTCTGTCCTTGTGTGTGCTACAAATTACTGTTTATATTTCCTCTGATTTGTGTTGGACAAGGTGAGCAACGCTCAGATTTCACCAAGGTGTGTAACACTTTCCAGTTAGCAGAGGAAAACTCTGCTTTAGACAACAGCAAGAAAACATCTCGATTATATTATCACCTGCCTCCAATTGCAACTTTTCAAACACCAGGCAGACAGAAAAAGGCCTCTAGCAGAGGCTGGCCTGCTTCAAAAACAACTCAATTTCTACCAGCAGTGGAAAGCTGCTTCTAAACCTTATTCTTGCAATACAGACAAGTAACACAGCAGAAAGCTGAACCACCACTGAAATGTGGTAAAAGGGATGAAGTCCAACATGTGCTCAAGGTGTAAAAGTGTTTAGGCCCCAATATCACTGGACACTGAGTCTGTGGGAACAGCTGCAAAGATTATTTAGCCAAACCACCAGGCTACCCCTTCCCCCATGCTTCTTTACTCTCAAGAAATACAGAAAGAAAAAAAAGTTTAAGCATACTTATGGCAAATTCATGGCTTTCATTAGATTTTTAGCAGCCCAACAGGCCAAATACAGGCAACTTTAACTCCATGGCTATAACAGAAATCTGCTGCAGGTCAGGCTGGCTTCTCACGGAAAGGTTCTGCTGAGTTTGGTCCTGAAAAGGATTAAATTGCCTTTGTGCACTTTCCATGTGGATACACCCTGCTGGGACACACTGGGCCAGAAGTTTTCATATTCTGCCCTGAAATTCAGTTTTGCTTAAATGGGTCCGTTTTAGAGGCAGCCTGGGATCGAGCGCATGTCGGAGGCACATTTTTAGCAGCGTCATCATTTGCAAAGAGCACTGGGGAGGCTCAGCCACAGAACACACATTCACCCAGTGTCAAGGATGCCCAACATTAAAAGCAAAGCAGCTCCCAAAAGGCAGCAAACTCATTTGCCTGAGGCCACCCATTCGGGCTGCTGCAGGCGGCCGGGTTCCCAAACAAGCGCGGGGCTGAGGGAGCAGAAAGGATTTTGCATGGTTCATGTGTCAGCCGCGGCTCAGAAAGGTCAATCAGTTTTTCAGTGGGAGCCAGAGGAGAGAGAAAACTGCAGCTGATTAGGAGGAAGGGGGGCAAGGGGAGAAGCAAATCTGCAGCCGTGCCAAAACCTTTGTAAACAAACTTCGCTGCAATGTTGCAGATGAAAGAGCAGCGCCTGGCGAGCCGGCTCCGCTCCTGGGCATAAATCAGGAGCCGCTCCAGCAAAATCAAGGAAGTCACGCTGGCACAAGCGGGAGAAGAATCACCCCCTCCCACTGCTAAACAGCAGCCCTGGTCCCCCAAACACGATTCCTCCTCGCAGGGGGAGCGGTGTGCTCGGTGGCGGCACGGTCCAGCGGCTGTGGGGCTGGTGCCCAAATGCCAGGCCCAGCCCAGGCCTGGGAAGCGAGGCCGCATTCACTGAACCGCAGCCAGCTCAGGAGGAGAGGGCAGAGAGTTCAGCTCCTGGATTTCCTTTGTTCCTCCTCTCAAACAAACCCCCTGCACACGCGGGGATGGGGATGGAGATTGGGAAAGGGCGCTCGTCCTGAAAGGAGATGAGCAGCAGCACGGGCTGACAGCCTGCTGAGCCGCAAGCCACTTTTTACACCCTTTTCAATAAATATTAGCTGGAGGGGGCTCTGATTTTCCCACTCTCCTGCCAGCACGGCCTCTTATTGTTTACTCTCCCCCAGCAGTCCAGGCGTTCTTGTTAATGTGCTGTGATTGAGTAGTTGGGAGAGGACGGGGTTTGGAGTTCGCTCCCGGCTCCCTTTGGAGAGCTGTTTACTCTTTCGTGGTGCCCATGGCCCGCTGAAGACAGCGCTCCTTCCCTCACCCCTGCTGCGTCCATCTGCTTTGTCTGCCTGTTTTCCTGCTGCCACCGGCAGGCAGCTGGCCTGCGCATTTCAGCTGGCTGTTCCTAAACCCCTGGAGGAAAAAAATAAACTTAACCCCGTAAAGAAGGGGGCTGGGAAGGATGGGGAGGAAGGAGGGAGAGGAGCAGCTCTGCTGCCCAACACTGCTCGCCTTCCACAGCTGCCTGCAAGGACAGGAGCCAGCGCAGGGCTGAGCCTCAGTTGACATTAGGATGCTGTTGGCACCAGGTGAGGATTTGGCTGTGGTTTTTTTTTGTCTTGATTTGCATTTTCTACCTCCAGCAGACAGTGTGCAAGCACAAGGTTTTAGCTCTTTGTGGGTCCTGATGCCTCTCCCTCACAGCAGAGGGTTTCAGGCTCTGTTTCTGGTCTTGCTGTTTTGCTGTGGGTCTCTGCTGATTCCCTGGATGAAGACAGCCCACAGTCACACCTGACAGCACAAATGATCCACAGGCATGTTCCCCATCCTTCCCACACAGCAGCCTAAAACAAGAACATGGCAATCAGACATCATGGAGCCAGGGCTGCTCCCCACATTGTCACCTCCACTGTGCTTCTGACAATGCCTTACCAAAATCCTTCACATTGGTGCAGCCAGTAGGAACTCACATTTGGTCTCAGGAACCCCAAAGATTTTTCAGAGGGAAAGCTGTGACCAGAGTCAGTCAGTACAAGCCAGAGGGTGGTGGTCTGTGAGAACAGAGGTGTCCTGATTGATGCCTTTTTAAAGTCTCTTTCTGCATCCCCCTGGAAACCAGATCCTTTGGAGTTCAAGTGAGGGCCAGGGTGTTGCTGCGGTTTGTAGCATCACTGGATACACCAGGGCTCCCCAGTCCCTCAAAGACTGTGCTCTGCCAGCAGCCTCAGAGGTCACCCTCTGACCCATGGGGACATTTTGTGGCAGCGCCAAAGATCACATGGAGTCCCTGACTACATGCTGACCCTGCAGGGAAGGTAGGAGACATCTGGCATAAAGCTGGAGCAGTGCCTGAAGAGCCCCGTGAAGGTCCTGACATTTGGGTACCACGAGGGGCCAGGCTTTCAGCTTGTCTTTGATGAGAGACCCTGCCACCAGAGTATACAAACCCTTTGGTCTACCCCAAAACCCTCTCAAACACAGCTCATTTCTGCACAGTCTGACCTGATCTGGGAAGTATTTAACCACTAAAAGGCAGAACCGATAAGCAAGCTAACATGATAACCTGCTGGGTGCCCACAGGCAGATGCAAATACATACCAGTGTCCACGCTCTCACCAGGCAAACACAGCAGCTCTGGGCATAAATACACATGTGACACATACAGAATTTCCCCCAGCACTCTCCAGCTGAGAGTTAATCACACAGAGCTTTCCCTACATCTCCCTCCTCAAGCTTTGAGTGGCAACTGGGGCCATTCCTGGCTTTCCTTTGACCTCCCTCAGCTCTGCAGACATAAACGAGGTCTGCTCCTCTTTGCACACAACACTCCCACCTAACAGGTAAAGCAAGTGGAACCACAAGTTAGCTACAGTTGTCAAGCCAATATTATATGCTGGGGAAACCAGCAGAAGTTGCAAATCTGCAGGGAAAACTGTAAGCCCTCTGGCACACAGACTCCTGTGGATAAGTGGGTATCCAGGATCTAGTATACCCCAGGGACCTCAGCTACTAAGTCTGCTCCCTGGGGAGTCTTCAAAGCACGTTTTCTTCTTCTTCACACCCTAAACCTGTGGAAGGCAGCAGATTTAGTCCCTGCTCAGCCACACCTCCGCTGCTCCAGGAGCCAGTTCTGGCAGGGGCTGTTCTTGGCACAGGTAAAGCAGATGCCAGGTGCACATCGGCAGGGACTTGCACCCGGGATCTCACATGTGCTCACTGAAGCTGCAACCAAAGCCCTCTGCAAGATGTGCCCTCCCACTCCCCACCCATCTCTGCAGCAGCAGCTGGAGAGCAAAGCTGCATCGTCTGTCTGGCACATTTGCCCTCATATCCCTCTCTCCAGGTGTGCACAGCTTTTCTTAACCTTTAAGAGAGATGCTCCAGTGCCTCCAACAGGAAATAGATACCCCTCATTGTTTGAGACTATATTCATAAATGTGTAAATAATAATTTCATGGATGTTCTGCTGTTGGTCTGGGTCCATTAGAGACACTTATTTTTCTTACCTTCACTTTCTCTCTGTTCTTCCAAGTAATAGGGTGCCAGTTCCATGCTGCTGCCCCTTGAAAATATATGTAGGTGAGAGAGAATGAAGATGTTCACTCTCCAAAGCCTTTGACTGTACAGCAAAGAGAGAAAATGCCACCTGCTACCTGATATGGACTAATTTCCTACTAGGAAAAATGGTTGCTAAACATCTGGGCTGACAGATGACTTCCAGCAGAGCTGTAGGAGGCAACAGAATATGCTGGACTGGAGACCCTGGCCACAGTTCAGCAGTACCAGGCTGCCCATGGCGATAGCAACGACAACAAAAAAACTGATTTATCTTAAGCCTCTGGTTACCAGAATCCTCTGGAAATAACATGCAGGGAGCACAACACTGCCTGTCTGTAGAGGAACACAGCACCACAATGAAGATTTTATGCAAGCCAGGACCTAATGCAGATCTGATGGAGTTTAGTCCCATGCCACTACCAGATGCAGGTTCCTGAATCTTGCAATATTACTCCATAGCTGACATAGTAACAGTCACTCATACCCTGATTGCAGTTCAGTAACTCCTGACCTGAGAAGGTGCCCTAAATTTTCCCTTTTCTCTCCAGAGCCCTTTGAGTGCTAACAAATTAGCAGAGTTACTGGTTCCCTTCCAGGATGAGATTTGGGGTCCTACTTTCATCCCAAGCTCTCTTCAGGCTGTTTCTGGGAGCTCTGGCCAGTCTGATCCCAACTAGCAAAGGTCACCCAAGCAGCTCAGGATCTGTGAGCTTTGATAGTGAAATAACTTAGAAAGAAAACACACCTTTTTCATTCTGGGGAGTCCACCACATTTCCAAAAGTGAGTCTTATCTATGGGGTCACAAGAGAGGTGAAAGTGGACTTCAATGTTAGAATTCTTCCTTACTGGAAGAAAGGAGAGAAACTTCAGTTTTGAAATGGTGTGGAAATGTCCAAGGAGCAGAAGCACCAGCAGTGAAGGGAAAGCATCAGGGTAGTGCTCTTGTGCAGGGCAGTCTATATTTTGCAATGTGGCTTCACACTGAGAAATTAATTATCTTGAATTATGAATCATTTCTGGTAAGCAATGTGTTGTGAGGAGACACTTCAGGGGAGAGGGAAGATAAGGGAGCCCTGTGCATGACCACGAAAAATGACAGTGGGAGGACATCTTGGAGCTCAGCCTCCTGCCTTTGCTTCTTCTTCTAAGGCACACATCAGAAAAACAGACATTAACTCCATCCAACTGCAGAGAATGATCTGATTTTGCTCATTGCTTTGGTAGTTGGGTGAAGCTGAATGAGCTTTTTTAGCAGTCTGACAACAGAGACTTGGCATTGTCATCATGAAGCATGAGAAAAACCATGAGCCAGCTTTGTAAATTGTGAGATTGGCTTGAAAAGCAGAAGATCTTTTATTATTATTATTTTTGCATCTGTTTAGAAACAATGCACATTCTTAGTCTTCAGCTACAGTTCACTGAAATGTCAGGGTCTGGCTTTTAAGGAAATCTATCTTTTTCAGCCAGAAGGAATAAGAACATTTTTTTTTCTTGTTAGTGATTGTTGTACAGTTGTATAACACTGAACTCCAGGCTTTGGGAAGGGGGCAGAAAGCTCCCAGAGCCTTTCACGGGGCTTGCTGTCCAATTAATCAGTGAATTGGCTGATCATTGACATGAATATAAATGCAGGCCTGACTCGTGCTCCCACTGTGCCTGTCCACTCATAGAGTTCACCTCCCATGCTGCACAACTACACGAGCCAAAGGCATCCCCTCAGCTGCCAGAACAAGAGACACCAGATGTAAAAATTGGGGTCTGCCTTCTCATTTGTCTTCAGCTCTCACTAAGTGAAGTTATCCCCCTGCCCACTCCAAATTTCTGAGGTTTGACTTGAGCCTTTGGACATAAGCACACAGCCAGGGTGCTCAAGTTTCAAGCACTAGGTGCTAAAACCTTTCTGCTTTGATGTAAGTCTCATGGCTTAGAGTCCTCATGATAAAATGCAAATAATTAACCCCAAACATTTTTCAGCATGAGGAAATGCTGGTGCTGATGCTTCCTCCTGCATGTCTGGTGCGAACAAGACCAGAATCAGGCTATTTATCAAAGAAATGGGCAGTTTCCCCCCAGTATTGCAGTGGAAAAATGGCCATCAGTTTGCATTAAAAAGAAACCACAAACTTGGTACAAAGCACTCAGCCATGGAAACGTGCTTATGCGGCTCCCAGGATCCCTTTCCCTCTGTCAGAATTCACATGAAAAGCCCTCTCGCCGCTTTCCGTGTCAGCGTTAACTCTTCCGAGATGATTGGCATCAAAGGTAGCAAACACTCCCTGCTGGCAGGAGCCCCCCTGGTGCTGACAGGTCCCTTTGTGCCGCTGTCCCACGGCAGCTGCACAGGGAACAAAGACATCAAGGCACAGCGGCCAGGGCCTGTTGGACTTGTGGGAGGAAACACAAGCCAAGGAGAAAAGTGAGGCTGAAGGGAAGGGATCAACAGTTGGTGACTTAGAGTGCGCTCGGAACACGTGAGAAGCAGCTGAAACTGAAAGATTTTCTGCAAATGTACCTGCACAGGCATTTCTGCCTCTGATTATCCACTGCTCTGGCTTCCAACAGCACCGGAATCGCTCAGCTAATTGCACTCTAAAGGTAACGGCCTATGAAATTTTTAATGGAGCAGATTGCACTTATAATTTTTTTTTTCCTCTGTGGTTCAATATACTTCAATACCTTTTCTCTCTTCTAGCATTTGATTCAGGATGACAGGGGATTTATACAATTGCCATTCATCTCGCCATAAAGACTGAACTGCAAGACAGGTCCTTTTTCCAGCTGGATCCAGGCAGCTGAGGGCCACAGCTGGGTGATCAAATGTTCTGAGGAACATTTGAAAACACATCCTCACTACCAAATCACCGACAGACACGTGGAGCAATCACTTATCAGCAGTCACAGAGCTTGGGCATCTCTCTGCTGTGGCATAGCACAGGATGAGGACAAAAGGCAGTGGTCCTTGCTCAGGAAGGCATGGCTGCTGGGTTTCTACTGCTCCCCTGGGGAAAATAGAAGTGGAAAAGGGAAAAGGAGAAAATCTTTGAAAAGTTAATGCCAGGGATAGAAGTAAAGCAGTATATAAAGCAGGATGAGGGCAAATTCTAATGGCAATGTGGACCACTGTGATAGAATGCAACAATAAGAGTACCAGTGGGGGCCAAACTCAAGGGAGGACTGCAGCACCTTTCTGCAGAGCATTTAGGTCCAAAACTGCCACATGTCATAGCCACTGTCAGCCTCCAAAGCTGACAAGAGCCACTGGCTGGTGGGTGGTTGCACCTCTTGAACAGAAACGAATCGTCCTGTGCTGATGCTTATGGCCAAGGGAGCATGAGACATCCAGCTACAATCAGATCCTACAGACCCCTCTTACCCACCCTTATTTTCAACCCCATCAAGTGCCACCTTCATGGGATGGAGGATATAACATCCATCTTCTTTCTGGGCTCATCACTCATCCAGGATCCAGCCATCCCGTTGCCTGAGTTGCCTGAGGACCACACTTGAGGTTCATTGCTTGCATAATGACAAAAACTCCTGCACAAAGCCCTCAGGGTCACACGAGTACACAGACATGGCTGAAGGAGGAGAAAAAGGAAAGGGATAATGTGATGTATTGGAGCTCTGCATATGGAGTGGGGGGGGGAGCCAAGAAGCACAGGGATCCACAGATGTGTTTCATAAGACATCAAAATGAAACATTCTCTCAGCTGTTTCATATCAATATTGTGAAATTCCTGATCCTTCAGAGATTAAAAATTGGTCCATTTTCCATGCTGCCTCAAAAAATTCCTGGGTTAAAAATTCCAGTTCCAGTCAGTCCTAAATATAAGCAGACAGGCTGGGAATCATCTACAGACCATATCCCCACTGGGCTAAATTCTCCTAGAAGAGACAGAATCCGCTTTGCAGACTATATCACATGAGAAAAGAGCACAGAGAAAGAACTAGCAGAAGAAATGGAGGAAGAAGCCCACACCCCAAAATTAACAAACACCCCAAGAGGTCATAAATAACTTGGTTTCCTGACTGAGCCCACCCTAAAAATGATCATGTATGGTCTGCACTGAGCAGATCATCATCAGATGAACAACCAGTGATGCGTAGATGCCACCCCCTCTCATGTCTGCAGAAAGTATCAATTTTAACAGTGTTAGTGGGAAGCTTTGCTTAGCATTGCTAACTCACACAAACACATACACGATTCAGATATATCCTAATAGACAGCTCTGGCCCATGACATTCCTGCAGGTCAAAATTAAAATAAAAGGCAGAGACTTGGCGTGCACCTCTGGTTAGACTGCTGGCTTGCTCAACACAGAGGCTGCCTGCCGTTAATCAGCCTTCTTTCTCCACTAACTGTCACTGCAAACAAAGGAATTAGCAGAAGGTCTGTAGGGAGCATTGAGATAATTTGGCTGTCTGAAGAAAAGAGAAAGAAAAGAAAAGCAAAACAAAATTACTGAGAAATTTACTTGCACTGACCTCTCCATAAATATTTAGATATAATCATCATTACCTTGGAGTAAATTAAGTTATAAACAGTCCCCACAATTGCACATGATGAATGCGTATCGGCATCAGAGAGCACTTTATTGCAAGTTAATGTGGAAACAGAGCACCTCAATCAATCAGGATGCAGAAGAGCTGTCTGATGATATCAGCCCATCTCAACCTATTCGTACAGGACACCGTACACTCACTCACCCACACACGTCCGCCCCCCATTCTGATTATATTAACAAATGCATATGGAACCCCAGAAGATGGGAAGATGTATGTCTGGGGAGCTGGAATAACGAGAGATGTACAGTACATGTCCTCCGTCGTGGTGCTGGTATTATTTATAACATGGTAACATCCACAGTGGCTGAGGATACGGCCCCCCTGTGCTGAGCTCTGTGTACAAACACAGCCAAAAGCCATCTGGGTAGGATTCATCTGACTAGACACAGATATCCTCAACAGGGATGTTGAGCTAATCACCGTCAGCTCCTTTCACAGCCAGCCGAGGGAAATCAGCACTTCCCGAGCACAACTTTCCAGACCTATTTTAGACATCCAGTTTAAGAAGAGATGAATCACGCCCTGGACTCCTTCAGCTGCCTTGGCTCTGTCCCTGCAGACCCTTTGGGAGCCCCGAGTGACTGCTGCTGAAGTCAGCACCGACACTGCAGATGCCAGTTTGATGAGATGAGTCCCATCCGCTCTGACCGAGAGACTTGAGGGTTTAGGAAAAGCAGACAAACACATGGCTGGCAAAACAGAATCACATCTGAGCTACATTTTTGGATGTGAAACCACGTAGCCTCCCAGAGCTGATTATTTCTCTGGCTTTAGAGCTGGGCTGCTAAGAAGCAGAGCAGAAGTGGGAGCATGTTGCAGAGACCTGTGCTGCTCACACCTTGCCTGCCCCTTCGCTCTCAGTGTGAGGGCTGAGAGATGACAGTCCCTGAGCTTTGCCTTCCCTTCAAGCTATGGAGGCTCATTCCCTGCCCCTGTCTGACCCTTCCTCTCCAGCTCCCACCCATGCCAAGCTGGGGCAGCTGTGAGTGCAGAGAACATTATCCAGTGAGCTCTGCCACGGCGCTGCCAAACAAGGACAGGCTTTAGGAATGAGCTTCTTCATGTCACCTCCCCATCACACATGCTATTGCCACCTCCCAACACTCCAAAACCCAGATGTGCCACACACACAAGATTAATAAGGGTTTTCCATCCTGCAAAGAAGAAAGGGAGTTGGTTTAATGAGAGAACTGAAGATGAAAGCGTTTCTCAGGAAAAGAGCATGATTAGAGATTATTAAAGCTCACAACTTCAGCAGGGTCTTGCAAGAGGGCAAAGATTTTAACTGGAGGGTACAGGTGCCTAAACTTCTTGAGAAAGTCACTGAAATAGGTCCTAACACTGCAAAGTGCTGGATTTGGGTCAATTGAAGACATCAGTGCATCATTCTGTGGCAGTGGTCATAGGAAAAGCTGGCTTCATCCAGTTTTCACTTTGGGATTTTCTCTTATGAGGAAGACTTTCATATGCATTTTCCAACATGAACTAGGATGTCCATTTCACAGTGATGCTCTGCTGTTATCTGCCTCTACAAAACATCAACAACAATAGACACCTCAACAGGTGAAAAGTGCCAGACAGAGAAAATAATTAAAATGCAAATCAAGCAGGCTGAGAAGATCCTTCTCGCAGGAAAGTATTTATAACAAGAGGTGAAAGAGAGACATCATAGCACTGACTGTCTCTACACTGTTAAAAGGTGAAATAAAAATAAATAAAAATATTTCTCTCCTTGTTTATAGCCTAAATAGAGTAAAGTAAATGTTGGTCTGTAACTGCCTTGTTCCCTGCACTGTGGGACTTTTCAAAAAGAGGCATCACAGATGCCTTTGCTGCTTTTGCACCAGCCTGCCAGATTCTTCTTGGGACAAGACCCCTTCTTCTGTCAATGCCTCGCCTCAGTGCTACAACACTGACCCTTAATCCAATACTTACCCAGCCCAGTAAATGATTGCAATTAAGCCCAGTTCCCAGCTGCAGCTGAGGGCAGCCTCCCGGCGGGGCTCCCAACACAGCCCAGCAGAGCGGCCAAGCCCATTTTGCCAAACAGCATCTCATCCTACTGAGACTTAGTCAGAAGGGAGAGAAGGAAATTGCTAAATCTTTCAGCACGAGGCCGAGATTTCTATAGATACTGAAAATCTATTGATGAGCACAGATCAAGGGCTTTTTATTGAGTGAAGAACGTTAATTAGTAAATTTACTGACTTCTAAACACAGCAAGATTCAGATTACCATTGTGCAAGAACAAAGCAGCTTTCAAGGTCTAGAGAGTTTTCTCCCTTTTCTGTCCTGCCCTCAAACACCAGAAACTATCTCAGTTAATTGTGGAGATACATAGATGGTGCAGTGGCAATCAGACACTGCTTCTCTTTAGCTGAGGGAAGGATTCAAAGGAGTCATCAGGGATGGTTATCTCTGAGAGGTGAAGAGGTTTGAAAAAAATACAAGGTGTTTCTAGAAAACAGAAAGATCAAAGTTAAAAGCATTTGGATGGTTAAAGTGGTTGCAAAGATTATAACTTCTTAATATATAAATTACTCAAATCATTCCCATTTGTCTGCCTTCATGACCATATGAAAGAGGAGACCAAAGGCTTAGGTCCCAAGACATTAAAATCCTGAAAAATCCACCCATGTTTTAAGTTGTAATACATGAAGCATTTTTCTTGGAAAAACTGTCTGTAGACCAGCAGCAAAGACTTTAAAACATGTTTGTTGTGGAATCAGAAAAAAAAGAGATCAAACTGCAGCAGCTCAGCAGATTGCTGGAAAAGCAGAAACTAAAATGTAATAACAGGAAGATGAAGACAGGAGAAAACAGCTCACCAAAGGGAATGGCCTTGCCAGGGAAAGGCAGCAGAGTTTATGGTCCTGCTCTTTATTAGCTCAGGAAGTCAAGGCACACTTCTGGGGGAAAAAAAAATAGGAAAGGAAATAAAGATGAGTTTAAGATTATTTTGATGGCTTTGATTCATAGCAGACCTGAGTTGTATCTGGGGATCTCTCCTCTATTTCTAATGTTCCCTGATGTTTTCCCATGGAATGATGGCTGGGAGGCTGGTCTGGTGAGCACCATGTTTATGATCTGCCACTCCACCTCCTTCCCTGGACACCTGCCACCCTGCCAGCCCACAAGATCTATCCAGCAGCACCCAGCAAATGTCCAAACCTTCACAGTTCACTTTCCAGAAATGTGGCCAGCCCTTTCCCCAGCTTGTCACTGACACACCATGGCTACATTTGCCTGCCCAGAGACAAAACTTTGGCCAAACTTGGTGTCTTGGTAGGGCAGGGACAGTGCAACTTAGAAGCCAGCTGCAATTTTTGACCAGAAGTGCAAAACATGAGAAGGCTGGGAGTGTGCAAAGGAGTTGAGGGCAGGAGAGTAGGGGCTTCATCCACAGTGTCACACATGTACACCACCCAGACAGCTCCTTTCCTGGGAGCAACAGGATGATATTTTGGAGAGGTTTTAGCACACAGGGAGAGCTACGAATTATCCACCATCAATAGGCAGCTTTTGGACAAATACAGCAACATCCTGCTTACCCATTTTTCACACATCTGACCAGGAGAAGTCAAAAAATCTTGATATGAAACTTGTGCAGGGATGTAGATAGGTGGGGGCTCTGTTTCTAACTGTATTAGGATCTAACAAGATGACAGCCTGAGAACTTTTAATAGCCTCAGACAGGGAGAAAAACTTTGCATTTCACTTTGCAGAGCAGTGAGAGAGTGGGGCACTTAGGAAGATACTGCACATGTTGGCATATTTCTTTGCATGGCCACAGCACATTGTGCTCCCGGCCCCTGCAAGGTCAGCCTTTACAGAGTGCAGTGAACAAGGTGACAGTCCCACAGTGATACCTGCCCTACATGTAGTGCTTGCAGCCATCCACTTTTGCCTTGGCAAAACAAAGCCCAAGGTGAGTCAAGATGCCTCCCAAGTTAGGGACAATTTTCAGCCTCTTATGGCAGGGTGGCACATCACTAAGACTCAGAGGCATTTTTTAAATTTAAATCCTTCTTAATGGGGTTTATTGTGCTGTCCAGAAGGATGGACACTGGTGCAGCAAAAGGTTCTACTGGCCCATTTAGCATAACCTGGAGTTTAAATAGAGAGGCAGCATTTCCTGCGTCAGCTCACTGCTTCAAATCTCACCTGAATCCTGCATCATGTATGAGACATCTGCGCTGCACGCTGGTGGAACAAATCTGTCAGCAGAACGAACGTGCAGGGACAAATCTATCCCTGTTCCAACAGCAGCAGTTTTAACCCAGGGGACCCTTTTTTGGCCTGCCAGAGTCAAATGGGACTCAGAGCAAGTAGGTCCCTCTATGTGTCTTGGAAGACAAATGAATGACTGAAATAGCATTAGTGGAAGCAGGAGTGCCTGTTCAGTGTGTTGAGATGCACTGGCTTGGCCGTGGCAGTCACACTGTGTTTAGATTCAAATTACCACCAATCAGTTCTGCCCTGTACAAATCCATCTCTTAGTTAAAAAAAAAGCCAGCAAAAACAAACCTTCTTAAAACCTATCTTGTGTTATGCCTTCAGGGCAAATTTGCTTTTATGAGCATGAATAATTCATGCATGTGCATTTATTATTAATTAATATTCCATGAACATGCATGGTTTATCCATCCAAACAAAGCACTGTGCCCCAACACTCTCCCTGCAGCCTGGCGTTAGCTACACGCCGCAGCCCAGCTGACCAAGCTGTTCAACCAGTACCATTTATCACCTCTTTCTCCCTAGAATCCACCAAGAACATTTCAACCCTTCTTGCTGGTTACTGACTTTCTCCGTTTCCAGGGCTGGAATAGAACAACTCAGCTCTACTGAGCTTAAGTATTAGGAGAAGTTGAAAATGTGAGCAAGGGGGAGGCGAGAAGAATAGTTTGATTTTTTTTTTGGTGTGCTGTGCCAGACCGTACCATTTCTATCTTGGAGAAGCAATGCCAGGCACTTCAGGCCATCACGGAGTCACTGGTCAGCTGGACTGTTTGGGAGGAATTATTCCTCATTTGGTGTCATCTCAGCAACAGCCACAGCAGCATTTCCTACACGGACCTGTCTTCTGTCAGAGATTCCTCATGCTGATATGGCAAAGATGCCATAAGCCATATGCCCATGCCAACCACATTTTCCTGCT
Source organism: Regulus satrapa (assembly GCA_013396955.1). NCBI lineage: Eukaryota > Metazoa > Chordata > Aves > Passeriformes > Regulidae > Regulus > Regulus satrapa. Next base: position 240,063 of record VWZN01021650.1, on the reverse strand, counting down.
GTGCAGGCATTTAGCTGAGAGCACACAGGCATTCCCAGCAAAGCCAAGAAACTAATGAAAGTCTCTTCCATTTCGATCTATATCCTCATGTGCTTTGAATCTGGCACCAGTCTACGCCATGGAAGGACAGCTGGATTTTTCTCCTCAGCATCCATCCTCTGAAGAGCCCACAGTTATTGGATTTTCTCCCAGTGCTGGATCTGCACCCCAACACATGAGTAAGGCCTGAAGAGCCAACACAAATCATGATCCATCACTGTCCAGAGGAATCCCAGCTGAGCCCCTTCAAGCCTGGTCAGACCTGACACTCATAGCTCTCTGCAACCGTCAACCACCAACAGACTGGCAAGCCACACTTCTATGGGACAGGCAGAGCAGAACTACTAACTGCCTCATAAAAAATATCACCTGCAGATATCACCCACCACTGTCCTCATCATTGTCTCCACACCAGATCTAGGAGGACTTCAGAAGCAAGCAGAATCCCTTGGGTCAAACCAACACCTGGATCTTCTTTGCCCTCCAGACAGTGCCCACAAAACCCCCCACCAAGGGAAGTTTAGCTGTTGGATTCTCACCTGATAGGAGCAGCCGTGTCACAAAGCATTCCTGGAAGCTCTCAGGTCTCAGAAAAAAACACTAACACCTACATCCTCTAGTTTGAAGACATTAGAGTACAGACTAGAGTAGGACCAAGAACTGGATTTCCTTTATTTGGGCTAAACCACTGCAATCTCTTTATATGGTTCTTTCTGAGTCCTGATTTTCAAGCACAGGAATGCCAAGAGGAAATAGTAAAAAACTCTGTGTGTTAGACACTGGAACAGCTTCAAACCAAGAGTTAGCTGGAGCAAACAGGAGACACAATTTCAGCATTTATTAAAAGCAGAAGTATAGCACAAAAAGAGGGAGAGGAGAAAGCTTTGCTAACAGGAGATTCTCACATGGTACTCAGCACCATGGGATACCAACCAGAATGATGGACAGTCTCTTGGTATTTCTGAAATGGAACATGGAAGAAAGGAATTAAAAACAACAATCTCATCAGTTTTAAATAGTGCTGGGCCCAAATCATGTGTCTAAATCCAGACAAACCCATCTTTGAGAGCCTGGAGCAGGGAGTGGAGAGCAGGCATGAAGCATCCCGTTTCCCTTGCTTGTCTGTAATGGTTTAAAAGAAGGAATTGGTTCCAAATTCCCCCAATTGTGGCATGTTTTAGACCTGGACATGAAGTGCTTGATTCCAGTGAATACCCCAGGCACTCTCCTATTGCCTCAAATTGTTTTACCAATAGAGATAAGTTCAGAAACATTCTGGCAGTTACAGACAATTTAACACACAGGGGCTGCTCAGGGAAAACTTAAAACTGTCATAATTCATCCTCCCCTTCCCCCAATCCAGAAATGAAAGATTAAACCTAGGAAGATTTATTAAACTGACATTTTAATAGAATTTTTAGACTTTCCATGTTAATAGTTTAAATATAATTGAATTCCATGAATGGGAGACATATAGGATGGAGCCGGTGTCCCCCAACAATAAGAACATTTTAAATGCTGGGGCATGTCACTAATGCATAGTTTAGTCCTATTTGCATGGCCCTTAGAACTGGGAGTAACGAAAACACAAATCTAATTAACAGAGTGAAAGAAATGCCTCCACCAGCAAACTTCATCACAAGCTCCACTACCACACACCCACCCTCTGCAAGTTACAAACATGAAACAGATGGCAAGGAGGAGGGAAAAAAAAATAAAAGACATCACACATCAGCTCTTGGAGAGGAAGAGGGGGGAAAAAAGAGAGAGAAAGCAGAAGGAATAGGATGGATAACCATGCTACTTGACGATGCAGCAATTAACTTGCTGAGGGTGGAATAATTCTTGCAGCGCCTTTCTAGTTGAAGCAGTCTCCCAACTTAGCTAAGTAGATGTACTGAGTGCAGTGGAGAGTAAACCAGTTTCCATAAATCCCAGCAGGAGTCCGTTTCACTTTATAAGATTCATGTGAAAAATTGAAAATTCAGGTTTTTCCAAATGCATCTGTAATCAGCAGGCTGAGCCCTGCGGGTCCCCAGAGGTAACTGATCACAGCACAAAGTAGGGTTTCACAATCACACTGAGATTCTCCACTGCATTTTCAAAGGTTAGACATTAATTCCTGATCAATACAAGGAACAGCAGGCTGCCCCCTACTCCCACTCCCAGAATTGTCTTACATTATTAACTGAGCCTTGGCTTTGTCCTGGAATTACTTAAAATCACAACTCAGAGCTGTAAGACACAGCGTCCCTCCAGATCCAGAGCAGAGGGGGGTGAGAAAGACTTCCCCAGTACCTTCTTCTCCCATGCAGAGACAAATCCACCCTGTCCTAGGTCTGATAGTCGAAGGTAAACAAGATTAGTTGTGCTTAGCATGACACATTCAAAAATATGCACCAGAATTTGAAGTTTCTTCAGGTCTGGTTGGACTCTGTAGAAACAGGTCATTCCAAATTCATCTTCCTGACCAAGTCTCCTTCCCTTAACAATGTGCCACACTTATTTTTGCTGGGTTTCTCTGTGCCATCAGCATTGCAGATCTCATTGAAATCAAGACATCCCTCTTTAGAGCTGAAAGCAAACTCAGTGTGTCCCAAGCACCAAGTTTTCCAGCAGAGTTTTAAAAAAAGAAAAAAAAAATAGTCCGGACTACTCAACAGTTTTTGGACATTGAAAATGTTCTGGTCTTCTCCAGACATGCATGTTGAGCTATCATTTGCTTTTCATTCATGTGGTAAATGGTGGCTGCTGGTTTTGATGATGCAGTTTGATATGGTCTAGCTCAGGGGCAGGATGCAACCTGGTCAATCAATCAGATTTAGAAGCAATTTTTGATTACTGGTCATTCTGGTTCTTACCCTGTCTCTCTTTCCCTCCTGGTAACACTCCTGCAGATTTGAAGGCTTTAGTTGCTATCTGTAAGAGGTTCCTGGACTTTAGGCAGCATTTTGGGGAGGTTTTGTATACCTTCACAGTTAGGCAGGTTCATTAGCATGCACTCATGGTCTCATATTTCTTACTGCTTCTCTGCAGGACTCATTTATTCCACTGAAATCAAACACAAGAATTCCCTCAGGGCATCCTTGTCAGATATGAAGTGACTGGGCTGCATGACACACTCTTTCCAGGTACTGCAGCAGGTACAGAAAGGCCTATGATGGTTTTTGGTGTCGTTATCAACTCATTATCAAAGGGGAAATTGATGAATATCCACTTTTGCTGAGTTAGGATCTCCTGATGGCTAATGAGCGTGAATAAAACGTTATGCAAATTAGTGGCTGAGAAGGGAATTCGGAACTGAACTGGAATATGAAATAGGTCATTAGTACAACACATCTGTTGATTGTTTCTAATGTTACATTTGTGGCACAACTGTCTATGTTGAGATTTAGTGAGAAGAACTTAAGACATCCCTGCACTCGTGCATGTACCCTCTGAACTTCGTGTCATACTTGATGTCAGGAAGCAGGAGTGATTCTGGGCAAACAAATAGGTCCCCACTCCTGGAGAAAAAACAGTGTTTATGGCCTAGATTGCTATTTGGTCACCTGCTCAGGACACCTGTATTATGTGTGCCTAGGTGGCTGTGCAGAGTATCTCATAAAATATGAATACTTCTTCCAGATAGGATGGTGCTTAATGTGCATTTACTGTATGAACACTTATAGGTTTCTATTATTATTTATAAGTCTACAGTGTGAGAAGCTTTTTTCTAATGCTCAAGAAGTGACAGTTTCCCTCTAGCCAAGGCCAGGCAGAGAAGAGGACACATCAAGAGAAAGGCAAACAGCAAGCACTATGAGTAGACAAGGTAAACTAGATTTTCTCTAAGCTGTACATGCCATCTAGGCATTTATAAGGAAATAAAATTTGAATGGATTTGAGCTTTATGGGCTTGGTAGTGTAAAGTACTGTTTGTGTCTTGTCCTTTAGGTGCAATCCAATTTGTCTGGGCTCCTGCGCATGGGCTTGTTTAGGACTTGGGATTTTTTTTTTTCCAGGTTGAAGAAGGAGTGATAAAAGTCCTCAAGTAAAACAGGAAAAACAGACTTTCTTTGAAGATAAGCTGCCCCAAAGGGTCTCCAACACATCACAGGAGAGGAACAGCAACTTAATATCAGAGGTAGTGCGTCAGTGGATTTTAAAAATGAAAACTAATAATGTGACAAATAGAATCCCCCCAAAAAACAAACAAACAAAAAAAAACAGTGTCAAAAATAAGGACTGTTTCTTTATGGGAAATAGACACTGGGACACATGAATGTAGTCATGTCCCTTACCTCCCCTGGGGCAGGATAGAGACCTCCCAGGAGGCCTCAGTCTCATTGGAAACAGTGATCATTACAGGGTGTTTTTAAGTCTGGTTCTGCAAAGAAGAAAACTTCCAGTCTTGTGAAATTCAAAGGAGAGATGGAAGGGGGGACAAAAAGAAGAAAACCTCTTTCCTACCTTCTTCCTGCTCAACGGTTCTTGAGCTATCCATATGAAGTGGGAAAGGTGCAAGAGGAGAAAAACAACCCATGAGCAAGGAGCAATAAACTGCGAGCAAGGCAAGAAGTGCAGGATGCAGCAGAATGAGTTTCAAGCCATGTTATTGGCATGAGGTTCAGTTTCTCCTCCCAGGGGTGACCACCAAACTCATCCCATCTTCAGCTACTTTGGACAAGGATATTTCTCTCTGGCCAGAAATTCTGTCCTTCCAACATGAACTTCCACCTTCCATGACCTACTTTTTACAATCCTTTCAGATGTTTCTACATAAGCTCTGCTGAGGAGCTCCCATTAAAATGAGGTCCAGATGCAGGAGAGAGAATGGAAAAAAAGGTGGTTTGTTTCCCCATTATTGCTTTAAATCCAACATTTAAAGCAACATTTCATTTGCAGCTCCTGTTTCTAAAGAAAAAAAACAAAACAAAACAAAACAAAAAAAAACAAAANAAAATTTTTTTTGTGCCCCCTTTTTTTAAAAAAAAAAAAAAAAAAAAAAAAAAAAAAAACAGACAAAGCCTCATGGCAACAGATGATTAAAGCTGACAAGAGTGGCCCACCCAAGCCATGGTCTGGAGTTTTGCACAGCAATAGGAGAGCAAAATACAAAGGTTACTTCTAGATGAGATGCATAACCAAGGAGAACACAATCAAGGCAACAGTCCAAGCAAAGAACAGACCATGCTTCTTCAGAAACAAAGGTATGGAGTAACAGGGAGACAGGGATACTGTCTAAAATTTCAGTGGGGAGAGAGGATCTAGCCCAACACTTTCTGTAAAAGGGTTCTGCCCACCCCAGCCATTCTCTGTGTAGTGTCTGCTCTTGCTTCTTAGGTACAAAAAGTGACTCCCTACCTAATGTAGGAGCTTTAAAACAAGAGACTCAGGGTGTGCCAAAACCTGCTGTCCCACAAGACAGGGATCACAAAGCATGTCCTTTGTCAGAACTAGTCAAGGCAAGAAAGGAGCAATGCAAGTACTCAGGGTTTAGAATTCTCCAAACAGAGGACTCAGGGTGTAGAAATCCTCATCAACATCCAGGGTGGTGATTTCAAAGATCTCATTCCAGATCAGAGCCAATTCTATAAACAAGGGGCAAGAAAAGGCTGTAGGAGTTTCCTGATCCATTGTGCCCTGCAACCCTCTGAACTGGAACTCCAGAGCTGGTGTATGGACTGACAAACCACAGTGGGGTAAGGAAACCTGGAAGCCATGCAGCTTCAGCTCAGGGACTGGAGATGCCTAAACATCAGGATATCAAGAGTCACCAGATTTGCTGAATGAGGACCCACAGCCCTGCCCCACACCCATGCCAGGCCCCTGCATCCCCCATTCATTGCCTACTCATAAGTGTTAAAATTCACCCAAAAATCTTCACCTCCCTTCTACAAACCACAGTGGTGGGCTACTACATTTATTATCCCATCACAATTAACCACTTCTGATTAGTTCAACTAATTACTGGGTGCTAGCAATTACTCACTGACAAGCCTCCTCAGAGGCTTAATAGCTGTTCCCAAAAGAGCAAACAGGTGAAGGCCAGAAGAAAAAAGCAAAACAGCTAAACAAGGGGGAAATGAGGGAAAGAATTAAGAAATCCCTGGGCAAACCCGGGTCCTTTGAGATCCAGAGCAGCAAACAGCCCAGCTAATTAGCATGCCTGTTGCATTGCCAGCATGCATGGAAATTTTCCCTGCAGCCCTTTTTTCTTGCAGAAGCTCATGATTTGGGATTTGTCCACAATACAAGCACTAGACAGGACATATTTGCACATTGTCATTTCAAAACTGCAATGTCTCTCAAAATCACCAAATAATTTCTGGGTAATTTTGTTTAGAGGGTGAATTTTGGATCCTAAGCCACCAAGTGGAGGCATTTACTTTGTAGCTGACTGAAGACCTCTGACAGCAGGAGGATTAGGGAAGAATGGAAAATATGATAAAAGGGTAAAACTGATTTGGAACACACTTCTTTTATGGATAATAGAGGGAAAAAATCCTTAGGCGGATGCTCTGCATGTTGTAATAACAATTGTATGTTTTCTGTTTCAGACCCTGACAACAGAACTTAACAGAAAATAAGTTGTTAATGACACTCATAGAAGCAATCTTTATATGTATTAAATTCTGCAGTATGCAGAAGAAAAATAGCTTTTTATCTGATGCTTAGAGAATTCTCTTGCTCCTTTTGTCATTGAATTTTATGGGGTTTCCATAAACAGGAGAGCATCCAATAGTGTCTTTTTTTCCAGGTGCTGCATGCTTCACCCCTGTGGTTGCAGCACCTGGAAGGTGTCTGTTTCCAGACATCCTACTCCAAACCTTTTTGAATTTAATAATACTGACCTGACAAGCTTTAAGGGAAGATTTCGATGAGTCCATAAAGCACTTGTGTTTATGTCCAGGTGGCTTTTTAACCAGAAGCCAGTCAGCCACAAACAACATGACCACAGATCCTGAAGTATCTCAGCATCCCAGAGACAGTCTCCAAGCACAGCTGAGACCTTATCAGGAGGACTGTAATCCTGGGGAAGCAGCTGGAGAACAGATACTAAGCAGCCTGACAGCTATAAGCCTGGTTCAGTGCCTTATCCCTTGCTCAAAACATGATTTTCTAAAATGATGAATGATTGTTTTCCAAGTAACAGTTTTGCACTGGAAACACTATTCCCCAAATTGCCCCTTCAGTCTGGAAAGACTGCAGTAAACACAGGGGAATGCATCTAACACTTTGAGCCTTGCTGTGCCACTGGTCATGATGGGGGCACTGGGCATGCTGGTGTGCAGACTGGTGGAAAACATTATTTCCATGGTGGAAAAGTTTCCTGAGCACAACACCTTGTCCCTGGGGTGTTGTGGGGTGGGTTGGATCTCCCTCAAAGCCCACATATCCAGACAGGACCATCTGCAGACCACAGATGGAAGAAACACCTATCCCACATGTGCATGAAATGTTACCCAAGTGCATTCTTCCCTGCTTGAGCGGGAAAGGACAATGAGCATGGTCAGGAGACCTCTCCCACCCTGACAAACAGGAAGGTCCTTTCCCTCCCAAAGAAAAGCAAGGCAGGGAAGATGGAGAGGGCGCAGCTCAAGTTAAATTGTGCCATAAAACTTTTTTCCACAACAAATCAATTAACATCTGACTCTGCTATAGAACTCGAACAATGCTAAAGGCTGCAAAGCGCTGTCTGAAAAGGCAATAAAAAATAATGGCCACACAAAGAGCCCTTGCCAAGGCAGGAAAGGCCCCCAGACAGCCCCTGCCCTGCCTCTGCCCAGCCGTAGAGTGCTTTCATGCTCGTGCCGAGAAGGTGCAGAAAGGTGTTTTGCTTCAAAGTGAAGTCTTTCTGAATGAAGTGTGCACTGCAGAAAGGCAAGGCACATGATGGCATTCCCTTGTACAGGAATTACAAGGGCCCTTTGCTCAGGAACCCACCCCCAGGTCCTGCTTTCTGCCCTCAAGGCACTCTTTGCTCTCAGCTCAGCCTGGGAATTCCCTCCTGCTCTGCTGTGCGGAGGTGGGAAGCACATGGGGATGTGTGCAGGATGTGTGTGACAGCCAGCTCCTGAGCTCAGCCAAGCTCTTGTATCTCCAGTTCTGCTGCATTTCTGCAGCTATGTTCAAGATATGGAACTCCCATTCTTCTGTGGTTCTGGATAAGTTTTCCAGACCTCAGGAGATTATCTTGTGTACTGCATAAGAAAAAAATGAGTTTTAACTCATGCTTTTGCTGTTACATTCACGGCTGTGAATCAGCTGAAGTTCAAGCAGCCATGAATATCTGTAAAGTTATATTTGATACTTCTAGTCAACAGTAGTTTTTCCACATAGTTTTTTTCCTTAGAAGTCTTCATACATTTTCTTCGCCTTTCTGTTCTTTTCTGCTTGCTTTCTATGATCAGAGCAGATAGAACATCTCCAACAAAGCCTTTTAGAGGTTTCCAGTGCTATGGAGCTCCTGGAGCAGCTCCAAAAGAGAGTCACTGATTTGGTCAAAGGTCTAGACAACTTTCTTATGATGAAAGGCTGAGGGAGCTGTTCAGTCTTGAGAAGAGGTGATTGAGAGGGGACCTCAAAAATGTGCACAAATACCTAAAAGGTAGGTGCCAAGAAGATAGGCCAGGGTTTTCTTGATAGTGCCAGCAATAGGAAAAGAGCCAATGGGCAAAAATTGATACTGGGGAAGCTCCACCTGAACATGAGGAAAAACATCTTTACTGTGCAGTGACCAAGCACTGGAACAGATTGACCAGAGAGTGTGGAGGCTTCTTCACTGGGAATATTCAGAACTGTCTGGACACAATCCTATTTCCTGTGCTTTGGGATGACCCTGCTTCAGCTGGGACATTGGACCACATGACCACTGTGGTCCTTCCAACCTGATCCATTATGTGATTCTGTGGTCTTGCTCACTCTTCAAAGTACAAGAGGATTTGGTGCCCCAGGCTCAAAAACGATTGACAATTGGACTTGGTGATCCTAATGATCTTTTCTGACTTTAATGATTTGGATTCTGTGAGCAGGGCTGGCACCCAGGAGCAGAGGGCCATGACCTGGAAATGTGGGTGCAGGAATTTTCAGAGAGGTTGCTGTCAGAAAATCAACATCAGGAAGGAACCTCTTGGAAGGAGAAATGTCAGACCAAATGTTCATAGGAAATGGCTGACAAAGACAAGGTACCTGCCATGATGCTTTATTTTTTACCTGCAAGAAGAAATTCTTGCTCTCCTAGACTCATGGGGAGGCACCTCCTACAAAGTAGCCTCCACACTCTACTAGGCAGCAAACAGAGGTCAGGTCTTTCCAGGACCACCAAAAACAACCACCAGCCATGGTGGGCAGGTCGGGCAGTGCTGCACAGGGCCCATGTCTGGGGCTGTGGGTCTGCAGAGGTGGGCCTTTTTTCAGAAGGGAGAGGTGACCAAGGGAAGCCCCTGCTCCTCTGCACCAGCCGTGAGGAACTGGTGGCCACGGTGTGAACATCCATGCTGGTCTGTGATGTTTAATATCAAATCAAGAGGGAATTAAGGTGCTTGGGTCTGTGACTGCTTTACATTAATTCTGGATGGTATGATAATGTAACCCACTGGTTTTGCCTTTATGAGCAATACTTGGCTTGTTGTGTTCCCAAGCTTGTCTCCTGTGCAGAGTATTTCTTGTGCTGATAAATATTTATGCTCTGTAATTTTGATTTATACAAGGGGTTTAAATTTTGTGAAGCTGGACACAACCAGCATAAAACAAAATAAAGCAAACCACCAGTATCTAGGATGAGGTGGACTAAAAAGGTCTGGCTCTTGCAGCAACCAAATTTTGCCTCAGAAATGACCTCTTTCTCTCCCAGGAGCAGCACAAATTGGCAGCATCCCTCTCTCTGCTTTACAATTGAGATTCCCAACCTGTGTGTATCAAACAGGAGAGCTGTTTGCAGTATTGCCAAGGTTACTAGAGTGAAAACATTGCAAATGGCATTTGCATGATTGTACTTTCAAATCCAAACTTGTAGCAACAGTGCATTTTAAATGAAGGGGATTTATAACTCAAACCAGAACACTAATCATATTCTGGAGTAATAGGATTTATTTGTTGGTTGTTTGGTGGTTGTGGGTTTTTTTTAAGCTCAGAGACAACAAGCTATGTTCATGAAAAGGGGGCTGGCTGGGCTTAAACCCTACCCCAACAATATTTTGAAAGGATTAGGAAAGAAACATGAATGTGCTCCATTTTCAATATGTGGTTCGGCGCCTGTGTAGTCTTTAATGCTTCCCTGATATGAGAACATCCTAAATTGCTAAACATGTTCAGACAATTGCCATTTTAAACGTGAAACTCAGATCAGCACAAAAAAAAAGAAGGAGTCGTCTGAGGACCAAGAATGGATGTTTAACAGCAGCCAGACGTCCTCCAGCTATGAAATTCCTTATCCAAAGCACACTGGGCACATTCTGAAGCAATGCTCAGCCCTCCACCAAGACTAGGATTTACAGCCCAATATCAAGACCAGTTAAAGCTGGAAGTAGCTGTCACGTTCCCCACAGCACTGGATTTCTGGGACAGGCTGTTAAGGTTCTGGAGCACCTGCAATATTTATGGGAGAAAGAGCTCATTTAGGCTGTAATTTAAGAGGTGCACTAAATCTCATGGCCCATATCCTTACATGGAACTAGTGGATTAAGTCAATGTACACCACCAAAAGAGCTTGATTTTAATCTCCGTGCCCTGCACACACCCGACTTATGGGAACAAAGGTGCTCCAAGAGGTTTTGATGATTACCACAAATAGTTCCAAAGAATTCCCTGGATTTTTGACAAAAAGGAACTTTTCCAGACATTTCTGAAATATCTCTGTAAAACACATGTTAAAGCCACCTTACATGGCTTGTTTTAATATAAAAATTCTTAGTGGTGGGCTCTCAAGCTGTCCTGTCAGACATGGAAAACCAGGAGTGCTGTGTGGTCTGTTTCTGCAGCCATCTGAAGAGATAATAAACCTCATCTGACCACTGAGAACTTCATATAACATGTCATTTAAATTGCATGATCATATACTTGCTGGCAATTGATTTTAGACTAGTCAAAGAGTGTCAATTTAGGCAGCTAAAACCAGCACCTAAAATCTCTAGTTGTGCTTGGAAATTCCAGCCTTACATATATTCAGGCACACACTGATTTTATACAGTGTGTGTGTGTATATATATATATATATATATATATATATATATATATATATATATATATATATATATATATATATATATATATATATATATATATATATATATATGTATAATGTCACACACACACACACATACATACATACATCTATAAATAAAAAAATTAATCTGAAATATGTCACCCCACAATCTGTCAAATAAAGTTGATATAATAAATATGTCACTTTATTTAACAACTGATGCTGAAGAGAACTAGGCAGAATGAAAGAAATGAAGACGGGGTTTAGTAAAAACACTGAGGAAGGCAGAAATTAAAGCAATCAATCACATTCTCGTGGAATGTCTACACCACTTGAAATAATATTTTATTGTCTTCTATTGATTGGATGCCACTGAACAAAATTACAAACAATGAATCTGGTGTTATAAACAAGAATCACAATAAGAATAACTTATTTCAAAGATTTGGCCATACACTTTGTAGACTGTGGGGTCCTGGACATCTGCTGCCTGTACCACCATAACCTAAGAGACATCCCTGCTCACTGACAGTGGGAAGGCCAGGCTGCAGGGGTGCTGAAATAACTCCCATTTTGCTCTCCTTTGCATTTTAAGCATGAACAAACATTTAAAGCTTTCAAAATTTGGTGGGATTAGAAGACCCCAGTAAGTAGGGGTGCACGAGAGAAGTGACAATGTTTTTTTCAAATGGTGACATCTCAGCTCAGGAAGGAGAAGAAGAATACCTTTAATTTTATTCTGATGCTATCAGAAGAAAAATTAAAGAAATTATGCTGGATCAGAGAGTGAAGTTGTGGTACTCAGCAGCTAGTCCCATGCAATGTTTTGGAAAATGAAAGAAAATTCCTACGGGCCTTCCATCAGCCAGCATCCCCAAATGCCTTGGCAGGTTCCTTACCCTTGCTCCAGTGGGATGTTGCCACTCTGAATCATGCAGGGACAAGGGACATGGATCAGGACTCAAGCTGAGCCTGGTGAAGAGAGCACAGGACATGTTGTGTCCTCTCACCAAGCCACAAGTTACTCTTCAAACACCTTCACTAACAGCACCAGGACAACCTGGGAAGAAAGGTGTTGTTTATGCTGAGCACTGGTCTGAAAGATTCACCTCCAGAGAGGATGAGCTGACACAGCAGTGAGAAGCAGGACCCACAGCTGCTTCAAAATCCCCTCTGAGCTTGGCCTGTTGCAAGGAACAATGAATGTATGGCAGGGGGGGTTTCGAGCAGTTGGGGGAAAATCCTTTCTCACCCTTCTGAAACTTAGGGGATGATAAAACAGCATTACTAAAACCTCTAGAAACATCAAATGAGATGTTTAGATAAGCCAGTCATTCCTGATACTATCCACACTCTAAAATAAAAGTGGGCAAATATATGAATACAAAATTCTGGATGAAGGAGCAAGCAGAGAGGATAGGATAAAAGACACGTCTCCCCTTCCTGCATTGTTCTGTGATGCCACTGGGTTGTCACACATTAGCCATTTACAGACACATGCAAATGGCATGAAAACACTAGGCCAAATCCATCCACAGTGCAAATTCATTGAGTTCCAGCGGATCTACACTGGGTTCTAATTAAGCTTATTATGTATAACCAAACATAATTCTAATTGGCAGCTTTGATTACACCCCACATCATTTCTGCTCTAATTTACCCACATGCGGCGAGAAGGAGGTCACACACAGGTCTGGCTCCAATGGTAGCAGCAACAGGAGGAAGAGGGAAAGGCATCCCTTGAATTGTGCACAATGGCCAGGAATGGAGTTGGAGGTACTCCCCACTGAAGAAACTTTCATCCTGCTGGTATTCAGGAATTGGGTTGTGTCTAATTTACCTTTATGCACCTTTACCTACCCCATAGTTTGCCACCCACCCCTGCAATATCCAGCCTCTATTCTAGAGGTTTTATGGAGTGGGAGTCCTTATAGACATTTGGAGAGTAAAAATTCTGCTTGGAATGTGAGGAAGAGTGTGTTTGTGCATGGGTGAGATTGCAGTTCAAGGGATTTGAAGTTAATAATTATATTTCCTCACATCTGCCTCATATACTTCCCCCTCTTTTATGAACTCTACCTGTCTCAAACTAGGAGACACTCTCAAGCCTACAGGGATCAGCAATTACAACCCCACCTTTCTGGGAAGGAAAAGTACTTCCAAGGGTCTTCCAGTTAATGTGGATGAGAGTTGTGTACACTGAACACACTCATCAACCAGTTTGGAGGGAAAAGCTGCTGCCCTCATGAATTACAGTCACTTCAGAAACCTTGTCCTAGATCCCCATCAGGGTGAGATTATCCTTGCAGGACTGGGGCTGCTCAAGAGGGTCCACAGGCAAATCCATGGATCTTGGTTCCTGTGGGTACTTTGGGCTCAGAAAGATAATGGCCCCAGGTTGCAGAAACGCTATGGAGGTAAAGGCACAAGTGGTTGAAAGACAAGATACAAAGTGATTAGTGATGGCTCACTCCCAAACCTGCGAGCTTTGCCCCAGATCTGGGTCTGGCTGATGGATCTGATGGATGTCTTTGATGAAGGGTGGAGAACTTGCTTGTGAAATGCCTGGTGGGATCAAGTCCTAAAGGGTTGCAAAGGAGCAGAGAAGTAGAATATAGACAGGCCTCAGCCTGAAATGCATCTGAAAGTGGCAAGAAGGAAATCGAGAGGAATGAGTTCAACATCCTGCCCTCAGGAGGGACATCTCCAGAGCATGGGAACAACAAGAGGTGCTTGTTTATGGTCCAAGGGACAGGGAAAAGGGCCACAAAGAGCCAGACATGAGAGCAGCATCCCATCAGAGCTATGAGGTACTGACTGGAGGAAATTCACAGGGAAGCACAGGAGCCTGCCATGGCACAATGAAGGATAACCTCCAACCTGTTGTGACTCCCTATCCAAGACCAGGGCAGCCTCCCTTTTGAAGATGGGGGATGTTTCCTGCTATCAGATCAATGCACAGCCCACAGTCAGACCAAGTTTTCTCCAGCCACTGCTGAATTTCAAGATACAGCTCTGGCTTTGGGTCCAGGCCAGGCTGTGCAGAGGAGGGCACCACAAGTCCATGGCACGATTTTCGGGGTGGCCAGTGCTCTGCACCCAGTTAGCAGCAATGCTGTGTGCACACGATGAGCATTTAGGGGGTGGAAGGAGCCTTCAGGATGCACAAAGCCAAATGTGTCCAAACGTGAGCGAGGGAAGGCAGCAGGGTGGAGGAAAGCCATCTGGCACCCTCTAGTGTGATGCTCTGAGAAAAGCTCGTCCCTCCGCACCCAGCGCTGCTCCTCAGCAGCCTCTTTCCTCACCCCCACACCAACCACCCGTGCCCACAGGCTCCGTCTCATCAACCCCCTTTAATTACCATCCACTGTAGCAAGACACGAAACTCATTAGTGCGAGCAGCATCTCCTCGTGATGAGCCTGTCGTGTCCCAAGACATCCAGCGCGCGTGAGCCCCATCAGAGGGAGATGCACAGCCCAGAGAGGCTTTAAAGCAGATTTTCAAAGATTTGAGGATCTGGCATGGCTGAGGGTGAAGAAGTGGCAATGCCAGGGCATCAGGGCCACCATCACTCGCAGCGCCACATGTGCAGGGTTGGGCATGAAAACAGGCATTTCCCAGGGCACATGCCGGGAAATTAGATCTGTTGCTGTTGGACAGCATTAAGCTGGGAGAGAGCAGATTCAGCTGACTATGCGACATGTGGGGTGGGACATTTGTGTTAGGAGAGTCTAAATTGTAAAATTTAAAACAAAACAAAACAAAACAAAAACAAAACTGCCAAGGACAGGCCAGGGTGTCCCTTTCCAGCCCATACCCAGCAGTGTAGGCACAGCTACAGCCACCCAAGCACATTTGACTTTTTACAATTTGGGTCTCAAGTCACTGGAAGAAAAACTGTTTTCTTCCATTCCTAATCACCTTCGCCGTCCTCCAGGGAACTTTTGGGTAATGTATGCTGTGTCATCAGAGCAGTGCTGCTCCATGAATGGTAAACAGCCACCCTTGTATTTCCCAGGATGACAGTTCCCAACCAAGGAACCAATACAGAGCACAGGCAAAAGGAGATAAAACACCCCAACCCAGAGAGCACCATCCCCTCCTGAACACTGGGCCCACCCCCACAAACACTCCTGAACAAAATGTACTTCTCTCCCAGGGCTTTGAAAGCAAAAGGGTTTTGGGGTCAGGCCGTGTGGCAATGGGACAGTGGTTGGTGCCTGACCTTCAGCACCTGGGATGGTCTGGGTGGGATGGCTGTCTCAGAAGTGACTGCCAGCCAGTAGAGACAGGGATCAAGTCCCAAAACCCATGCGAGTGGTACTGCAATTAATGAGAGTGTCCCTAGTGACCTTGAAGAGCTGGCATCTAACCAATCTCTGTGCAAGTGAAGGTCACCCCTGCCTGCTGTGACCACGTCACTGCTGTTATTTTTACATGTTGGAAGTTTCTATGGTCTGCATAGAGTCCTGTGTTTGGATTAGGGCCAGCTTGTCACCTCAAAAATATTCTCATCCCTCATAGTATCATTTTGGTTGGAAAATACCTCTAAGATCATCAAGCCTAAACCTTAAGCCAGCACTGCCAGTTCCACCACTAAACCATGTCCCTCAGTGCAACATATACATATCTTTTAAATCCCTCCCAGGATGATGACTCCACCACTGCCCTGGGCAGCCTTTTCAGTGAAGAAATTTTCACCAATATCCAATCTAAACCTCCCCTGGCACAAATTCAGGACATTTCCTCTGGTCCTCTCTAAGAGACCAACCCTCACCTCTCTACAAGCTCATGCTCTTCCTTGTCCTGTTAGTCCAACACCAAAGGACTCTACTTGGGTAGGGGAAAACCAGGGCCATGCATCTCCTTCATCACCTCTTGCATCCTCACTGCCCTCCTCCATATCCTGTGCTCCTCTGAACCAGGAGGATATTTCCCATGAAAACCAGCTGCCAATAATGCAAGCCATGGATCTGGCTCAGCTCTGGGTAAAGCTGGATCCAATTTTACAAAACCCATCTCACAAGCAAGTTCCTATCCTACAAATAAACACAAAATCTGGAACATTTGCCTGGCCCCTGAAACAAAAGGAGTTTTGCTACACGGCTTAAATTTTTATTGCTAGTTAGTGTAAAGGAGGCAGAAACACAAAAAAGGCAAGCCAGGATCTGTGCAAGCTCTCACAGGCAGATCAGCCAGTGTATCCCCTTAATAACCTTTAAAATGCCTCTTGCCTGTCATGCTAAATTGCACGGCCATTTTATGATGTGGACATATGTTCACAGAGCCCATCCATGGGACAGACTGATCTCAACTAACATCTTCAAAAAAGAATTACTTTCCCCCTCCGCCTCCTAGAGATGGAAGATTTCTTCTTAAAATCAACTATTATTTCAAAACCAGAGACTTACCAAAAATTCAGCAAGCTAAAGGTATCAGAGGTCACTCAAGCCATGATCAAGTCTTCAAAGTTAGGACCAGATCACCAGCCCCTATCAGAAGCAGCAATTTTTTGGGGAGGCAGGACAGGAGGATAAACATTAAAGCAACTCACTTACATAATCCCTTCCACTTGCAAACCACATTTCCCTTGAAATGTGTGATGCTTGAAACTTTCTGGGAAACCACAGAAAGACAGTCTTGCTATAGAAACTTGACAGAAGCAGTGTTTCAGAGGACATCACATTGAAAACAGGTTTGGGTGGCTCTCTATCCTGCCTGTCACAAAGAACCTAAAGAAGAGTAGCAGAAAACTCAGTGTGTAAAATTGGAATGTATTTTCTAGATATGCACTCAGAGAGGTCACAAAAGAAGGAGAAACTAGGGTCCAAACCTGATACTTGATCTACGTTAGTGCAACGTCACAGTGATCCACACCCACAGCTGTTCAGTGGCACTGCAGTAGGAAAACTAATACAATGATACCCAAACCAAATGGGACATCTTTCATCTTCCCCCTTCCCTCCCCAAAAGTTTTGAATAAGAGCCATTAAAGGAAAGCTGGAGGAAGGCCATTGCTTGAGGTCAATCAACACATCTCCCTCAAGGAAATTGCATCTGGCAAGGACTTGGCCACAGGACCTCAGGGAGGGGACAAGGGCCTGTGCTGGTGAGAGCAGAGTGAAATCAGTAATGATGAGAGAAACAGCCTGAGCTGTTGGAAAAGAGGAGAGGAGAGAGGAGAGAGGAGAGAGGAGAGAAGAGAGAGGAGAAGCTGTTTTAGTTGGAAAGGACATACAGTGACCACTCAGTCCAGCTCTCTGACCAGTTCAGGGCTGACCATGGTAAAGCCTGTTACTAAGGCACTGTCCAAAAGCCTCTTAAATACTGATAGGCTTGGAGTGTGGACCAAATCTCTACAAAGCCTGTTCCAGTGTTTGACCACCCTCTCAGTAAAGAAATGCTTTGTAATGTCCCATCTAACCTCCTCCACTGCAGTTTTCAACCATTCCCACACAGTCACTGGATCCCAGAGAGAAAAGCTCATTACCTCACTCTCCACTTCCCCTCCTCAGAAAGCTGTAGAGAGCAATGAGGTTGCCCCCAGCTTCTTTTTCTCTGAACAGGACTCAAAGCCCTCAGCAGCTCCTATAGGACATTCCCTCCTCTGCTTTTTTGCTCTCCTGTACACACACACTCAAAGACCTTCACACCCTTCTTAAATAGCAGTGCCTAGAACTGCCCACAGTGGTCCAGGTGAGGCCACACCAGCACTGATTAGAGCAGGACAATCACCTCCTCTGACCAGCTGGTCCTGCTGTGTTTGAGGCACCACAGAATGGATTTTGTCTTTTTGGCTGTCTGGTCTCACTGCTGACCCAACCAGCATCTCACTGTCCCTACATCTCAGCTGGGAAAACAGAGGGGTGCTCAGACAATGGCACTTATCTGTGTTTGTGCCATTAGGGAAAAAGCTTTAAACACAGCACTTTATTTCTTGGTTTCAATTACTAAAAGAGACATAGATTTTTTTTTTCTCAATTTCCCTATTATCTTATTCTTCTTGCTTTTTCTTTAGCCATTACTTAGTTCAATTCAAACATACTGTTAAGTGTACTCCCATCAATGCTGGTCAACAAAGCATTTAGGCATGTGCTTAACTCAAAGCAGATAACTAAGGCACATTCAGCAAAACTAACCCATACACCTCCCCTTTTTTTTCTCTGAAAGGGGCCCTACATCATTTTAAAAGCTGTATTTCTTTTCAGCATAAAGTACTGCAGCCACAAAAATCAATCCGCTCTGCTCCATCAGTGTGCATCTGTCACTCAGCTCCCAGCATGGGGAAAAGCAGAGGCACACACAGAAAACACTCACCCAGTCCCTTTCCTTTAAGAACAGCCAAGAGTAAAAAGATGCATAATTTAGCAGAACGGTTTTATTTGTGTATCAGGTTATTTTAAATGTCAGCTGAGGTTATGTTCTTGTCTTCAGTTGCTGCTGGGTGTTGTTTCAAAGTCATTCTGAGTCACTGCTCTCCATCTTCATCTCCTGATGGGCCCCCAGGTAGTGATGGAAACATAACTTCCCTTGACATGGATAACCTCCAATAAAGGAGCGACTTCCCCTTTGACACGCTGATTAGAATGAACGAGGGGAAGTGGAAGGGAAGGTGACTGTAGCTCTTGAAAAGCAAAGACAATGGGCCACATCCTGCTCCCTGACTCCGTGCCATCAGATTCACTGCAAGTTATTTGCAAAACGGCAAGAAACTCATTAGGTTGCTGCTAGGACTATTGATGGAAATGCAAATCTTTACCTACAGGACCTTATTCCACTGCAAATTAGCAGCAGGCTGGGGAAAACCAAAAAATGTGTAGTCTCAGGGCTGGGAGTCTGTGAGAACGAAGTATAATCTCTGTTTTTCAGATACCAGTCCAAAAAAAAAAAAGACAAGGTCTACCTTCATTCAGATTTTCCATTAGTTGCATCAATATTGACTTAAAAGAAATTCTTCCATGCTTCCATGAGCCTGAATAAGGTGAGGATCAGAGCCTGAGTTCCATAAATTGGTAAGGCACAATATGAAAGGGCTCAGAGAGACACAGCCTGGCTGGCAATTTGCAGGACCAAGGGAAGTCTCCTCCAGAGTAAAGTTTTATTTTGGCTTGACACAAGATTTTACCCGAGTCTTTAATTCTTTCCATTATCTTCCATGGGCTCTGGATTAGGCTCCTTATAGTGAATTCAGCTTTGTCTGCCCAACATCATACCTTAAGAGATGATCTAACTGAGAAACCAGGTAGAAGGTTTTCAGAAAAATCCTGCCCTGGTCTTCCAAGAGATCCTGCTGAGATGGAAACTGAGGCTTTGAATTGTTCCCAGTAAGGCTACCTGCAACAGAATCACACAGCCAGGGCCTTCAGCTCTCTAAGAAAGAGAATGAACATTCCCACCTCAACCCCTCAGTAGGGGCTGCACACACTGTCACAAGCTCATTTTCCACAGAGAGCCAAACATTGTCATTTACACCAATAAAAAGCTGAATTCAGCACTCTTTCCATAAAACGGATCGTGAACCCTTAACACCACTTGCCTCTCCTTGGAATAATAAATTATGAGGACAAATGGCAGAATCATTATCAGTTTCAATATCCAGTCATAAATAGTCTTGTAAGAACACTCAAATGATGGTGTTTTATTGCATTAGATATCACTTGCCATTAATTACAGCATGAAACTTTTGTACTTTGATGAAAAGCATTTTAGCCAGCTCAGTTATAAATTTAAAACAGTCTTAAAACAAAAGTCACCCCAAGTTGTGGTTGGGGGTTTTATAATCCATAGATCTCAACACAAAATAGCATTTTTGTCTTGGAATGACACAAAAATCAGGTTTTAAAAGAAGCTATTTTATTGCCCACTCATTCAGCTTCAGTTGTTACAGCAAACTAACAGTATCCATGACTATGTTTTACAATAACCTCGTTGGCAGCCAGATTTCACTGCTACAGATACTTCATCGTTCATTTGGTTTAGTGGGGATTTTCTTCCTAATGATCAAGTGGTGTTGTGAATCAATGTGATCTTGTTTACGTTTCTGCTCTGTTTCTTTTGTTTGGATCATTTCTCCCTCCTTCTGTTGCCATAACTCATCACCCAGGACAGAATCACAGCTGGCTGCAGAGCAAGCCTGGCACCACCAGCAGCTGCTGGGTCAGTCCCCAGAAAATCTGAGATACACACAAAATCTCACAAAGAGAGAGAAATCTCACAACTTCAGCCTAAGAGCTACATTTTCGAACAAATGTGGGATCTTTCTCCAAATTTCCAGTTCAGAGGGATTCAGGCTAAAGCAATTTACATTGCTGCTCTGTGGCATTGATCACAATTTGCATTCGTTTGCAAAAGGGATTAAAGGGATTATCCCAGCCCCACTCTGGGCACGGCAACCTTGCAGCCACCACAGCCGAATTCCCCAGGGACCAGGATTCAGAGCCTCTGCTCAGGTGAACAACAGCTTGTCTATTACAGCAACACCTCTGAATTCAAGCAACCATACATTAATGCTCTGTCCCAAATCCAGATGCACTGCAGCAGTTGTACTGGATCCCATAAATTCCTCAGTAGATATGGAGAGGACAGTTTGTTGTCCTTTTCCAACCCTCTAGGATGAGTTATGCTTTGCCCAGCATTTAAATTATCCTCATGAGACCTTGGGAGACCAAAGTTTGGCTCTTTTCCTACCAAATGTTCCCGTTTTGCCCAGAGACACAGGAAAAGCACCCAGTTTCTCAGACGTGTGGTGGGAATCTTCTCAAGCTTAAGAGAGCTAAGCTTAGGAGTAAAAATCCCATGACTATTGGGTCCCTGTATTCCACAGTGACTCTTTGCCCTTCCCACACCTGGAAATGGTCCCCAGGGAGATTTACTCTGTGACCTTCATGGAGACAAAGGTGAAGCTGACCAGTCTGCAGTTTTCTTAGGCCCTCAAGATCAGCCTCTCCCCAGTCACTGGGGACCTTCCATAACCAATCCCACCTTTCAGAGATCACACGGAGCAGTCTTGCAATGGCATTGACCATTCTTCCTCAGCACCCTTGAACACATCTCACCCACGTATGCCCATTTTGCTTCACCAGTCCCTAAACTGATCCTCCTCTATGACAGGTGGCACATGCCTCTCCTAAATCCTGCTACTAGACATGAAAATGAAGAGGTTTGATGGCAGATCTTGTCAGCAATGACAAAGGCAAAGAGGACCTCAGCTTTCCCTGTGCTCTTTGTCACTAGAGTGGCCAACACATTCAGCAGCAAATCAATATGTTCCCATTTTCCCTTTCCTGGTGATTTTCTTATAGAAATCCTTATTCCTGCCCTTCACACCCTCACCAGTTTCATCTCACTTTTGGCTTTTTGAATTTCATCCATGTTAGAGCATATCTGAGATCTGAGGACAAGTGACATTGGCCAAGACTCATCAGCACCTGTAAAAACAGATGTCATTGTCGCAACTTGACTGTTTCTTGAAAGGGTGACCATTTGCTTTTTGACACAAAAGTGAGAAATTGAAGAAAAACAGCCTAACTGCTCATTTAAGGCAGCCTGTTCTTTCCCTTCTGCTTAGCCAGTTAAAACCTCATTTGACAATCTGAGAGTTTAGCTCCCAGTGCTCTTGCTTAAAATATAACAGATGGCCTCTAATAAGTAAATTGAAAAGTGCAAATAAGGTTAAAACAATTTTTCTTTATTGAATATCATTAACTTCAAGGCTGTCCACTTTAAAATGCTAATTAAACCTCACTTCCTTTTGCAGGATTTCAGTGAAGAAAGATTGCTGTGGGGTGAATTCCTCTTGTTTGTAGAGGACCAGCCCAGCAAATAGATAGCAAATTGGGCTATTACGTGTCCCAATATTAAGAAGTAGATTTGGAAGCTTTCCATTATTTGTCCCTTTCTTGTTTGTTCCTTCCCACAAACCAAATACAGCCAAGAAGGAAGAGGTCAAGTGGGAAACCCTGCTCTGTCCACACAGAAAACAACAGTTTTTCTAAAGGTCACTATTGGTCCAAACCAGTTTTCACACAGGATTGCGAACACCTTGTTACCACCCTACAGCATGTTGTGCTGCAGGTATGGGGTTTTGTATTCCTGGCCCCATGCACAGAGTACAAGAGGTCCTTAAGCACCTCATCCCCACCTTGTTCCTAATTTCCAGTGCAAATGTATTCCCAATCAGTATGTGTCACTTGCTCATGTGCCAACACTGCTCTTTGGATTGAAGCACTTTCTCCACCTCCAAGCTGGAGGATTTTTACTGAATAACCCAGTAAATATTTTTTTTCTGAATAACCCAACTTCTTTGTGCTTCTGGAAAAGCAAAATAAACTTTTTGGCCTCCAGTCCTAGGACAGTCCTTCCATCTCCTGATCAAGGGACCAGCCTTTCTTTAACCTGTCCCAGTTTTAAATCTTCTTTCTTCAGCACAAGAGAGCAGGTCTGGCTGGGTTTTACCAAAGTTCTGTATGAGGCAATGCTCCATCTCAACTGGAAAGGTGCACAGGTGAAGTCCCAGGACAGCATTCACCTTCTTCATGGCCAGGCCATACTGGAAGATTTTAGTCATTATGTAAAAAACTAGTATGTTTTTACCTTTCACCACCTTTACTCCTGCTGAAGATTGAACTCCCAGTCTGGGGCAGAGCCAAGAGGCACCAGGACTCAGCCCCCAAAGAGAACCTCATGCCCAACTCATGCAAAGCAGACAACTTTTTGGACAACAGCCTCAGGAGAACAGCCTGTCACCATGAGCAGGGAGCTCGGGGTGCTCCCCCTGCCTGGTGGATTTGACCCCAAGTGCCAGTTTGTAGGCCACCTTTGGTAGGCTGCACAAAGCTCAGGGAGGGAGAAGTTTCCCTGTCTGCTGTAAAGCTGAGCTGCTGTAGAGGAAAAAGTCAGAATGCATCAGGCCAGAAAAAAGAGCCTCTGAGTGCCTAGGTACCCTCACCAAGAATTTGAGTCCAGATGAATCCTCCCTCCCCCTCTAAACATGGTTCTCAATCATCTGAGCAAGTGAATTTATTCTGTCATTTAAAGGGTACAAATTAGAAAATGCAGAACTTGATACAAATTGCCTGTCCAGTCCTACCTCAGTGATTTCTCATCCAGACAATCTGGCTGAATATTAGCATCCTTCACTTCAAACTGCTCATACTATAGATGATCCAATGCTGCCTGTCTAGCAAACCTGAGTTACAACAAAGTTTCTGGGCCAAGAGGGAAGGGAAAAGAGCCTCTTGACATTTACTATGGTCTTTATGGGAAGTCCTTGTCCCACAGAGGCTCATCTTTCTTTCCGTGGAAGCCCATGAACAAGGAAGGTTGACAACAGGCAGGGACAGTTGTATCTGCACTTGTTTAACTGGTTCATTTATAAATCATGCCAAAACCACACACAACACAAATCAAAACAAAAAAATCTGTATACGCTGGACAAACAGCAAAACGAGTCTGTGCTGAAAGGTTTTTGGGAGAGTTTGCCAAACACACAGAATGGCTTGGGTAAGAAGGGACATTAAGATCTAGTTCAAATTCCCCTGCCATGGGCAGGGACACCTTCCACAAATGAAAAACAGCAGCTGTATTTTCTGAGCCAAGAATCACTCTGAGGAAAATAAAACACTTTCACAGCAAGGGAGGGCTTGAAATGCAGCTTATTTGCTTATTCATTAACTCTATGACTAAGTCACATATTGGATTAGCTGCATTCAATATCTTCTCTTTCCTCTGCTTGAGTAGGTGTTCCTTCTAAGGGACAAAAATTGTGGGGACCCAAAACAATTTAACTGAGAAATGGAAATTGGAAAAACATATTGTTGCCTTTCAACAGCATCGTTCTTGATCAAAAGGGTGTTTCTGGTATATGCAAGTGTCCTCAAGCAGGGCAGTAACCCAGCAAAAGAAATCATTCCAGGAGTGACAGGGGAATGTCCCGTCCCAACCTAACAAGCTGTGACAGCCACGTGAAGAGATGCTCCCAGGTGGTATAAGCTGTGATATCAAAGTTGTGTGGCTCCTCTGTGTTTCTCTCACTTGATTCCTCCAAGATGTTTCATTTTAAGATAAAAGTCCTCACCTAAGAAGCAGCTCCGTTTCTGCTCCAAGTCTTTCTGTTACACGGCATGGCTTGGAGCACTTTTTAAGGAGAATTTCATCTTCTAAAACACCAGTATTTATCAGACTGGAAGAGAGCTGAAGTTTCAGGAGGGTAGTGCATACATGTCAATCAGAGAGTAAATAGTATCCTCGGACAGCAAGTTGAGCAGACCTTTGTTTTGCTGTGCAAAGCTTGTCTCAGTCTTAAGGGAGCTGTCTTTCACTGAACCAGGGTTCTGAGCTTGCAGGCATAACACAAATGCCTGAGAGAGTCCAGCTTGAAGGGAAAAACACAAGCAAGGGCGTGCAACTAAAGGACAGAAAGCAAAAATGTGAGTAGCAAAACTCTCAAAGTGTGTCTGCTGGATACCTCTGTGCAGGTGTGTGGAGAGGCAGTCTGAGAGGAGTTGGGGAGGTCAATCTCATGGATCTGACAGTAAAAACAGAGCAGTCCTGGAACAGGAAAGCTTTCCAGCTGTGCAGTGGTAACTGGGGACAAATCTTGTCTCCAAAGTTGAGGCAAGCTTTCAATCAAGTCTTCAGGAGTTTTGGCACAAGAAGAGAAACTGTCTTTTTCTGTCCTCTTCTCCACGCCACTGCCTTTCTACTCAGTAGGGAGAAACTGCTCACTCCGGAGACAAATCACCTGATCTGTTTTAGACATCTGCCACAAGGTAAGATGAACCACAGCCAGAAACTCCTCTCCCTCGTGGTCCTCTCTTTTGATTGCTAAAGGAGCCCATGTGACAGCAGACAGAGATGTCTACAGCAGTCAGATGAATCCCACACCTGAGTGACCAGACTCCTGTACGGCTGATGAGATGCTAAAAGAGGAACGACAACCAGATGGATGCATTACAGAGTACCCTGCCAACATATACCAAATAAAAACATCGTAAGAACGTGTCACAAATAGCTGTCATTTAAAGATGTCAGAGCAAAAAACATCCCGCACAATTAATAACATCCCCAAAGTAGTCAGGCTGGTGATTGAACATCATGTCTAATGGGCAGGCTGACACATCAGCAGACGAGGTAATTCAGTGAAAGACTGGAATCAGAGATTGTAGCAGCATCCATAGGCAGTGATAGCTGCTCCTTCACCCTTCCCCTCAGGGCATGTGCTTCGAGAACACTGAACCAAGTCACTGAGTTCCCACAGCGGTTGAGGCATTCCCAGAAGTCTGGGATCGCCACAGAAACATTGTTCTGTTTGTCAAGGCCAGCTTTTAGAAACAGCAGAGAAGCAGAAGAACAAGAAAAGCAAAATGACTCCTGGGGCTGGATTTCAGCAAAGTCACATAAGAGAAGCTCTCAGCATCCCTCAGAAGGGGAAACAGCCAACAAGGTAAATCATCTACAAGAAAAGGTGGTTCTCTGCTGTAAAAGAGGAAAAAACTCATCCTAGGGGGAAAAATAATCTAGCATTACATTCTGGCAATGTAAGCTGTGATGGCTGAAAGCTAAACCACTTGAACTGACCAACCAAAGAGGCTTGATCCAGGCTGCAAAGTATGGAACACAAGCAGGGGTTACCCAAAGAATTCATTCACACTTCTTTCGCCCTGCACATCACAAAGTGCTTTCGGCCTGCACAAAATGAGCTTATAGGAATAAAGAGGTAAGATACTTTGGTGCAGACGTGATTTTGTTACAAATTTGCACAGGAGTATAGAATTTCAATCCACATGGAATCAGGACTACAGTCACCTTCAGAGATGTTTGTTAGGGAAAGACTCCTCAGAGAACAGTGATGCCCTGATATCAGATGAGTGAATGTCCTGACTGTTTTCCTTTGCCATTTGTTTGACAATTTCAGCCCATTTTAACATGAGGGTCAACATTTCACCAAAACCAAAATCGGAGAGGTTACATGAAAAATCATCAGCGGAGAAGCAGAAAAATCCAAAATAGTCCCTTTCTCCTAAGGCAGAGGTTCTAAATGCACCTCATACTGATGACAACACCAAGACCAAACAGTTTAGCTCTCTAAAATGTTGGTCTTTTTTCCCCTCGGCCCCTAACCTGCACGCAGCGGTCTGGGGACCAAAGTAATAGAAATGTAGATAAAACAAATTATTTGTTCAAAGTCCTGTTTTGGCTTTTTGTGGCTTTAGATACACATCCTTCAATGCACTGCTCTGTGATCTGTGGTGGTTGCTCAACTCCAAAGGAAAAGCAACCTGAAAAACAAAAAGGTCCCCCTGGGATCACACATGGCAGTATTCAGCTCAATTACTTATTAAAGCACCGACACAGCATAGATTTTTTTTCAGTACATTACTTATTCAATCAGAGCTCCAACTCTTTCAGACTGATCCCCTAAGAAAAAGCAAACATCTTTCTCTGTTTGTTTCCAGCTGCATCACAAAAGACTTTAAAGACATCAAGCTGCAAAGAAAACTGTTTGTCTTTGGGTTGTTGTACAGCAAGAGCTTGTGGGTGAATCCAGTGAAGCTCTGATTGACTGGTGAGAGCACAGGGCCATCGAGCTGGGGAAGGTGCTTGGATTTTTCCCTGTAACTCCATGACCCACCTCCAACTTAGAATAGCTTTGCTTGTGCAGGACAGGAGCTGCAGGCAAGACAGCAGTGAACAATCTCTTCATGGCAATCAAGAGGTTTTTTTCTTTTTACAGGAGGTAATCAATTTTCCATCAAGTTATTCTAGACTGGGAATAGTTCATCAGATATTAAACACAGAAGCTGACCTTTCATCTAGGCAAGATGGGCATACCATGTTGCTCACCTTGAAGAGCAGTAAGGTTCCCTGTGGAGGAGGGAGGGAATCAACCTCTGTCAAATATTTAGAGGTAGAAGCTATTGCCTTGCCTTTGGATTTCTCTTAGCTAAGCTGTTGATTAAGTCATAGAATCACAGAGGCTGGAAAACAGCTCCAAGATCATTGAGTCCAGCTGATACCATAACACCACTTCTACTCTGGACAACCAGAGCACTATAAGGCAGAGAAGCTGGTAAAAAGCCCACATGGTTTTGGAAACCAAAGGGCACCAGATCCTTCCATCACTGGGGACTTTTTTAAAGAGATGTGCACATGAGAGCAAGCAGCCCATGTTTCCTTAGTGACTTAATGTGCATTCCTAGAAGGACAAAAATAAAAGAGTAATAGAAGCCTTACAGCAGAACTTCTTCAAAGGACCTTTCAAGGGGGAGATTTATGGAGTCTTATTCTATCAGACACTAGTCAGTGAACATGTGCAACTTGGGTGAGCTGGGAAAAAAAATAACGAGCTTGTCTATAAATTCTTATACTCCAGACGCTGTTCCTCAGAGGACAGCCCTAATAAACCCATCACCACAGCAGTACTATAATTCAGTGGTGGCTCACTCCTGGCCCTTCAGAGCACTGCATGTGAGTCTTTTCTCAGGGACTTCTGCAGCAAACGCACAGTGCTTTAATGCTAATGTGGGACATATCAGAGAGCCCCAGCCCAAAAGACAAGGAAATGTCTCCTCTCCCTATCCAGAGAAGAGCTCAGGCCCAGAAAGTAGTTAAATCATCCAGACAATATCCTATTAACACCACATAATACTTTTCTGGGAGCCAAGATATTAACTAGAAATGTTCTACAATGTGCTGTGAGCTGGGAAATGTGAGATTTAGTCTTCCTCAGCTGAGTAAGAAACTGATCTTGAGCCTCCCATTTCACAAGCAAATAAAGCCAGAAAGCTACAAGAGACAATAATCATCTCACCCTGACAAAACAAATGAGCTACTCGAGAAGTTTTCACCAAAACTGCACAAAGCCGAAAGATGTAGAGAAGGCAGAGTTATGGATATAATTTCCTTTCATCAGCCTTCACCAACAAGATCAGTCGTCGGGAATCTCTAACCCGGGAGACCAGGGAGAATGAATGGCAGGAGAAAGACCTTCCTTTGGTCATCAAGGGTCTGCAGGATTTCTCTTACTTACAGGAAAGGGTGAGGGAGATGGGGATGTTCAGCCACGCACAGACCAGGCTCTCCTCAGTGGCACCCAGCAATGGCACAAGGGTAATGGGCAGAAACTGATATCCAGAAAGTTCCAGCAGAACATGAGGAAGAGCTGGGCAATGAGCAAGCACTGGAACAGATCACTCAGAAGGTGTGGAGTCTCTCTCACTGGAGATATCCCAGAACCATCTGGACACAATTCTGTGCTGTGTACTCTGGGATAACTCTCCCAGAGCAGGGAGGTGAGACCAGGTGACCCCTGTGACCCCTTCTAACCTGATGTATTCTGTGATTGCGACCTCTCCAAACCCCTTCCCTGTGTGCCTAACTGACATCAAACCAATAACCTGGCAGGAGTTCAGGTTAATGATGATGGTCATGCTGCTTAAACTAGCAGGCATTGTTTAACTTGTCTTAATTAATCCTGCTGCATTTCTCTACAGCCTTGCTCAATGACAGAGCAACTGCTGACAGTGGAGGCCTGCAAGAAGTATTATATGTTTTAGCACTGTACCTTTGGACCCAGAATAATAAGCACATAAAAGAGATAGATGTGTATTTCTAATGCCACCTTTTAAAGCAATTGCTTAAAAGACGCCCACTTTAGCAACTCGGAAATGTAATTCTTGACCTTCCTGAGTAACCAGGCTAATATCAGAAGTTATAATTATGCAGTTGTGAACAAAAAAAAAAAAAAAAGGTACTGTTCGTACTCAGAAGTGAAGCACTTAAATATAAAAGAGAGAGCAAAGGAGGAATGTGAGTATTCCCTGGCCGCTGCAGAGGTGAGTCATACCAAGGGGTTCCCACTCTCAACAGAGAGGTGGGCAGGGAAATGGAGAGTGCTCCTCAAAATGTGAAGAATATGAATTTGAGTCAACCAGCTCCAGCACAATCCTGCTCTCAGTCAATAAGGAGATCCTCTACTCTCTACAATTCCCTGGCTTATTCCCAAGAAATTTTACGGCTTCTACAGGAAGGGAAGAAAGGCTTCAGCCACTTTCATGAAACAATCTGCTTTATTCCCAGGAGAAATTTTATCCTAAGGGAAAGATACCAGCTCCACAGAATTCAGTCAAGTGTTCCCACTTGCACAGGGATGTTCATTCAAATTCTGCAACTTCCATACATCTTTGCAAAAAGATCTCCTGGCTCATATTTTCTAAGGTTTTTCTCAGCTAGAGGCTGCTTAATCTGGAGTAAAACATTTGAAGTGAAACAGTAGCAACAGAGCAAGACAATGAAGCTGTTCTATTCAAGATCTCCAAGAAAGAAATGGGATATTGGGGGTGTAAGAAAAAATAAATTACCTTCCTGCCCTGTTGAAAGCAGAGTAGGGCATAGAATTTCACAGCCATGACAAGGAGGAGGAAGAAAGAATAACCCCAAACTGGTGTGCAGATGATCTGACTCTGCTTTTTGAAGCAGAAAGGAGATGTATGAAACTTCCCATGTTTGGTCTCCTATTTTCTTTTTTACCAAACTGATGTTTAGTAAAACATTGCACAATGGTGTCTGCATCCCATCAGATCTCTGTGCTTTCCACAATCTATAAACCCCTGCCATATTGTGTTTTATCACACAACAGGCTTTCCATAGTGTCATGTGACAAGAATTTCCCTTCTCAGAGGATCCCAGGGAGCCTTTAAAGACTTTAATCAACCTCCTCCACATCTTAAAGAAAGATGGGATTAAGTCAGCGTGCTTATGCTTTCTGTGTAGGCAAAGATATAAACATCTCCAAGTTGGAGATTAACAGAAAGATAGTCTCAAAACATTTAAGCAAGAGAAATTGAGGAATTAAGATATTTTGCTAGACAGGTATGCAGAGGCTGGCATGCCAAACACAGGGAGTCAAAGCTGACAGAGACGGGGAGAGTGACTCACATACACGAGGAACTTGACTTTGTCACCCAGCTCTTCTGAAACAGCAAACACAGTCTGAAAAAATACCTAAGAAAAATTGAGGCCACAAACACACAGAGCAATATGATGCTTTTTTAATCAGGTTTTCAATCACAATGTAATTTTTTCCCCACCAGCAGACTCAAACACAGACATTTAAAAATTATTTGTCTACAAAGAGGAACGAAATGATTTAAACAGCTCCAGTAAATTCTGAGCAAATCTCTTCTGATCTTCTCCTTGGGAGTCCACTCAGCCAACATATAAATTTTGTTTGCTTCTATTTCACAAGACAAGAAGAGGCTGAGTTGTAGATAACCTTCTGTTCAAGCTCAGCATATCTTTTCAGAAGTGGACAATAGAGCTAAAAAG
Organism: Regulus satrapa; assembly: GCA_013396955.1. Classification (NCBI taxonomy): domain Eukaryota; kingdom Metazoa; phylum Chordata; class Aves; order Passeriformes; family Regulidae; genus Regulus; species Regulus satrapa. The sequence goes on along the minus strand of VWZN01021650.1, from coordinate 209,509 downwards.
GAAAAATAAATAAATATGTCTCATTGAAAAATTAGATTTTTAAATTACACTGCAGCTAAAAAAGATTTTCAGACATGAAAAATGCAGCATCTTCGCAGGTACCTGAAGGTTTGGGCTGGCTTTTCCCCAATTTGCTCATAAAAGTGCTGCAGAGTTTTCCCTTTTTAAATGTCACAGTCCTTTTTACCATCACCTTTACAGCTTAATTTTATGACACGCACAGGTTGTTCTTATTGTGACTACGTTCTTGCTATAAGCAGAAGTCATTACTTCCAGCAGAAGCAGCTCAGCTAAAGTCACCTCTCCCGGTGTGACAGGCCCCCTCAGTAATAGCTGTGCTAATCACCCAGGCAGAACTCCTGTCCTTGCCTCCCTCCACTGCCCCAGGATGGATCACTGCCTCTGTCCCCTCCTCCTCTGCCTCACCAATCATCCCACGCTGCCCTCCAGAACAGATAGGTCCTCCCTGGCAATGTGCTGACCAGAGCCTTCTAAAATGCTCTTCACACTCCCTCCCAGACTGCTGCACCTCTTTGAGCTGCTGTTTAATACATGTCTTTCACAGTCACAACCTTTCCCATCCAGTCTGCTCCACGGCCATGTTCCTCGCTCCCCGTGCCCATGGGACAAAAGCAGGCCCAGCTTCTGTCCACAACTACTCCAAGTATCTGAGTAGCTTTTTTTGTATTTTCCTAGTTAGAATTTTCCAGGAGTTTTTAGATACAGTATTGTTGCAATCATAAAAAGAAGAATCAAGACTCAAATGGATTCAAAACCCCAGACTCAGACACATCCTGCGCTTTTGGATATGGGTGAGATCCATGACAAGAGAAACCCTGAATAAATCCCTACCCTGGCTCCAACCAAAGACTGTACTTCATCTAGATCCTGGAGATGCAGCTTTCTCCTTATCTCCTCCCTCTGGTGCTAACTGTCCCTCTAATAAAATCAGTACTGTGACAAGGCACACCAGGACAGCTTTGCACATTTGCTGGCTCGAGCACAAAGAAGGGACTGCCAGGAGCCAGTGCAGAGTCTGGTACAGGCTCGAGCAGTCCTTAGGAGGATGCCACAAGGTCATATCCCTGCCACAGTGAATCCTAGAGGCTGCCAGTCTGGTCTACAAGCCCTCTGCACTGACTCATAATCAGGGCAGCCTCGCTCCTAGCTCCAGGTTCAGAGAGGTTATAGAGCCATAATGAATCATACCCAGCAAACTGAATTACTGCTCTCATCAGTAAGTGAGATCTAGCATTTCAATGCATTTTATCCTTTCAGGATAGCAAATAACAGTGTGTGTACACATATGAAAAATTCAGGAGGAAAATGTTTCAGGTGTAAACTATGGGGATGTAGTAGGAGATCCGGCTTGTTGGTGCAGGTCTCTGTACAGTCCTGCAGTAGCCTCAGTGTCTGCAGCTGCCACATTTTCCCATTTAAATT
>VWZN01021650.1:194771-207971 GCA_013396955.1 Regulus satrapa | reverse complement strand
AAAAAAAAAAAAAAAAAAAAAGTGGTTTTGTTTTGTTTTTCAACTGATGGCAAAATACCCAGTTTTTAGGTTTCCCTTCTCCTGATAGTTTAAGCCTGACCAGTGAAAACTGGGTTTCTCTCTTCATTCCCATTTCCGTGTACCACAACAGCAGGTGTAAATGACTCAAAGGACACATTCTGCAGGTCTGCAGGTGGATCTAGTTTTGACCAGCTCTTCCCTTTTCGCAAATGTTATAGAATTTAAAGTTTCATTTGTACATTTCTGTACCAGATCAAGTATATGAAAAGGCAGAAGAGGAGGTGGATCCACAGCAAGTGGAAAGAGACACTGTTCATTAGCCAAGACTTTGTTAAATGGTTTTTAAAGCCATCTCACAGCATCTTCCCCTGATTAAAGCAGAGAATCCTACTCACTCCTGCCTCTGCAACAGACTCATTCAGTGACCCCAGGCCAGGCATTTAACATGTGTGTGCCCCAGCTCCTCTTCTCCACAGGACAGTGACACTGAGATCCTGGAGGTGCATGCAGATTTATGGGGTTAGAAAATAAAATGCACCACTATTATGAAATGTCACATTACTCAGCATGGTATTTTTAACTAACAACATGAGGGCCTGGAGGGCTCAGAGAAGTACATGTATATATATTCTTTTCATGTTCCCACAGAATATTATTGCTCTCATTTCTGGTAGATATGCACATCAGAGTAAACAAAACAAAACATTGAACAGACAATTATAGGAGTACTTTACTGGGAGTATCAGTATTTCAAACCAAACTAGCTCCTTTATTCAAGGAAACATCTGTAATGAAGACTGGCTATTTCTTACTTCTCTATTCTGTACATTTGATAAACCCTAAGAGCCTCTCAGCAAAGATTCAGCACAGCAAAGCTGCACTGGTGAGTGAGCTCACCAATGAGAGAATTGGTGAGCAATTCTCAATCACCAATGGAGAAAGCAGGCTCCATGTTACCTGCCCATCAGTATTTTTACAAAAGACACACAACGCATTTACCAGAAGGCTGGGAAGAATTATTGTTAATACATACTCTAAATTGTGTCAAAATAAAAGAACAACCACATTTACTGTCACAGTTTCTTTTCCTGTTTATTTGGCTTAATCACTTGGCTTGCTAATTGAGAAAATTCAGGCATTTGGAATAAGCTTCTCAGCCATTAGTGTAAATGAATCCTGCATTATGGACCATAGGAAAAAAAAAGGCAAACAAATAATTAAGAATATTTCCTGCACTCTCTTCCCATTCTTTGGGGTAAAAAGCTGCACAGCTCAGAGGGATAAGCAAAGCCTTAAATTCTTCCTCCTCAGGGAATTTGGCTGTAATACCACCAGTACATCACAGCTGATAAGTGCAGCAGCACCACAAGCTTTTTCACGAGCAGTATTTTTCACACCAGCTGATGTTTGGGGCCGGAGCAGTGCAGCTGCCATGGAAGACAGAGAAGAAAAGGCAAACAGCACCAACCCAGAGAGCGGCCTGAGTGTGCACTCGGGGGAGTCTGTGGAAGGTGATCTTCCATGCCTGTCATGACCAAGGGGCCTCCACAGAACCTTGGGCAGCTCCTCCTGTGCGATTCTGGGAGTCTCTTTCCTGAGGCAATTATATAGATGTATTTTTGTAATTGAGGTCCAGAGGGAATAAAGGACTCTCAATAATGCATAAAAACCCAAGGACAAATTCCCTCTCTGCCGTAGCCTCAAACCTAATCTATCAAACCATGATATTTAACAAAAGTAATTACATGTAGCACAACAGAAACCTTATTATTGTCCATAATTTAATTGTCCTTGCTTAATAATGGCCCTTTCTCCAGCTTATCTTTATACCCTACTCCACAACATTGACAGTACTCTGGCTGCTTCATTTACAAGCCCTAAACACCTCTCCTGGGACAATTTGCTCACATTTTGACAGTCTCACAACTAAAGAAAATGCTAATGATAAATAATACATAATAACAGAGAATAACTTAAGCTGCCCTCTCTGAAAAATGCATTCGTACAATGCTACCTTGCTCTCTAGAACAAATCAAATGTGTCATCCTGCTACTACATCTCACCACATTACCAACCTGTGTACTCAACAGGGCTTTTACTGTTTACACTGTCCCTGCCACCTAAGAGCAAAAGCAGCTACAAATTACTACTGCAGGTAACAATCCACGTGGATCCTCCTATCTCTTGCAAAGCTCCCTTAACCAATCACTGGAGCAATTAGAAATTTCCAAATTACAAAAGATGATGCTGATGATTATCTAATTTTAATCTACCCAAGTACATTTAATCTATCCAGAATAGACTAAAATTAATCAGTCTCTCACAAACACTTGCTACTTCTGATAGGGGTTTTTTTTTCTTAAATCAAAGTCAAATAACTCAAAGATTTGCTTAAGAAATCCAGATTTTTTTTTTTTCAAATCATAGCAGTTGTTCAGCTTCATTAACAGAGAAAGAATACTCATAAAGCACAAACAGTAAAACTGTGTTCTGAAATACTCTCAAGACTTCTCCAAGGAACCACACCTGAAAGGATTACATTATTTCAGATATCCATTCTGCAAGCCTATCTTAATCAGTTTAACAGATTAAAAAAAATTATTGGCTACACAAATCACCTTAATCAAACTTCTATCAATACCTATTATAATTTTGTGGTTGTATTATTATTACCTACTTTGCACTAAATTACCAGCCTAAACCAATTCTAGAAAACAACCTCCCCCCTCCAAAAGCTAACTCAACAAAATATAATTATTTTAAATCAATAAATAGGTCATTATAACCTTCCTGAGTAATAGGGTCACTTCTATAAATCCACCCACTTACAAAGCAATTCACCAAAGTCAAGAAACCCGTTAAGTTTACATTTTCCCTTCCTGAATTTTTGCAAGATTAATACATCTCAGCAGAGTCAATAACGCAATCAAAAATCACACATCCACTGGTAGTGAGCTGCTCTCTGCCTTCTCCCTACAAAACTCCACAGGACAATATCACAACCAATCTGGCATTCTGTCACGGGCACACAGCTTGTATAAACACAAGTGACCAACTCCCAGACAATCATGTTCTCTCTCATGTTTTATTTTTGCTTAATTAGCTAACTAGCCAACCATCCCTGTTTTAATAGATTACTGAAATAGATGTGAATTCTAATGCTGGAATAACACATTATTTCTGTCTGTTAGCATATATTTATTGCTCCAGAATATCCTGGTTATTTTTGTCATGCTTAGTGGTTCTGATTAATCTTTTCCCTCAGGGAAGAGAAGAGGCCCCAAAGAGGTGAGATGACTCTTTAATTTTTGCTATTCTGAAAACAAAAAAAATGGAATAATTAGATTCAAAAAATAATCTAATCCATAGATTAATCCATAGAGGACTGACTTGAGCTAGTCTGGTTGAGTGAGCGACCAAGGACTACCACCAGAGTGGTTTCCAACAGAACACCTGTTTGGGTATTGACAGAATTAGAATCAAGCTCAGATTAATACCCATATCCTACAGAAATACTGGGAAATCAGGTTCAGCTAAGAGACTTGGGGTCATACCCACAGAGAGGGATTCATCCTCTTTGAAATGGTCTCTTCAAGGCGGGATGGTCGCTACAGGACAAAGTCACATTGTTGCCGGGCAAGTTGGAACTTTTGAGACTTCAGTTTCTACTCCGGACTGATTCATCACCCACCACAAGCTCTACGTTCCCCATCTTGTGCCTTTTTTCTATTTTACCTGCCCATCAGTTTAATTGAACCAGAAGAGCTGCTTTGTGCACCCTGCCCTTGCTTTTTTAAATCACATTCATTATCACAAATGATCCCTCAGAAATCAAAGAGACATTTTTTGCATTTTTGGTTCCTGGAAACTCCTGCTGCGGGCATAGGCCTTGGCAATGAAGAAGAAGCTACATCAAACTGTCCCATTTGACCTCTGTCTATAGGAGGTTTTCCTCTCTCCAATGATCTAACACATTGTCTCCAACCTATACCAGGAAGAAAGGATGAAACCAGAGCAGATTGCTGTGTTATGACCTGTTTTTTCTCCTCCCTGCCAAGATCTAGCTGTAGCCATCCAAAATATGTAAAGAAATGGTTGGGGGAATTTCACATTGGTGAGCCAGACTCTTTCAGAAGAGCTCCTCAGCAAGACAGAACTTAACCTCGGGATGACTTTGAAGTTTATAAAAAGAACTATCATTTAAGTGAAAGGCTCTAACCTCAACAGAATGAAATTGGATGGACAGGGAGATGCAGCTCTGTATAAAACAGAATCAAACTGACTCATTGCATTATGAATTTTTACTGCACTGTTCATGCTAACACACTGTATTACTGACAGGCCCTCTGGCTTTCTGCAGTTTCACAGCCATGAAACTAGCCAGGGAATTCACCATCAACTGTAAAATTATAAGGCAGGAAGAAAAAAGAAATGGTGTGGAATATGTAATTGTGAGGGGCTGATTTGAGTAGAATGAAGCTGAAAAGTTAAGCTAAAGAACAGGAATGGTTATTCCTTCCCATGCCTGTTTGGCCACTGCCTCCCTGTCATTCATTCCTTTACACTGGGGCAACAATTCACTACTGTAAATCATTTAAAACCAATAAAATGATGTGCAAGGAGATCCAGATCTAACCATATGGAAAAGGAAAGTATTGAGGAGATAATTAACTCTTTTAGCTTCCAGGCCATTTTATGCAGAGGGCAAAACAGAAAGAGGGAGCTGAGCTCCCCAGTGATCTCTCCAGTCAGGTTTGCTTGGCCCCTGCAGGGGTACAAGGTGCTTGAAAGGCCCCTGTGAGTGACAGCTGTATTCTCTGTCCTTGAGTTTTATAGCTGAAGCAGCACCAGGGGGTCAAAAGCAGGTCTCTGAGCACTCCCCACCTCCACCCCAGCCAGGCTGGCAGCTTTTCAGCACACAGCATTTTGGGGGGGAACAGGGCAGCGACGTGAGGTTGAATCAGACACCAGGGAGCTGCTCCTGTGGAGTGTTCCCTGCAGAGAGCTTCAGCTGCAACACACGTGGCACAGGCCACTGCTGTTAATTATTTTATCTTTTAAAATGAGGGGGGAAGGTTGAGTAAATGAGATCAGATCAATCAAGTTTAAATTATTCAATGTCTTAATATTTCTGAAGGGGACTTCTATTCGATTACTGAGCTCCTCCATCTCAGTTAATAATTAAATAATACGCTGGCAGGCACAATGCAGCATGATCATTTCTATTATTACTCATGATGATATCTGGTGCTCCTCTACACATGTAGCTGGGAGTTAGTAGTTTTGGCAGATCATTAATTTTCCAGTTTAAATAAAAGCTTTAAAACCTTGTTGCCTGTAGTTAGGCCACTTCCAAATCTCATAAATGGTGGTGTGTAAGGGTTGTGCTGATGTAAAAGAAGTTTTTTGCACAGCTGAAGAGCTTGGTGATATTCCCCTTTGTTATTTAAACATGTGTTCTCCAGGAATCTTGCTATATTATACTGTTTATTTATTACTGCCCATTATATTTCAGAAGCTGTTGTAAACGAAAGCCTTTGGCTGAGAGTGAGACGTGCAGAGTTGCACTGGAGAGCCTGAGGCAATGATTCCTTCCTTGGTTTTACAAGGGCTGGAATCACATAGTTACCAACAGCCACTATCTCTCCTGCTTTGTCTCCGCGGGCCATAAAGCACCAGCCTCACCTTCAGACGTGCTGAAATCCACAGGATGGGCACAGAACCAAAGGCCTGTGCCTACTGAATCCTCCCAGCTGGCATGGCTTCCAGGTGGGGGCTACCAGTGATTATGTACAGTTACTGACCACTGTTTACAGACAGGAAGGATTTTTGGAGATGTTTTCCAAGAAGCCAGAAAGCACAGTTGCTGCCCTTTTTTTCCCATATTCCTTGTTGCAAAAAAGTTCAGATTATTTTGTCAAGATTATCATTATCACAACCTGACTGACATGTATCAAAACTAAACTTATTTTATAACTTTTTCTGTCCCTTAAAGAAGAGATTTTGCTCTCTGATCATGCCTTGCTAGGAAAATTCATTCTCACAGACCTCGATGGTGGGACCAGATTACTGCATCATTACAACACCAAATTTCTCTCGAAATCAAATCTGTCTTTAGAGAATAAGGAATAAGACCTCTGTAACCAAGTGTTTCCTAAATTAATCTATTTTACCAGAAGAACTAGCAAACCACTGCATTTTGAAGCAGACAGGAAATGCAAAGAAAAATGGTATTCCCAAACTTGCTCACCTCCTCAGCCCCCGGGGTGGGTGTAACAGCCAGTCTGGGCTCTGGTGCTAATTTCACAGCATCAGCCAAGGACACATTCCTCTCAGCTACAAGTCCTGCAATGAGAATCACAATCCTGATCAATGCAAAAAGAAAAAAAATTTAAAAAAAAAACCACCATGAGGGATGTGCCTTGACTCCCTGGCAAATTAATACATTATATTGATCTTCCCTGGTCAGGTCAGCATTCAGGATTGAAGGATAAATGGCAGAAGATCTTACATTCCTATGAGCTAGCCCGGGAAGTGGGGACTCTGTGATTGAGTTTTTTGCCAATCACTCAATTTGCACCCCAGGGAACAGGTAAGCAGCAGAAATGCCACTCAACAATATCAGTAATTATTTATGGTAACCACAATATAGTAAACTGCAGTAAAAATATGTGGAAGCAAGGAATTCAAGGACTAAATGTGACTAAATGTAAAAATGAAGAGAAATGAAAACACTTTGAAGAAAATACACTACAAATTATTAAATATATTTATACGTAAGGAAGCAGAATAACAGGGGAGTTCTGCTATGACAGCATTTTGCTTTGTGAGCAAATCACAGCATTTCAGGAGCTTCCTGCACACCTGCTAAGAACCCCAGGCTAACTGTGAAACACCCCAGATGCACACTATAATATTATTAAGGAGCCCTTGCCATCAGTATTTCATTTATATTAGAAAGTCCTCACTTTTCCCCCAATTCCTTTGCCTGGCCAAGAGGGAGGCAGCTGAAAGCACCAATCAAAAACGTCATTTAGAAGCACACACAGCAAACCCCCTGGGGCTTGGCTAGCAGAAGATGTGAACTGAGGAGTCCCTCCATCAGCACAGCATCTGAAATCCTCACTCAAATGCTCTGCCAGCCAAGCCTCCACATCTTATATGCCAAACTGGCAGAGGGAGCACACTCCTCACTCACACAATATCTGCACAAACTTTAATGGTGGCTCCACATGCCACATGCATTCAAGGACAAGGAATGTGCCTACAGCATTAGGTGCTGGGTGGCTTCTGAAGCAGAAGGCAAAGTTTGAGTATAAAGATAAACAAGCTGGAAATTCAACCCATAAAGTGCAAAAATGGTCCCATTGTGGCTTCAAATATACAGATAATCCAAGTGTTTCCACTGTCCTGCAAAAGCCTACTTGGCCTGACAGAACTCTTGTGCCTTTTCTAGAGATTAAAAAGGAGAGCATGCTGTGTGCATTAAACACACCAAGTCAGCTTTCAGTCCTGCAGTTTTCCATGCTGTTTTCAAATGCAAGAGATCATGCAGTCTTTAGATGCTATAATGTGACAGCAGAATTTGCTTCTAAAATTAAAACTTGGCTGATTTCTTCTGATGGCTGATGCTATCTTTTCCATGCTTGTTGCAATCCCATGGTCTTACATGAACTTCTAGAAGAGCTACCCATATCTTTAGGCCCAAATCCAAAAGATTCAAATGAAAAAAAAAAAAACCTGAAGCTAACTAAAGTTTACCTAAACAAGAACTTCCACACTCCTTGAATTGTTTAGTTGTAAGATATTAGAAACCATTTAAAAATACAGGGATAAACATTAATGGTTGGGATTCAAGTCTTAAATATCTGATGGCCCACCCTTAACACACGCACACATGCATTAATAGATATAAGTTAATTAACATGTAAATCATATTACAGTGATGACGCAGTACAGCAAGCAAGATGACTGGCCAACCTAAGAGTGTGCAAAGATTCATGATTTTACAAGAGAAAATGCATGGAGCTCAGGACACCTTGCACATCTTTCAACTTGATGTTTAAAAGCCGGAAGATAAACATAAATTTTAAAAATAAATATCTTTGTATATAAATATAGTATTACAGGTCTTGTTGTTCCTGTCCTCATTGATCTTCTTTGCTGGGATCAACCATTCCTTGGGTTTGGCCATTTCAGCAACCCAGTTTACAGCCCAGTCCACAAATTGGGGTGGCAGGCTCCACCAGCACCTTCAGCTGGCTGCATTCTTCCATGGATGCAGCAACTCAACATGTGAAGATCCTAGCCCTTCCCAGGACAGCACCAACACTTCTCACACCCCATCCCCTAGTTGAGAAGCAGCTACCAGGCTTGGAATTGCAATGTGAATTATATTCTCTGTCCTAATCCAAGAGTACCAAGAGCAAAAATCCCTCTTTGACCTGTGTGACCTTCCAGTCAAACGCTCACAGCTTTACTTCCCCCTTGTACTCAATAACCTTAATCTCAGGTATTTAACCAGGAGAAATTAAATTCCCCCCAGCTGCTCACAAGCATCTCCTGGCAGCCTTACCGTGGATTGCTCTGTAAGCACTTCCCAGACAAGCAGAGTTGGCCGTGTCGATGGTGAACACGGGCGCGTTGAACACATCAGACAGGACCTGAGGAGCATCAAAGCATCATGAAACACGAAAGGAAAAGCAATCCTTCATCACTGCTCAGGAAAACAAGCAGCTGTCTGTCCCAGTCAAGCACTCAGGAACCTGTGGAAAGCAGCACTGCAGGCAACAGTAAGGCTTGAACTTGTCACACAACAGGATATTGGTAATTCTGAGCTACAGATGTAACTCCAGCCAGGAAAGTCCCATTTCTCTCCAGACCTCTTGGTTACAAGCTCAGAGGAACCCTGTTCAAGTGCCATCCCTCAAAAGCTCACACAGTTAGCCCATGCTAAGGGCATATATTAGAGCAAGGAGACCTGCTCAGCAGCCCACAGGAGCCTGTTTTCCTCCTTCATGTGAAGGCTGATCCAAGTGGGAAGGAAAGAGAGAAGAACCCGTCATGGCTCCTCAGTTCTCAACTAGCAGATAAATAAACTTCCAGCAACATGAAAGGCTGCTACGCCTTTCTTCTTCATCTCCACCATTCCCATCCAATTAGGATCAGCAGGGAGAATGACACATGAGTGGATTACATAGGCTATAAATTCACCAGTTTTCCTGTTTTTAAGGGAACCTTACTATGAAGATAAATTGAGACACTTGGCTTGAGTAATACAAATAAAACTTTACAGGCAAAGAATTTATTATGGTATCCAATAGATACTGAAATTATTCAACTTTGCATCATTCTGCACTGAAATCAACACCATCAGCACCTCACATCCACTGAGCGCAGGTGCTCTTCCCCACAGTTTAGATTTAGAAAAACAATACAGAAGGGGGAGAATTAAGATATATTTGGATAGGGACCATGAGAGGTTTAGTAACTCCTTTCCAAAAACATTGTCAACAAATGCTTTCCATTTTGGTTTCATCACTTCTAGGACTACAGGTGCCCCTCAGGCTGAGCAACGCAAGAAGCAGGAAACAATTCAGATATAACCTGTGCTGGTTTTATTACTTTTGCCAAAGGGAAAGTGTACCACCTGACAAATCCATGCAAATGAGTCTAAAATAAAGCCAGAATGTCCAGCATTCAAAATCATTTGGATTAGTGCAAGGCAAACCTGATCCTGGAATTTACTACCCTGCTGCGGATGGAACCCCAGGGCTTCATAAAGGATGACTAAGAAATTCAACCCATATCACCTACAGAAGTATACAGTAGGTGAAATTTCTAAAAGAATTTTCTTTCTCTGAAATTTTGTAAAGAATCTTCAAATCAAAACCTTTGGAAATTCCTGATTTTCATGATTTAAATGGAAGTGGCTGTTTGTTAAGCTGGAACTCAATGAAAGCCTGAGCTTAGACACTTATAGCACTGTCTTCTGGTAAGACAGAAAAGTTAGGATTGGCTATTCTCATTTGCAAGCAAGCATTGAGCAACACATGAGCTTCAGTGCTAGAGAACAAATGAAAAAATAAGCATGGTTATCTATTAAAAAGTCTTCTGGAGATTATAAGGTCAGAGAGCTCTAGTCCTACTGCCCATCCTGCCAGCCAAAGCTTCCAAAACACTTTGCTTTCACAACAATGCTTTCACTTTGTTTCAAAACATCTCCCATCTGCATCTTCACCTCATCTCTAGCAGGCATTTCTTATCATAAGCTTAAATTGGACAATATTTTGGACTTTTTTTTTTTCCTGCATCTCTGAAGAGCTTTACACAATGCAGCTCTACTCTGTACTGATTGCTAAGAAGTGCTGTAATACTATAAATAACATTTTAACAATTTAAAAAATAAATTTATTTTCACCATGACTATAAAATAAAAATTATTCAAAGATCATATATTTGGTAAGTGATTTGGAACTGTGGTATCTCTAACAAATAATTTAAAAATAAGCTGTTAGAGGATAAGCGCTGGTTAAGATAATTCACTGTGTTCCATGTGGTAATTAATCAAGCACCACATATGTTATAAAAAGCTTCCTGGAACTGTGGAGAAAGCTGCCCTAGTAAATTTTTTTAACAGATTTTCCTAAGTTGCCTCCTTTGTGGTGTAAAATATAGGAGTTCCTGAACGTTGATTAATTAAATGATAGTCTTCTGTAGCCTTGGAACAAATTATCCAAAATTGACCATGATAAGGGTGGAAGCTGTTATTCTTTATGCAACTGATACGGTTTCTGAGGTTTTGATTAAATTAAAAAGAAAGATCCAATTAACCAGTGATTGAATTAAGTGAATGACACTGTATTGATCATATTATTTTAAGGCACTTCTAATGAGTTTTAAAACCAGCAGAATTGGTAAACGTGAAAAGCAAGCACCCCAGCCACCACTCTCCCCATCCCATATTTTTTCAGCTGTGTATGTTACCAAATTACATATTTTAAGAGCATTTGTTTCTCTTCATTCCACAGCAAGGAGACCTTCCTGGCACCCAAACTGGAAATACAGCTTTAAAAACAAACTCATCTGTGAATCCAATCTTTCCTGATCTACCCTAAGCAGAATTACTCCTATAAGGACCAGTGTTTTCAGCAATTAACCAATCAGTTAATTTTTCAATATCACATTCTTAGGCAAAGTAACCAAAGCAGATGAAGAGAAGTGACATCTGCAGGCAAAACATGCCAAATTTGCTGCTCCCCAATCAGCTGTACAACCAGCAGCTACACACACACATGTGGTTTAGATGACTTAGGAGAAAACAGCTTTTTGCTTTTTTGCTCTTCAACCCCCATTTAATCCAGCTCAGGTTTTGTGGAGCAGAGAATTGACTGCAATTGTCAAAGAGAATGGTGTGCAGCTGAGGCTGGCTCCAACTCTCTGGAGCTGACGGGAAGGGATTGGAATTCTCAGAAAACATTTTGCCCTGCGTTCGCCATTGCCAGAGGTAAAACCCGGCCCAAGATTAGGAGTTCTGGTGCACATGCCTACTTCAGGTCAGCGTTGGAGCCTGGGTTAAAGGGGAGCTTGTCAAGGCAGCCCTTGGAGCCCAGAGAGCTCCTCGTATCCCCAAGAAAGAGACGTTTATGCTTGTTAAGTGAAAGCACCATCCGTTTTCCTCTGCACTGCAACAGACGGGATCTCCCCCAACCATGACAGGGCTGACAGATCGTGAACAGACATCACAGCACAGATGACTGGGTTTGGGCAGGACGAATCCCAATCCAGATGTCTTGCTCTGCGCTGTCAAAAGCCAGGTGAGAAGCCTCTCACCATTCATGAGCCGGGCTTTGCCAAGTCTCAGTGGGCAGAAACAGAGAGCACATGGTTCTCTGTTCTCCGCAAGATGGATGAAGGATCTTAACCCAGGCTGGATGTGCAGCAGCAAAAGAGGTTGGGAAGAGAGAGAGGGGAAATGACCCTACAAAAGTGAAGCTTCCTCCCAGCAAATTATATGATGCTAATAAAGTTAAAAAAAAAAAAAAAAACAACCAAAAAACGCAGGGGGCTGAGGTTTGTATGAGGGTTTGTTGTTGGGTTTTTTTCAATGTTTAACACCAGCATAATTCTCTTTCCAATTAAATTTAAAGATAATTATAATATTTAAATTTTAAATAATTTAAATAAATCAATGGTTCAACTTTGACCTGAATGACAAAAAAAAATTCTCAGCTACTATATAACAATTTTCTTTCGGATTTCTTAGCTGATGGATTTAAGTGATGAGACCTGGAAATAACCAGCGCTTCAGATACACATTCATAAAACCAGTCAAGTGTGAGAAAAAGCTCTAAGTTCAATGTAAAATTAGCAATGAGCTACAGGTTTTCATACTAAACCTGAAGAACAACCCCAAAGACCTGCAGCAGATTCACAATCCATATCTACACCTTCCTGTGCAGCTGCAGCGATTTGGATTCAGTGCAGCAAAATAAAAGCGGAGATGTAACTGCAAGTTCAGTTCAGGATTTAATTTTCTACTTACCTGTAAAATCTTTTTATTGTGGGATGCACCACCAGTAGCCAAAATCCTTGTTCTAGGCACTGCAATGCAATAAAAAGTACAAATCAGACTGACAGTGCATATGGTCAAGATTTGTGCTACTGAGCCAAGTGCAGGGAGAACAAGGAGGTGGGAGTCAGGGTTCTCTCTCTCTCTGTACCTCTAATTTACCTTCTGCAAAAAAAGGAGATAACCCTAATTACCCACTTTTCAAAGGCACATTAGAACACTTCCTTAGAAGAGGCAACATAAATATTGCAGAGCAATTATTATTGTAGTGCTATCAATGTCAGGGAGATTTGCAAAGGAGATACTGAGTAAGAAAGGCAGTGTTATTATATTACAGCTCTGGTTTGAGGTCAGATTGGTTTGGCTCCTAGCTGTATATATACAAACTGACAGATAACCTTTAAAATCAGCAGTATTTTCCAAACTTATCTGCTCATGACGTTCACAGCCAGAGTTCACTGAAACCTGGGCAATCCCTATGTGCTTGAATGACAAGGAAGTGTGTCAAAAGGCAATTGGAGATGGTCTAAATCACTTCAATAAAACAAAAAAAAAAAAAAAATCTGTATCTTCATCCAGTGCAAACCCAGGGATTTGGGGGAGTTTTA
>VWZN01021650.1:142021-189111 GCA_013396955.1 Regulus satrapa | reverse complement strand
CTTTTTTTTTTTTTTTTTTTAATATACAGAGATCTCTATTTGACAATTTATGATGAAGCCTGGGACAAATTCCAAAGGTAAGGTATTAAAAAAAAAACAAACAACCAACCAAACAAAAATAAAAACCACAATTCAGCACTAGAGTTTAGGGCAAGGAGGAAAAAAGAGCAGATTCAAACAAATAATTTTTGTAGATAAAGGGTGAATATTTTGGAAAAATATTTTTCTGACACTTTTAAAGAAATAAATGAGAGAAATGGCAGGGGGTTTGTAGCTAGGTGGTCGTTAAGGTCACTTCCAACCCAAGCCTCTCTGTGATTTTATGAACACTTAAAATCTCACTTAAAATGTTTGGTCAACACAGCAGATGTATTGGGAGAAGTCCTCTCCAAAAGACATTATTACTAGAAGCAATTTAATGAACTATGCCATCTCTTGCTTGTCTAACTTCTAGGTTCTTAATCAATTAATTAAAGAAAAAATAAATAACATGTTTCATGAAGTAGTAAGATAAAAAGGATTCAGGTATCAATGTAACTGCTTACATCAAGGTTTTGTTGTTGTTGTTGTTGTTGTTTGGGGTTTTTTGGCCACTCAGTTTCTCTCTTTTGTTACCCAAAGTTTGGATATTATAAGAAGTGTGTGTTGGGCAAAAGATACTAATAACCACAAAAACAATTCAGCTGTTTTTCAAACATTTATAAAGTATCCAAGGCTCCAATTAAAGGCTTAACCTAACAAACAACAACCTGCTTTGATCTAC
This sequence comes from Regulus satrapa, assembly GCA_013396955.1. Taxonomy (NCBI): domain Eukaryota; kingdom Metazoa; phylum Chordata; class Aves; order Passeriformes; family Regulidae; genus Regulus; species Regulus satrapa. The sequence goes on along the minus strand of VWZN01021650.1, from coordinate 188,348 downwards.
CCTATGTTGCCACAATTATTCATAAGACTCGTGGCAACGCCTCAACCCTCACCTTCCACTTCAGAATTCCTGTCATTTGGCAAATAAAGAGATCTGGAACTAATGTGACAAATTAACTGATTCTCAAAAAAATGTTCTGAAGCAGGCAGTACCAGTCTGAAAACAAAACTTAGAGGAGATACAAACCAGGCATTTTAAATCTGGCCATCACATCCATGTTTTTAATAACATACCTGCAGACAGCTCCAAAATAGTACAAGGTCAGAGTGGGCCATTTGCCTAAAGGAGATCATAACTTGCACACAGTTGTCCCAGAGTCCAGTTCTGTTATCACTGATCTACAGTGACCTTAGAAAAACTGAGAACCTCAGCTAAGAAGGTTAGAATTCTCTGACTGAGAATTCAGTGTGCCTACTGAATGTTTTCATGTTTAATACCTTTAAATAGTTGCACTCTTCCCATAATTTGTATTTTTTATTCTTTAAACTTCTAGTCATCTTGATCTTTGTGGCTTTAGCCTTCCAGTTAAAACATTATTATTAAAATTAGGTTTCCCCTTCACATGTTGGCACTTTACAGACCACAGTTAAATTACATCTTGCATTTATTTTTAGTAAGCATAGGATATTATGTTCTGCCACTCATTACAAGGCATAATTTCAAGACCACAAACCACTGATGCTTAGGGCTGCTGGTCTAATATCATTGCCTTGGTCTCCACCTCTGAAACCACTACTAAAATAAAAGAGCAGAGTTGGTAAGAGCACTAAAAACTTCTGTCCAACAAGTGTCTGACTGCACGCTGTCAGTTTGCCTGTCCAGATATTTCCCAGTTTATAAAAACTCCTGATAAATCACAGATGACCTTGCCCTGTAAAACTCCTGGGAGAACTTTTTGGAGAGAGTTGTGGCTCTGAATGTCTGTAGCTCCAACAGGCGCACTCCCTGCAGTGCCACCTGAGAGGAGGTCAGGGGTCCTGCAGTCTCATCCCAGGGAGCCCAGGGTTTTGGAGAGCTCTGCCTCTGGCAACCCTGACAATTCCTGGTGCTCAGTCCCCAGGCTTTCACATGCAAGATATGCAAAAATTAGTTTTAATGAAAAGGTCACTGCAACATTAGGCATTCTCTACTGACTAACACCAACTTTTTTTTCAATGTGCTCTGTAGGTAGCATTGAAGCACAGCTCAGCATCTCCTCAAAGTACTCTGACACATGAGAAACTTGTGCTTAAAACTCTGCAAAATACACACCCTCCCATGCCTATCACAATTCTGATCTGTAAAGTACCACATGTGACTCTACAGATCACACATCAGTAAATAATGCTTGTTACTGAGTTGTTTAGGAAGACAAAAACCACAGGTTTTAACATAGATTTGTCCTCGTACACCAATATTCGGCCTTGCAAATCATCTAAGGGAAATAGAAAATTGCACTGGCAAATCAACAGATGACACCATCCATCGAAGGTTAAAATGAGAAAAGCAAGCAAGGAGAGAAATGAGCCACCCAAGGTCACACAAAATCAGAAGAACAACCAAGAATAGAACAAAAGCCTCTTTCATTACTTAGATCACAAATGCATTCAATTCTGCATTAGTTAATCTGCAGAGTATAAGCATCACTAGCAAGACATGTCCACAGGAAAAAAATATCATAATAATGAGCTGCAAGTTCAGCATTACCTAAAGCCACAGGATATAATTAAAAGGCACAGGGTGCAATGACCTGACCTTGAATGCTACTCAATTGATGAAAAAAAACCAAAACATGCTATTAAGTATTTTGATTCTAGAGAAACCCAAAGCACAGCAAACCTGGGGGGAAAATCAGTTTGGGATCTAGATTTGAAAGCAGATCTATTCCAGACCCCAGGTCTGCTCTGCTTCCCTCCACACCAGCCTTTGTGTCTTAACAACAGCAATAAGAGCCTCTGGAAATGCAACAGATAAGAGTCAAGCCCAAGCAATATTTCATTTTTGCAAAGGATAAGCCTGATAAAAGACAGAAAAGAATTCCTAAAACAAGGCAATTTGAGTGTTTTCTTTAAACATTTTTCCAAAAGAATTATTACAACTGTTTTGGCATCCACAAATATTGCCTGTAGCTTTTCATCTCCTAGTCCAGGGAGACTGGTTTGTGCTCATTTGGTGCCTGGTAAAGAATTTTTCTTCTTGATTCTTCTCTTTCATACCTCCTACTCCTCTCAATAGAAATAACCCACAGGTTGAAAAGTACTTCACAAGAATAAAGTTAATTGATAGGAGGGTGTAACTGCTCACCAAACACTAGCTGAGGCAGCAGAAAATCTGTTTATTTTGTTTTTTCAGTTAACTTTCATATATCAAGAAGAGAGGAAAATTGAGGCGGTAACATTTTTCTCCCTAAAAACTATACAAGACCTACTCAAAGAAAAAAAATCATGCTGACCTGCTCTATGTGACTGTGCTGAGTTACTTCACTCCTCTGAACTCATTCTTTCTGTACCTAAAGAACTCAGCACTGGGGACCACTTGTACCAGTTGGGTCTCCGAGCAGCACTAAAGCCTCCTGTTATTAATAAACCTCCTCCTTTCCAAGTGGATTATTTATAAATGAATTGTGCGACCTCTGGCAGGCTAGAACTAAACAGAGAATACATTTTGTTCCCCTTTAACTGAAAAACAAAGGCTATGGAAAGATGAATAGAGAGAAGCAATTAATATTTCCTAATAATTGTCACGGTGAATGGGAGAACTGCTACGTTTCTCAGGGTTTCTGCACAGAAAGGTTCCAGGTAACTATTCATTCACGGGGCTGGGCTCATGTAAATCAGACGTTGTTGCCAAGCAACTATAGGTGCTAAGGAATGAAATACAGTGCAGAAACCTAATAGCCTGGAGAGAAAAAGGACTACAATCAGAGATTTATGGCATATATAAAAGGGAAAGAGTCATTCTCCCACACACAAAGAACACAGATACTTTATTATAAATGTCCTTAGCATGTTTTTCTAAGGCATAATTAAGCAATAAAATTCCCACTACACCCCAAATCAAACAGGTAAATTCCTCTTTTTTTTTTTTTTTAATGCTTTGCTCATTAAGCTTTCTAGAAATAGATCTTGAGAAATTAGCTACCAAGACAAAAGGTAAAATTTAACCTAAAAATCTTTCTCTTGCCCGAGAAAAGTGTTAGGTATACAGGCAGCACTACAACTGCCAATCAGCTTTACACTTTACCTTCTTGTGTTTTTATACCATGCTCATTAACATTGCATCTGATCATCAGAAATTCTCTTTAAGCTTATTAAGATTTTAAAATATTTTTAGCAAGTTAATTAGAATACATTAACAGAGCTCATCTGTGTTCACCCATCATGCATATTTTATTTCATTCAGGCAAATTGCTTTTAAATGAAATATTAGATCTAGGAAGGGTACTGAACAATACAACCCCCTCAGTACAAACATATTCACACACCCTAAATAGCTTCATGGCACCGAAAAGTGGGGACTTGCTGATGACAAAGGGCTTTTTAAAATTCCTATCCTTATTACAATCTCCTGCAGCTGTGCTGTGCATACATGGACCTGGTCTATCTTCCTTGTACCTGAACCATCCTCTGTTGCCCTCATGTTCCCACACAATCCATAAAAGACTTGACAATGGGAACCAAAGTTCCAGCTAAGGAGAGGGAAAGGACATTTACAGCCCTTCACACTGGGATTCAAAGGCTTTTACAAATTCATGTTGGGTGGGTTTGTTTTTCTCCTGCTGATGGTGTCTGAGGATACCACTTGACCCAAAGGCTCAGTCCTAAGCTCTGGCACAGGTTTCTGACAGGCAGGGGTTTGGCAAACAACAGCAGCTCACAAAGGATGAGCCTGAAACACCCTTTGCTCCCTCTAATGTGCACTCAGTGTCTCCAAGTACAATTAAATAATCATTTCTGAGAAAAATGGAGACAACAAAAGTTACCTTGGCATATTTTTGGCATGCCACTTGCAGAGTTTTACTCCAGTCAGATGAGGTCTGTCACTGGCCACTGAAATTTAACTACAATTCTACTGACAATAAGATGTTGCTCAAGCTCCTGATATACCTTCACTCAATCCAGCCAAAAAAGACATCTTTGAAATTATTCCTTCATGGCCCAAATACTTCTTATCTGAGGAAGGATGGAAAGTGACACTAATTTCACCAATGGTTCTCAAGTTAAGCAATTATTTTCTGAGATCTACAAAAATAAAAGGATAAACAAAGTTTGCCATCCTCATGCTTGATTCAAATTTTTTACTCTCACTGCATTTCAATTAACCTGCCACAGATTGCAGAGCTGACATATTTGATTCAGATAGTAAAGAAAACACTCTTTAAAAACAAAAAAACCAAAAAAAAAAAAACCAAAAAAAAAAAAAACCAGGTCTGAATTCTTTGATGAGTGATCATACAATCCATATCAAGCCACACATTTTAAGTCTCAGTCACCACACATTTCATGGTCTGCATCATTAACGCTGTCTGGTTTGAGGGATTTTGATGATCTCTTTGACAATCTATAGCAGTTCTTTATCTCCAAGGCACTGATGCCTTTTAACCAGTGATCATTATTTAGGTATGCTTTGTGCCTGTAGCCTTCCCTGAAATGTTAATCTCCATAATTCAAGAGGCTGCTCTTTTGCAAACTGCTGCCACACTCCCCATGTTTTCCTCCACTGATGAACCCCAAAATCAGGCATGTTTCATTTAGCATTTGGCTGAACACACCAGCCACGCTGATGTGGGGATATTTTAAGCACAGCTGAGCAATTCTATGGAAAGTTCTTCCAAAGGCCAAGGGAAGAGAACTGTATCAATGGATAGAGTCCCTTTTCTCTGGATAAATCACTATTGATTGCACTGAACCCAAACCCACCCTGCCACAACCTTTTCCTCCTGTTTCTACATTTATTAATCAACTCGCACATCAAAAGCATAAGCTGCAGTGTGCACTTTTTTCTCAAGCTTGACCAGACTGAAGTTTTATGTTTAAAGGATTTCTCAGCCTTTGACAGCTGGAGAAGAGATTTCGCCTCCCTGCCACAGAGCTGGAGTCCAGCAGCTGCCTTGGCTGTGGGGATCAGCTGGGATCTCTCCCCGTGCTGAGTAACAAGTCACACAATCCCAAAAAACTATTTGCTGGCATTAAAAAACAAAAGATGCCTTAGTTTGTTTTGTAGCTCTTAAGCAGAGATATGTCCTATCCTAAGGAAAGGGAAAATCCCACATAGAAATCAATATAAATTTCTAGTAGCACCCTAATTGCAAAGAGAAGGGCTTGAATGAGCAATGAAGGCAAACCAACTTTTAAATATCATTTAGAGTGACCAAAGACACTGAAATATGTTTACAATTAAGAGTATTCTCTTGATAAAGGAGGGGGTAGAGTAAAGCAGGACTACCAGACAACAGTAAAATAAAATGCAATTTAGCAAAGCACAAGTTGTCATTGGCCTGGTGCATGCTCCTTGTTCCTGCAACAGGAACAGGGACTCATTTATCCAAGCCAGCACAATTTCCACAGATCCCTATAATATCACTGCTAGAGCTGCATCTGCTCAGGCTCACCTGGCTCAGGATTTTAATGACAACCTGGAGCTCTCCACTGCTTTCAGAAACTTCCCTGTTAACCCAGGCTTCCCCAAAGCAGCTCTGAGTGTATTATCCACCCCAATCCCCACCTGCCTCTGTCTCCAGCTATCTCCATTAAAAGGCTGGAAAATTCCTCCTGTCTATTCCCTCTCTTATCCTCTTCTCCCAAAAAACACAGCACAGAGGACTCAGGGGCCAATTCTTTTCTTTGAATTTTCTTCTGCAAAGGCCAAAATCATCCCGTACCTGAAACCCCAGCTAAGTATGGGACATCACTGAATAGCCACTGAACCTAACAATCAATTTTAATTTTTTATATCATTGTTGTTGTTATTTCAAAGTAATAAGGTGCTCACATTTTCCTTTCAAATGCAAAAGGATAGGGTTTTCCTCTTTGGGTACACCCTCTGGGTACCTGAGATGTAGTTCACCAAAAAGCCAGCACACTCTCCGAGCTGCTTTCAGCACACCACATCCAATCCCCACATCAAACAGCACTCAACAAAAACGTACAACATCTTTTCCCAATTCCTCACAGTTAACACATTAAGTGGCAATAAAGGGTGCAATGACTTTCCAAGGGCATGTACCTGTTTAATTATTCAAAAGAAAATTGACTCAGGCACCATGGTATGAAACACTAAAATATGCAAACGAAGTAAATTATGGGGGAAAGCAACAAAAGAGAAAAAAGGGATCATGGTGAGAGGAACATATGGGGGCAGATTCTGATCATCTTGTGTTTCTGAGTTTCTCTATATATGTGTGTATAGGAAGGAAAGCTTGAGAAGTGACAGAGAAATTATTATTTATTCATCTCAGTACTCTGACCAGGGTCTTGAAACAATCTAACCACGCCTAGAATTTCCTAAGAGAGTGTTATTTTCACCTATATACATGAAGCAATTTCAGAAAAATGAATGTTTACACCTTTCTAGACAATCAAATCTTACTGCTGGGAAAACACTTGTTTCCACACAGGCTGTATTAGAACAGAAGAAAAGATGCTGCACCTGATCCATGAGATCTCATTTAATCTAAATTAAGGGTCTGAAATAACTCACTAAAGTAAGAAGACCAGGTTAACAGAAAGGTATCATAACACCAATTCTAGCTATTTGTCCATTAAAACAAAGCGCATTTGATTTTACCTCAGACCACAGCAAATGTCTTTCCAATCAAGACATCCAGTGAATTGAATGTCTCTTGTAAGCAGGTGCTACTGTGTTATATTTTCATCCAAACTGCTGAGAATAAGCTAGGAGAAAATGACAAAGTAAATTGAACAAGAAAGTGTCTGATCTTGATGAATAATTCAATGATGAAATGCAACAAATACTGATTTTTTTTTTTTTCCCATGGTAAAGGCAGTTTACTACTGTCCTTTGCTTAGAAAAATGACCTTCTGACAGTAATTATACTTTTGTCTTTAGGCACTGGATGCCAGTCTTCCTAATGCTCATGATTCCAGTTCACAGCTCTGCTGCTGATCTCAAAGCACTCCACTCCTGCTATATCATCTAATCCTTTTGTAATAACATAATCCAACTGCTGAAGAACTTCAACTGTAATATCAGGCATGCTGGTCACTGACCATTCTTTAACTATTCTGGTCACTTTTCTCAAGTCCTAAAAGGCACCAGAGAGCCACCACCACCCTTGCCATTTCCCTGAGAACCTGCATGGACAACGACAGACAGAAAAGCCATCCCCTCACTCTGCCACTCCACAGCCAGCACAGACAGAAGGGAGCCTGGCAATACTAAGCTGTGACACACCAAAGCTGGACTTGTTGCAAGAAAAGGCTTTGATAGTCAGGATAGCAAGGCGTGGGAATAGTTTAACCACCCTTCCCATTCCCTGAGGAACTCCTTGACTGCATGGATGGTGATGGTGCAGATGCTGAAATCCTTCACTCTACCACGACAGAAAAGTCACTCTGCAGCCAGGACTGCCAGAGCCACAGGTCCAGAACAACCATGGCCATACAACCTCATGAAAACAGAACTCACCAGGAAAAGGCTGAGCTGGATGCCAGTCTCAATGCCAGTAGCTTTTTACTACCAAGGCAAATGCCTTTACTTAAAGGCAAATAAGAATTCACCTGTAGCACCCAGAATACAGGTTGTTGGAAGAGTCTCAGCACTGAGGAGATGAGCTCAGCCTGGAGATAGCCAGAGAAATCTTCCCTAGGGCTGTGCTACAGCACAGTGTATTCAGGTCTTTCTGTGAGCCATTCTTCACACAGGAATATTAAAAAGGGACTTATCCACTAAAAGATCATGACTGAGAAAAGCTCATTTTGCCTTTCCTTATTTATTCTTCACTCACTGGGCTCTACATCTCTTCCTTGGTACACAGTCTTATTGCAACAAAAACACACAGAAAATTACACAGTCTGCAGTAGGTTATCAATAGAGCCAGAAAAACAACAAAATTAAGAAAAAAAAAATAACCCTACTGAAATATGTCACTCTTGACATAAACAGGACTGTGTTTAAAATAATTAAGGACACAGGCAGTCAGGTGCCTCTTTTCTGTCCCCTGCAATATTTCAACATTTCTTGCTCATGAATACTCAGATTACATTTGGCAAGTTGGCAGCACTTCTTAACACCTAACAGCCTAATAAAAATATTTTTTTCTCTGTGCTAGACAAATCTGCCCACCTTCAACCTCTGCTACCCATAAAACCATTTATTCAAGTACCTTTACTCTGAGCACAGTTAACCTTTGCAATGTACAAAAGCTTCTGTGCCTCATAAATGAACAAAGAGCTCCTAATGAACAAAAAATAATTTCCTGACCAGAAGTTTAATATTAATTCTGGGAATACAAAGTATAATATTACTACTCATATATTGTACATAATACGTCCTATAGCTCATGCATCTTCTTTTAAAATATTTCTGTTTTCAGATTACCACTGTATAAGATTTCTATACACCACAAAGATACTTTAGGTTACTGCAGATTTACATTGGGAATCAGGAAAAGAAAGGTCATGAAAAAGAAAAAGCCCACTCTTGCACTAGTTTAAAAGCCAAGGGATGAATGCAAGAGGAAAACAAGATTGATTTTGTTTTCTTCCTTTCAAGGTTAAACCTCAAGGAACTTTAACATCTCACACATGGGTGTAAGTTCTCAGTGCATGGTCCATGAACTCCTGGCAGCCCATAATGTAAGAGAAACACATTGGTTGCCAAGGAGACTTGAACTTACCACGCAAGAAGTCCAGTCCCATACTGAAAAATTTACCAACCCTAGAAATTTTAAGCTTGAAAATCAATGATCAAGAGGAAAGAAAGTGGCATGTGAACGGTTTTCATCCTCCTTTCCCCAGTTTCTTACAGGGATGAGGGATCGGAACTGGACTGAAAGGCTTGAATTCACCAGTGTCGTACTCCTCTGTGGAGACATTTTGCAGTAAAGCAAATGCTGGCTTTAGTTCTGTATTTTTAGCTGTATTTTAAATGAAAAACTGTGCTGAATTCTGCAGCAACACAACTGTTGATCACACTCTGTTTTGTAACAGAAGTCCTGTCAGATATTTAGCCTTAGTTACTAAAAACTATCTTCAGGGAGTACAAACATTTCCCCTCTGGCATCCTGTCAGTCACAGCAAATCTGTAAATAAACTGTCAAACTCCATTCCAATCATTCCTGAATCTGCAAGGGAAAAAAAGTAGTAAAATCGGTGCAGCTGGTTGTAGTCCCTGTAGAGCAGGGCTGATTTCACAGCTTTAATATGGTTCACTACTTCACAGCCAGTCCAATCTGATATACAGCATGCAGAAATGAGTGACACCTTTGCTAATCATTTTCTTAAACTTATCACATGTGGAGGTAATAGCAGATGCAATGACTTTTCAAGGGCATGGACTGGTTAATTTTTCAACAGCAAATCAACTCAAGTTCTGCAAAATTAAAAATCCACTAAGACACACTGTCAAGATATCTAAATTATGGAAAAATCACATAAAGAGGGGAAAACAAAGGTCTGGTCATGAGAAAGACAGTGTTAGACTATCTCCTTATACAGTCTTGTGCAAAGGAGGAATATAGCAGCACCAAACAAGCCAAAAATCTAAAAAAAGAGGCACTGACTTCAGCAAAGGCTGACTAAATAAAATGGGAAACCCTATGTACTATTATCTAGAACATATTAGCACCTTTGTTCTGCAATTCATAACTTATTAAGTGATCCTGAAGGAGCTGGTCAAGAATGTTTCATTCTCTAAATGTTTTGTTAGACCAGAACAGCTCACTGAGGAGTTTTTCAAGGCCACATTGGAAAATGTGCAACTGAACAAAGATCAGAAAGACAGTAAATAAACACTATCACCTTGCTGCCTATGGACTCAGGACATAAATCCCCTGATTTACAGCAGGGAGAGAACCTGGATCGGGATCTGCTTTATCCTGTAGAGTTTTCCTTCACCGCCAAGTTATACAAAGTCACACTGTCTCTCTGGATTGGTGAATATTTCATAAGAGGCAGAATAGCCCCAAGCAGAAGACAGACTGACTCAAAACCCAATAGCAAAGACACTGGCTTGATTTATGTTAAATTTTGGTTCAAGACTCATTTCTGTTATCACTCAAAAAACGGATTTCAGTCTCCTAAGAGGAGATGCGTCCTTCAAGTTTCCTCACAAAAGCTCCTAAAACATGACTTGAACTATGAGACAGCTTGAACAGAAATTTTTAAAGCACATAATTTCTTATAAAATGAAACCAAAAGTGTTTGATTGCAAATGTTGCCTGCTCAGGAAAGCCAACTTTTCATGCTGAAATGCACCGTAGGAAAGCAAAGAGCACTGAGGTCACCATGATTGCATTAAGTTTGAAGGTGGAAAAAATGAACATCACCCCCTTAATTAGGGTTGCCATATGGTCAGATTTGTGCTTTCATGTTTCCTTTCTTAAGCTCAAATTGGACTGGCTGGAAAGGGAGGAATACAAAATGCATCAAGGTTTACCATATGGGCCCTGGTCTCCTGTGCACTACTTGTGTCAGGGATCTGACATATCAAAGACATCATGCTCACCATGCAAAGGCTATATGGCCTATCAGCTACTATTTCCTTCCACAAATTCCCAGAAGAAACCATGGGAGCCCTACACCAAACACCTTCCATTTTCCTACCACACAGAAAACCAAACCATATGCTTCAAAGTTTGCAGAAGCAACAACTGCTGCTCTCCAGAACTTGAGTGTCAACCTGGTTTATTCTGCTCTGCTTGTACACAAACATCTCATCCAAGCTGCAAATAACCCTCTGTGAACCTGAAAACTCCAGTGATCCAGGTCTGGACCCTTGTACGTGTTGGTGTTCAGGGTCGTTAGCGGAGCTTTCATCTGAGAATTAGGCACCGAAAAAAGAAAATGCTGGGTCTGAATCTCATTTCCCATTTAACAACTGAGGGAGTTGATAATCCCAGTCTAAAAATAGTGAATTTGTGCTCAGAACACCCTTGGCAGATAGGAATTATCTGCATCCTGATTTCAAATGAGAGAAAAATAGAAGATACTCATCTTGATGAACTAGGACTGCAGGCCAAGTCTCCTGAGGGTCAAAGCAGCACCGAAATCACCCCACACTTTTACTGTGAACTGCAGACAATCAATGAGACAAAAATCCAGCCTGTACACTTCTTGCAATCCAAAAAAAGCAACATTATTTCAATTTCCAATAAGAAAGAAAATGGTTTATTGGATTGTCCTTCTAGTATTAAAAAAATAAATAAATTTATTTTGCATACAGAAGTTTCAGCCCTAGAAAAGTCCACAGTGAAATACATCCCTCTCTGGCAGACAGCACAGCACAACACAGCAACTCCTGACATGAAATGAACCCTAAGATAACACCTGACAAAAAGGGGAGCTTAAGTAAAAAGAACACAATTATCCCAATGGGTGTTGCTCCAGGACACCTGTGTCAACCCCCCTGCCAAAACTATTTTGAACTCCTTAATTGCTACAGATGATAAGAAAAGTTATGATGAGAGAAAGTCTGTGAGGCAACACCTGCGAGGTGAAGTATTTTAAAGAAAAATGCTTCAGATACAGAGACGGAAGTAATTAAAAACCCAAAGAAAAATGTGTACCGCTGTCTTTGTTTTCACCCAAGCTGAACTTCCCCTGAAATTGAATCGCTGGCTCTCCGGGGAAGCTGGCTGACATCCTGAGCCACCAACAGGAAAAGCTTGTCTGGGAAATCAGCACAAGACTCAGGCTTGTTTGTTTGGAAAGGAGCCCACGAGTAAACACACACACACAGGCACAGCCCAAGGTCTGCAGCACAGACAGCTTGGGAAAAGGACTGGGTGATAAAGGAGCAAAATCCTCCACGCTGGCTTGGCCTCAGCTTGATTTGCTTTCAGGAATGGCAGGTCCATGAGGCCAGGAGGGAAATGCAGAGCAGAGAAAACTCTCAGTGGAACAGACCAGGTTAGGGAACATTTATATAAACTGAATGCACACAAGTCCACGGGGCCTCATGGGATGCACCCCTGAATGCTGAGGTGGTTGGCTGACATAAAAATATGAGACCACTCTTATCTTGGAAAGGTCATAGCAATTCACGGAGGACTCCTCAGGACTGCAAATGTCACTTTTGCCTTCAATAACAGCAAAGAGGAGGACAGACACCAGGAATTACAGGTCAGTCAGGCTCACCTTGATCATTGGGAAGATGGAGCAAAACCTCCTGGAAACCATTTCCAAACACATGAACAATAGAAATATGACTGGCATTATTCAGCACAGCCTTCTAAGATGTGATGAATGGTTTGATGCATGAGGAGAAAGCAGGGGATGTTGTTTATCTCTATTTCAGCAAGCCTTTTGACTGTCTCCCACAAGATCTTCACTGGCAAGCTGACGAAGTACAGACTAGATACACGGACAGTGAGGTGGACTAAAAACTGGCCAAACTGCTGGACTCAAAGGCTGTGGACAGTGGTACAAAGTCCAGCTGGAGGCAACTCACTAGTGGTGCATCCCAAGGGTCAGCACTGGTCTGATACTGCTCAATATTAACAACCTCGATGATGGGACAAAGTGGATCTTCAGCAAGTCTGCAGGTGACACAAAACTGAGGCGAGTGCTGATACACAAGAGGATCGTGCTGCCATCAGCAGGACTTCAGCAGGCTGGAGGAACGGGCCAGGAACCTCATCCAGTTTAACAAATGGATGCGAAAAGCCCTGAAATCTGGGAGGAAACACCCCATGCACCAACTGGCTGAAGATGAGCTGGGAAAGGAACTTAGCAGAAAAAGATCTGAGGATCCTGGAGCACAGTGAGGGCAACAAGATCCAGCCACGTGTCCTTGCAGCAAAAGCAGCCAAGCGCATCCTGGGTGGTGCTGGAAAGAAGAACAGGCTGAGGAGCTGCCCTGCACATGGGGCACAGACCAGCAGTGCTGGGGCCAGGCTGGGCAGGAGTGCAAGGACATGGAGATGCTGGAGTGAGCCAGCAAAGGAACAGGCAGAGGATTAAGGGACTTGAACATCCGGCATCCAAGGAAAGGCTGAGAGAGCTGGGACTGCTTGGCCTGGAGGAGAGAAGGCTCAAGGAATCTTATCAGTGAGCATAAACACTTGATGAGGGAGAGCAAGACCAAAGATTCTTCTCTGTACTGTCAAGTGATAGAACAAGAGGCAAAGGGCACAAGCAGAAATAGAAAAAATGCTTTCAAACCAACTTTTTTTAAAATTATATAAGCGATCAAATATTGAAGCAGGTTTCCCAGGGAGACTCTGGAACCTCCACCCTTTGAGACAAAGAGTAGGTTTAGATTAGCTATGAAGAAAAAATGCTTTACTGTGCAGTGAAGAGACCCTTTACTGTGTAAATGAGATCCTCTGGCTGCCCAGAAAAATTGTGAGTGCCCCATCCCTGGAAGTGTTCAAAGCCAGGTCAAAAGAGGGCTTGGAGCAACCTGGGACAGTGGGAGGTGGCCCTGCCCATGGCAGGGGGGTAGAATGAGGTGACCTTTAAGATCCCTTCCAACCCAAACCATTCTGTAATTCAAACCCAAACTGGACACAGTCCTGGACCATCTCCTCTAACTGGCCCTGCTCTGACTAAGAGAGTTTCAGAGATCATTTCCATCCTCTTCCACACTGTGACTTGGATTACTCTTAGAATAACACTACATGTAACAGCAAACAGTACAAAATATCCTGAAAGACTACTTTGCAAAAATCAGTCTGGGTGAGATACTAATGTACAAAGATGCATTTTTCATCATCATATGCTTCAGTCTGTACAGAAAAAAAAACCACTAAGCTGCATGTAAGGATCTACTTTGAAATATATAGAAACTAAATAGCTGAGGAGTAAAGAGTTAGAGAGAAACAGAAATGTGGTCATATGCCTCTAATTTAAAGTGCATCTTCAGCAGACTTAGTAAAATCAGGACAGAGCAAGCTCAAGATGACAAAATTACTTAAGAAAGCACCATTATGAAGGTAATTCTTTTGACTAGGAAGTAATGACACTCTTAAGGACATCACATATTTTGGAGAGCAGAAGTTTGTGAAGTAGCCATCTCTGCTTTGCCAGAATCTTTGACTCCAACCAAGCCAACTGATTTCAATGGGAATTGGGTGGGACCACAGCTGTGATGATTTAGTCCTAAAGACTTCAACAAGAACCAAATATTTAGAACTGAATACCTTGGAAGACAGCTAATTTACATTTTAAGATAATACAATTGAGATAGTTTTCTATCCCCCATTACAAGCAGGGAACACTTCATCATTTTCAAGGCCCTCATACATTTCATCTGAAAAACAAGTGCTACATCCCAGCATGCATAACACTATGGTTTTTAAGTGAGTAAAAAGGACAGAATATGTATAAAGGACTTAACTAAATTTTCAGAACCTCCTGACTTTGAAGTGCCTGGTATTTAACACTGTGATAGCTCCAGGGAGAAGAGTGGTCCGTGACTCTGTAAGAAGGAAACAAAAGGAAGCGCTCGGATGCTGCACGGAAGCAGACAGACAGACACATTTACTTGACACGCTCCCTAGAAGCCCTGCAGGCTTCATCAGCTGTACTTGTAAGGCCTTTGAAGTGTGGCTGTTGCACAGCTTGTAAGTCCCTTCCTCTGGAGCTCGGGAGCTTGTGGTGTTATAAGCTACTTAAGCTCCTTAGTCCAGATCTAAGCAAACAGCTTGACGCACTTACAAGCTTCACTCCCTCTTATTCTGAGGATGTTAAGCTGCTTAGATTACTGTCTTCAACTTTCAAATTCCTACAACCAAATCCTACCCATATACCATGAATCTGCCTTTATTAGCCTGATTCACCCCTCTGCTGGGGGTTCTGAATGTCTTTTGCCAAGTCACCAGTAGGAGAAAATGTTCTTCTATGGCTTTCTTCTTCCAAAGTCATCGCCAACACCTGAATGCCCATTGCTTTGGTAACCACTACTCAGCATTTCTAGTATCCACAGAATACTGTATATCAACCATATTCACCTGTTCTAACAAATCTTTTTCCATCAATAAAGTCCTTCAAATATTTCAATTAGTATTGAAAAAAACACCAAACCTCCATACTGGTGTAACTCTCTCCTTGTTTTTACTACAAACTTTTGTTTCAGTAGGAACTGCAGAAACTTTTGGAAGAAATTCTGCTTATGCATAAAAGATGTTTTTCATCCAAATCAAACTGGTATCAAGCTAGCAGCATTTACGATTAATAGTCTTACAAGAGAATCCTTGAAATTAGAAGTACAGTAAGGCTGGCACAAATGGATATGACACATTTTCTAGGGCTGAAATCATTAAAACTTTGTATCTATAAATAAAAGATAGGGCAGACATTAATAAATCTTAACAAGTAACCACAAAGAAAACACAATTCCATTTTAATCATAGCATAAAAATAAGCTACTGAGCCAAGTGTGGAAGTGCTGTTATATTGACACTAGAAATGTTAAAAAAAAAAAAAAAAGAAAAAAGAAAGAAAAAGAAAAGACAGAAAGGCTTAAAATGCCTAGTTTTCACTGAGGATATTGACAGAAGCAACACACTGGTGAAAGGCAGGCAATCATTACACACTGTAAAATAAAAGAACAAATTCTATTGCAAAGATATAGGAAAACCACAGCGGTGAGTGTTGCTATACGCTAATGAAAACCTGAAGCCAGAGAAGACAAAGCAGTTACTTGTACCAACTTGTAACATAATCCATATGGTCTGAATATTACATCAATACCAGGACCATACAACAGCCCCCTTGCCCAGGATGGCAATGATCAAAACACACAGAGATCTCACAGACTGCCTGGACAGGCAATACTGAAGCCATGACACATTACAGTTATCCCTATATTGGAATATACTAAATGTTAGGTCAAACCTCATGCTCACATCTGCTTTATGCTACAACTTCAAGAACCCTAGGAAAAAAAAACCCAAGCAACTTAAGCACAAAATCCATGGGTTCAGGATGTCAACAAAGGATATTTAGAACAAATCATATGTTACCCATGCAAAAGTCGTGTACAAATGGAGTGCCCAATTATTGTAATGTTACCTGTCAAATACAAATGCTTTATACAACATAAACATAGATTTCCAACATGTATTGAGATGAAGTCCTTCACCAAAGTTTCCTGTAGAAAGAAGGCTGCCACAGGACAAAAATTGAAGTGGTCTCACAAATTAATGATCATTTCTTAGTAACAAAACATGACACAGAGTAGAAGAGATCAGTTTTTGCAGCTGCTAGTGAAAGGTAATCTGGGAAAAAGTAGAGAATCAGACAGTGAACCCAACACTGAGGAGATCTAAATTTGCACACCCAACAGGTGCTGAAGTATTATTTTTGAATACAGTATGCTAAATTTTTAAAGTTTCATGAAAATACCACATCAATACTCAAAAAATGAAAAAAGCAAGTACATTAAAAACTTTCATAAAAGGAATAAAGCCAGAAAGAGTAGTATGCCACCAGTTAAATAAAAGCTGAGTCTCTGAATACTCAGCGCAGCACTCTCACATCTCAAAAAGAACACATCAGAAATAGAAACAATATAGAGAGACACAACAACAAGTCTGATCAAAGGTGGGACAGCTTCCAACAAGACAGGAGTAAGTCCTGATTACAATTATTCAGCCAAGAAAAGAAATGGCTAAGGGGATACCAGGAAGAGGCCAGCAGAGGACAGGAAGTCATGATGATAAAATACAGAATAGCTATTCTCTGTTCCTCAGAGGACAAATCCTACCAAGGTGCAAATGAAGTTATCAGGTGACACGCTTAACACAAACAAAGAACAGGAACCTCTCACACAATGCACAGCTCAGGTGAAGCTCTCAGTGCTGCAGGATACCATGGGTGACAAAAACCTATGTGCTTTTAAAATGTGAATAAAGAAATCATGGGGCAAAATTCCATCAACAAGTCTTACCTAAAAAAACCTGAGGCTTGTGAGGGAAGTTGAGAAGCTGCAGACCAGGAGGATGTTCAAGCTTTATTTGTGTGTTACAGACTGGCCACTGTCAGAGGAAGTCTTTAGCTATGCCTTCAAGCCTGAGTCAGGATAAACACTTTTGCCCTCACAAGCAGCAGCAAAACTATTTCATCCTTGAGCACTCTTGAAAGAGCCTCTCATTAATTCTCTTTTGAACAAAAAGCCTGCAAATCAAGTCAAGCCAGAAGTGATCCAAAAGACTTTTCAGCTGAGAAGACACACCTTGCACAATTTTCCTTTTCCTGTCACAAAATACATGAAATTATTTTACATTAAGTGTTTAAAAAACTCACTATCAAGCCAACAAATAAGGCACATTCAAATCTTGCAAAGAAACACTTGATTCTACCAGCCCCAAATGTCCAAGTGCAGCCATTCCACTCCCCAAAAATTTTGTTTCAAAAGTAACAAAAAGAGAAAAGTCTTACAACCTGCATCATATTTATCATAATTCTGCAACAATCTTGACCTTTTTACCCATGTGCTAATGCAACTTCACATTAATCTTCTCTGTTTAGCAGGATTTATCAAATGCTATGTAGCATGTAAACTACATCTTGATTGCTGAAAAAACATCTCTTTGCCGAACATTATTTTGGCAGGCACAGAAGTTTCATTGACTTGAGAGGTACCTAAGCACCTTCTTGCATCAGAAATATCTAATCCTGACAGCACTGAACCAGTTGGAGCCAAAACTCTGGACTTCAACCCCAAAACTTCAGTCCATAAGATCCCACCTGAAGTGTGGCTGGCCAAGATGCTGCTCTGCCTTCTTCCACTGACAGGAGGGGTGTAACACCATGCAGATAGAAGAGAAAGCATTCTCTGTTTGTCAGAAATAATTGAACTTGTCACTGATTTTCTGTAGAACTCAAAAGCCATCTGGGAAAAGAGCAGTACATCTCCACATTCGTGTGAGTGACAAGGTCAGAGCACCCCTCACTTCTTTGGTTGCATGTCCATCACTGTTCATCATGCTGTAAATTAATTCATAAAAATTTGGATGGATTATCTCCTGCAATTAACTCTGTCTGTCCAAAGAAGGCAAAATGAGTTGGGGTGGCAGCTGAGGGAGCCAATTGGCTCATGGCTGCAGAGTGACAGAACTAGGTCAATACACCAACTTTATTCAGAAGGAGGACAACACAAAATTAGCCTTGTCATGTTACGTTTCCCAGACAAGGCTTCGAGACCTTTAGTTAGCAAGAACTCACTAATAAAATGGTTTATATTTGTACTCTTCCCTTTGTGATCTTCTTTTATACGTCCCATTAGAAACTCTCTTCTATCAAGTTACAGCCACGGTCTCAAGTTTTTCTGCTGTGTACCTCAGACAAGAGCCCACAACAAGCTGCCCCCTCTGAAGCCTCCTGCTCTTCAGGCTGAGCAAGCCCAGCTCCTCCAGCCTCTCTGCCCAGAGAAGGTCCTCCAGCCCCAAGACATTTTGGTGACTCCCTGCTGCACTTGGTCCAATTTGTCAATAAATTTCTTACGTTAAGGGGCCCCAAACCAGGCACAGCACTCCAGATGTCATCTGCTGGGCTGCTCTATAAAGGACAATGATTCTTCTCCCTCAACCACCTGGCTGTGCCTCTGTTGGTACAGCCTGCACTTTCTCAGCCTTCCTTGCTGCAAGAACAAACTGCTGGCTCATTTTTGCTAGACCTCCCCCATCCTTTTCAGCTGAGCTTTCCCCCAGATTCTTATCAAGGCAGGGAGTCTATGTGCCCCAGGTGCAAGACTTGACATTTTTCCTTGTTGAATTTGATGAGGCTCCCAACAGACCATTCCTCTGTTTAACATGCAACTTACATGATTTATTCAAGTCACAAGCATGAGCTTCTCATCATCACAGCAGAGGATAAGCCTGGAGATAGAGCTGAATGTGTAAGACAGGATTAGGTGTACGCTGGATGGAGAAGTGTGTTGCACAGCTCACCTCTTTGGCCTTTTCTCATTATATCACAAAAAACATCTCTTTGCCGGTGCTCACAGTGACTGACACACTGAGGGTCTCACTGCTGAAACTTCTCTGTTCTGAGAGACTCACGTCCCTATTTGAGGGATTTCTGCCAGGAGTTCCTAAGCACACACTAGCTCACAAATGGCACGACTCCGTTTTCTCAGTGGCTTTTAGGAGGTGAAAAATTAAAGTTTGGAACCTAGGAAACTGCTTCAAAACATGCTTAAACACAAGTGGCATCATTAGTATCAATAAGTCAGTGAGATGACAATTTCTGTATTTAAATCTAAGCTTAAAATAATTTTTTTTAAAAAATTGGCCAGACTAGAGGCAAAGTCCATTTTTATTAAAATATGTACATTTTCTCCTTAAGGTTCTTCCTTAAGTCACAGCTGCAATTGAAGAGAAATCTTTCACTGCTATTGGCTCAACAGAACCTATTCTGCAACTAAAAAGGCAGCTGAACTTCCACTAACAATCCTGCAGAAATTGTGTTCCCTCTTGGTTTTGTTTGCATTCTACATTTTCTGTGAACTTTGAAAACATCTCAGGAGTGGCCATCTGAACTTGTAATGGCAAATGAAAGAACACAGGAGACCCACACAATTAAGTATAAAGGAGAAGCTGCCACTATACTGACAAGTCAAGAAGTTCATGCATTTGTATTTATGTAAACCCATGGATAATCATGATTATCAACCAAATGTGCCTCAAGGTAAAATAATTTCTGCCATTAAGATCAGAATAGCAGGACACCTGTGTAATTTTTAAACAGGTTTTGAAGGTTTAAAGACTGTCTTTTCACCAAAATACATATCCCTAAATAACTTCCAGGGACTGTTTACTAAAATTACTGGTAACATACATACACCTGGGCATTTCCCTTGCATCACTGTCAAGACTAACTCATCAGAAAACTGCTGTGCTTGCAACCTAGAAGCACTTGGGCATTTCATGCATGAGCAGCACTAGGTCAGGAAGAGGTTAATGTGTGGAAACATAAAATGGATTTGGCAAGAAGGAAGAGGAAGAAACAGTGCACTTCAGCAGAAGAATATGACATTTCAGCACATGAGGATATTAAAACATCAGCTATTTTCTTTCTAGGCAACAAGGGATGTGCACCATATCTTGGTAAACTGAGTGTTACAATTTTCAGAGAACATGGAAGGGAATAACAAGATAATTTCTCAATACAGTGGGGGATTTGGATAAAATGCTATCCACTAAGGATCTGGAAACATCCTTTCCATCTCAGTCACAAAACAATTTGCAACATAGTGGGGAGGAAACAGTTATTCCTTTCCTGTTCAGTAGCTGAGCCAAAATCAAGACCTGAAGTGTCAATTTACCCTCTAGAATCTTTTGTTGCAGTTTAATTTACTTTTCCTCCAATGTAATCCTGGTGTCACCTTACTGTTTAATATTGAAAGCTATTGACAAAGGAAATGCTGATTCATGAAAGTGAGATTTTGTTCTAATGTATTCATGTGAAAACAAATGAGCTTCTACTGCTACATGGTTCTTCCTCTTGCTCACATTTCATTTCAGCCCTGATAGAATTTCAGATGGGGTGAGTGAATCCTTCACAAATGCTGCAGCAAGTTTTTCTCAGCTGTGGGCCAACAAACAGAGCAGAGCACCGGAACAGCTGCCCAGGGAGGTTGTGGAGGCTCTTTCCCTGGAAACATTCCAAACCCACCTGGACACATTCCTGTGTCACCTGCTCCAGGTGACCCTGCCTTGGCAGCAGAGTCAGAATGGATGATCTCCAGAGGTCCCTTCCAACCCAAAGAGTTCTGCAATTCTGTGAATAAATTTGATTTCAAAGCAAAGCCTCCCATCCAGTGCAGTAAGAACTCTCATTGCAGTGTAGGAGGGCACAACCACTTGCAGACTGAAGCAGAGCTTTCTCTGAACTTACAGAATCTGTTTATCTACCTTGTTCCCTATTCGCACAGCACATTCTGCTTCATAGATACATATTTGCTGAGGCTTAATCCTGATTAAGATTTATATTCTAATCCAGCACTATTTATCCTCACTATTCATAGCAGCTGCACTATTCATAACCCTCAGTGCTTTCATTGATACTGTTCTGCAGGAGGAAGCAGCACAAGCTCCTGTTGTGCAGCATGGTCAAACCTTAAAGTCAACACCAACCACACTTCCTCTTTGCCAGTGCTTCCAGGGCTTCTCCATAACTGATTCCCATTTAGCAGCATGCATTGGAAATAACCACAGTTTGTTCTGCCCAGGGGCTGAGATCCTCATCCTTTGCAGGTTGCTGGTGCCACACCATTCAATTCTGTCCATGTACAAGATGATGCCATTGCAGCGTAGTTCTAGAAGGCTAGAGGATCACTCTGGACATCTCGTTATCCTCTGATAGCAGTGTGGCAAAAAGCCTGGAAGAAACACCTGAAAGTATCTATGTAAGAATATTCAAAAACCTTCAAGAGGAATAGGCCAAGCAATATCAACCTCAAAACCAGTCACAAGACATCTCCTGGAAGATAAAGATCTGTCTCCAACCCAGAAACTCCTCTCTACACACCACCACTCTGACGAGACACTCGCTAGCTGCCACCATCCTCAGCAAAGTCAGAATAACATCCAGGAGGTTTTTCAGCCAGAATGGTCTCGTTTCTATTCCCAGCACAGATCAAGGATGACCACGGGAATGGAGTGGGCATAATGAATGGACTACACTGACAGACAAAAGCATTCCAGACACTCATTCTGCAGCCACACTCCAAGGATTTGTGCAATGAGGAGTATTGGGGGAAACCAAGAAAGGGAAGCATTTTGCTAATTGTATGGAAGCAGTTATTGAGCATTCAAATGCATGAAACAAAGCAACATGGCAAATATCCTTAGGGTCCTCACCATGATACAGAAAATGGGATTTTTAATTCTTTCCAGTAATGAAATACCATGGTGTCTTTCAGTGCCTTCACAGAACCGTTTTGAATGGCTCTGGATGCAGGATGATTCAGAATTCTGAGAAACTGAAACAAGAGGAGGAGTAGGACAAAAACAGTACGGGAAAAAGATCGGGTTTCAATATTTGAAGTACAATGGGCAAAAATTTCTCTGGTAACTGGGAAGAAGGCTCACAACACATGCTCAGTGTTCAATGTCTTGTCCTACTCTGCCATGTGCTCCTGGTGTAGACATGAACATTGCAAACAACTTAATTCCAGCACTGGAACTCCATCACCCAAAGCAAACTTTAGCTACACTAGCCATGCCCATCACATTAGGCTAAAATAGAGCAGCAGCCCTCTACCACATCAATCCAAACAGTTATTCTGCCAGGAAAAGGTTAACCATGGACTGAAGCCAAATCATGTACTCATGTGGTTATAGAGCTACTTGCTTCATCCACTGAAGGGGAAAAAAAGAGATTTCTGTGCAGTGAAACCAGAGCAACTGCAGCAAAATCAGCTGTCACCATGCTCTGCCAGCATCCTGCCTGCATGGATTCCCAAATGCAACAGTGCTTTCCAGAGGGTCAAAAAACGGTGATGAGATCTCATGTCTTTTGTCTCTACGACCTGCTGTCGATGCAGGGCAGAGGCAGCTCCTCCACATGGGCTGGACACAAGCCTTGACACCACCAGAATAAACTGAACTGAGGAGCATACTGAGCTAAAATATTTTTTTATCACTGCCCTGACAAGCTAAGAACACTCCTGCATGGGGGCTCAAGAGGACAGGCAAGTTCTTCCACAGTGTATAAATAATGATTCTTCTCTCAGCTCAAACAGGAGAAGCCCCATTATTGATCCTGAGCCATGCAGCACCAGGAGGGATGCAGAGGCACAGCCACGAGCCTGGCACACCTCAGGAATGTGGGTCTCACCACGTGTGCCCCAGCTGTGCAGCCAGACCTACCCCTGGTTTGGGTGTCCTCTCTCCACGTGGGACTGCCACGGAGCAGCCTCAGCGAGGTCTGGCAGCTGGTGTGCTCTGTTTCAGCTTCCTGAGCAGCTTCTGAGGAAAACAGCAGCTTAAAAATGAAAAATGAGCTTTTACACAGGCAAGTACCTTGGCTGTGCACAAAGCAGGCAAGCCCAAAATGGCACACACATTTTCCTCTTTACTCCCTGGATTTCTACTGATTCCAGCCAGCGTTCTATAAATACAAAAATTATTGAAAAATAGAAACCAAAGGATAAAGAACAACTCGGATCAATCCAGTTCTGATACGTGGAGGCACGCTTCATTTATTTTGGATGTTTTAATCATAGAGAGAGATACATCATGTGAAACGAGCATTTTCCTCGCTAGCTACCAGTATTTAAAGTTAGCAAAACAGAAGCCACTGAACATTTATTCAGGTGAACTCATGTATGTAATGGAGTTGCCTTCAGCAACTCTCCCTTGCTCCCAGGCCTCCTGTGACTGTGCTACCTACATTTATCTTCCTCTGATGATCACAGCTGGGCAGGATTTTCAAACTTCAAACCAGAAAGCCTTGGAAGCCTGCATTTTACACAGGGCTAGCAGCCCAAAGAGGCAAGAGCAGTAAGAGGTTTGTTGTAATACTGGTATTTTCCAAGCTCTTATTGAACATAGCATTTAATCTAATGTATTACACTTAATGAAGAGTCAGGAACTTGTACTGCAAATAACAGATCAGATATAATTGGAATTTGCTCCGCACCACTAGCCTACATATATCAATAAAAACAATAACCACATTGGATTTTGGGCTCAGTTCATTTGCATTTCTTAATTTAGTGTTTAACTAATTTAACAATAGTAATGATTTAATTCAAATTACAATCTAAGGAAAATAATTTTTAAAAGCCATTAAAGATTTCATTAAGTTCAATCTAAATTAATATTAGCTTTCTTAATATTTTCAGTAAATTTTTTTTGTCTCACCACTGAAACAAACATGAAGTTTCCTCTGTGCAGTGAAGCTTTAGACAAACCTTGTTAGATTTATTGGTATTATTTCAAGCAATTAATTAATATACATTAGAGTTATTTAGAGGAAAAGCACAAAAAAGGCAGGAAAATGGATGAAGCTGTTTTTAAAACACTGCATTCAACTTAGGTAATGGTTCTTTGAGCCTTTTATGCGAAGCTCTTAGGTACACACCATCCATTAGATCACTTTTTCCATACTTTTGCGGCATAGCTCCAAAGCATCAGATGCACATGATTATTAAAGGAGTTATTACTTGCAGTTTACTTATAAACAGAGTTCCACATTTTCAAATAGATATGCCAGAAATCTCTTATTCCAATGTGTCATACTTAAAAGCAATGGTTTCAGATGGTTCATCTCCATTTCAGTGGGTACCAGCCCTTTGTGCTCACATTAAGTACCCAATATGAACTTTATATCACTTTCTCTGCATCAAAACTGTTCATTTGCAGGTAACCTTAAGTCATTTAACTAGAAGTGCACTTAATTTGAAGAGATTAGTCAAGCAGCTCTTCACTTGTACATTTGTATTGCCATTATAATTAGAACTACTTCAACATAACAAAATGTTCATTTTTGACCAGAATAAACACAGAGGAGAGAAGGGGAGGAAAAAAAATAATAAAATAAAAAAATCAAGAGCACCTTAAGTGAGGAGAATGGATGCTTTTGAAAATATCCTTCAAAATCCCTCTGGCTCTGTGACCAGTGACCAAACTCATTCCAGCGCTACTCACAGGGCTGCTGCCACATGGGATAAAATACACATTTCTGTTTGTTTTAAGCTGGCCACCAAGAAAACAGCTATGTACAGATAAATTCTCACATCTACCCTGCTCAGATACAGGCAATGGAGAGGGAAAGAGTTGAGTGACTGCTCCTGGAAACACAAAGAGGGCAGCCAGGGATGCAACGAAGAGAATTCCCAGGAGCCCTCCCTCAGCACCTCCAGGACACAAAGCCCTCTAGCAACAAAGCCCATGTTTGAAATGCAACAAAAGGGATACTAAGCTGTTGAAAATAAGACATAAGAACATCCTGAGGGAATCTGCTCAATGATGGCTCCATTGATTAATAGGCAAGCACGCTGAAACTTTGGCTACCAACTTTAGAAACTGAAAGTGTTTACAAGCCAATTCATTTGTCAGTGTAACTGCAAGTGGAAATGGAAAAGATTTCTCTTTGAGAAAAATGCAGCTGATTTCTACAACCAGGAGCTAATTGAACTTTCATCCACCAGGACTTCTGAAAATGTCCAATGAATATGCATTTCAGAAGAATCTGTGGAAATAAGCACCACCAGAGGTGAAACACTAAGTGCTAAGCCATACTTTAGGAATCTTTCAGATCAATATTGACAAGTGAAGTTATCTGCAGCAGAAGTATCCTCTAAAGAACTAATTCATTTTGAAACACTATGAAAAATAAAACCATCCACCCCTTGCTTGCATGTATATATGTATATATACACACACTTCCATTTTTAATTTCAAATTTCCAGTTTTCAGAGATTTCTTGACATTTCTTATTAATCTTCAGCTATTGTCAAAAGGAACACAAATACTTTAAAAGCAACAGAAGTGGTAAAGAAGTGGCCTTTTTAAACTCACTTTCTACTTGAGTAGTAATTGATGTACAGTGCTCAGCAGGTACTCTTGAGTTTAGTTTTACTTTGTCTGATGCTGTACAATCACTCGAACTGCAGTCAGAAAAAGACAATTTCAGATTCAAGCAAACTTTCTTTGTGTTCTTTTATCCATTTTTGGATTTTCCAGCTAGGAAAGTTATAGCACTGACAAGCTGGAGGTCGCTGCAAGACACTGTCAAGTCCAGTTCTTTTGAACATCAAAGAGAAAAATTATATCACCATCCAGAAAGCTGGGATCAGGAAATTTCTTGTCACTCACCATGTCATCAAGGGACTTAATTCTGTGGATGCTCTAATCTCACCCTTCTTCCACACACCCAATTTTCTTCCTTGGGTCAGTCCTGTCACTGGTCCCAAATTCCAGCCTCCAAGTACAAAGGAAACATTTCTGTTCTTACCTCAGAGAGAGAGCTGGAAAAGCACACACAGCACTTGCATGTTGTTTTTCACTAGCTTTCCACCTTTTACACTTGGATTAAACAGAGGTTGTGAAAGCCTCGGGGCTGAGACCTGTCATTTCACATGCCCCACACACGACTGTGCTAGTGCATAAGTTAGACACCCCAAATACAGGTTAAATAACATTATACCTTAAAGAACACCCTTCGTGTGTGTTCTGGAAAACCATTGGCCAGAAATAAGAATAAAATTTTAAAGTCCCCCAAATTAATTCCTCATGTTTGAAGAGAATTGAAGTTATGCAAGTAGAAAGCAAAATAACTTGTGCACAACTTTACTTGGGTCTTACTTCAACAAAAAACGTGGGAAGTGGTTGACTAGTTTTTTTCTTGAGATAATCTGGGTAAGTACTGAGTAGCTGTCCTCTGGAAATCAAAGTCTGGATGGAAACAAAGCTCTAGATATTGAAAATTGTTTTTAAAATTTAGGCAGTAATATCTTTAAGTAAGGGAAAATTGCCTTGCCTAATTTCATGCAGCAAACAATCACAGCTAAAAATCACTATATGTGCAGGCAGATAGAGGAAGCAGGGAAAGAATGACTGGTCTAGAAGGAGCCCCTGTTAACACTGAAAAACTCACGTGTAGGTTGATGCAGCTGAAAACTTTGAGATGCTCAGTGCTCAGGAGTGATGCATAACCTGAGATGTGTAAAAGAAGCTGAATACTCTTAAGCCAAAAAATAAAGGAAAAACAGCTGGAAGGACTAGGGATCTCTTGGGGGAGCTGATTAGAGTTCACTAAAAGGACTGTCACATTTGAGCAACAAAAATGAAAATACACGAACACACCAGGAGAAAGATTTTAAAGTGATAAATATGTAGCATTTCACTAAGTGTAAACTAAGGTAGATGTAGTATTTTACAAGCAGAATGATTGTGAAGACAGGGCTCTATTTACAGAAGCTGCTAGGGGTATAAATTATTACTACACAGCAATGTTATATAGCAGGGAATCAGATGAACTTCCTAGCAATGGCATTTCTTACAGATTCCCATTTGTCTGAGATGGACTGGACAACTCATCTTTAAACTCACTATTTTCTAACATAAATTATCTCTTTAGACCAGAGGACCTAGTTTTAGGGGGTGGGGGGAAAAAGAAATCCTGTTCTTAAAACTGCCAGTGCTAAAGAATTCACTACACCACTGTTGATTGCTGCAGTTTGATTTCAGTTTTTGTTAAAAATCTGGACCTTCCTTGTCATTTAAGGTTTGCCCTCTTTCAGCTTCCAATAATTGAACCATGATGTTTCTCTCTGTAAGGCTTAAGAGTCCTATACTATCAAGTTTCTTTTCCCCAAGAAGGTGCTTACAGAGTGCAGTCATTCCCTTGCTAATCTAATTGGATTTCAAAGTGTAGATCAGTCCCAAAAAACAAGCAATAAAGTGAGATTTAGTAGATAACCCAACTGATCTCCAGGCCCCCAGCTTTCAGAGAGCCACAAAGCTCTAGCACACCCAGCAAACTGACAGCTTGACTATTTTTCTGACTACTGCTTGAACAGTACATCCACTGACAGAGCCATAAACAATCTCTCCCAACATCAGGGCACAGGAATTGAACCATTTACATACTTGGTCTTTTGCTGACCAAACATTAAAAGCAATTGTTCAAACAATGACAACATTTTATCATTGTGTCAGAAAAGAAAGACAGATAGTACCCTTTCCAATCTTTTTATTAACTCTTCAGGTTTTCTGTCTTCATTGTGCTTCCTGTATACGTATGACAACAATAAAGCAAAATAAAAGCAAGACAATAGCCACTGCATGAAAAATTCTAGAGCACGTAAGCAGCTTCCTTATAGCACATGAGGTCATTTCCTTCAGAGACATTTTATCAAACCCTTAAAAAAATTAGTTAAACTAATACTTTACTCTTCTGAGCCAAGTAATAATAAAAAGCCATTTTTTCTGAAATACTTGGTCAGGGAATTGGTAATGAGCTAACCAACCTTTCCAGTTCACTGGCTTAAAACCAAGCCTTGCTTGATCGTGCCTTGAAGGCTCAGCTACGTGATAAAAGTCTGATGCTCTGTGAAAAATAAAAGGGGATAGAGTCAAGTTCTTGGCAAGCTATTGCCCATCTCACACTGGCACTCTTATCAGCCAGAAGTTTCATAAGAAGATACAAATATCCTCTGCAGCAGAATGACTGGCTTATCTGGGAGGAAGATTCTGCCTCTGATGAATTTCAACATACTTCTTGAGCCAACACTCCTCCCTCAAAAATATAGGTTTAAGATGTAATGGCAAGGCATTTCTGAGGTCTGTTTGTACTGCATGCCAAGCAGCACACTCTGCCCCATCTCTGTTCCACATGTTTCAGTCTTCCTGTTCCCACTCTTCGCTATTGTTTCAAAAAGAAAAAACTTCAACCTGTCACTGTCCTCTAATATTTTTTTCAGCTGTTTTCACAAGCTCATTGAAGCCCCTAAACAAAGCCAGCACCCTCATGCTGCTGAAACACCATCAGCACTCTCAGCAGCAAACAGCGAGAGACAAGCACGAAGCCAACACAACATTTTAGTATTGATTTCTCTAAGAAATTTAAATCCCGCAGGGCATAAACATCAATTTAATCTGTATGCAACTACAAAATGGCCTCGCTCCCAGTGTTCCTTATTTCAGCCAAAACACTGCTAAAACTGGAGTAAACACACGCTCAGCAGTGCAGGCAAAGGCTGACAGAACAAGTATCCCCACGTTCCCAATAATTCACAAGAGTTTTGGAGAGCACAGTCACAAGCACCAGACAGTCAAGGACAACCAGCAGGTAAATCTGTCTCACAGCCAGACACGAACGCATCCCTGAAGCATCCTGAGGACCTGTGGCATCCAGCCCTGCTAAGCAGGAGAGCCACTTCATCCTCCACTGAACCCAAAAATTTTGTTGTGGAGTAACAGCCTCACGTCTCACCTTTGGGTTTCTGTGCCTCCATGTGACAACAGGAACAGTGCAACACAACTGCTCCATGTTGTACTAACTGATGGTTTGGAACACGCTCCCCAGCAAAGTGGTGGAGTCAATATGCCTAGAATTGCTCAAAAAACATGTAGGCATGACATTTTATGCCATGCCTTAGTGGGCACAGTGGTGTTAGGTCAAATATTGGATGTGATGATCTTGGAGGTCTTTCCCAACCTTAATGATTCCTTGATTCTATTTTCTGAGCATCTCTGGCTCCATCAGACTGCCTTCCCTGCAGGCAAAAAGCCACACATTACTGCTACTCCAGCCTGCTGAGAAGAGCATCAGAAGAAACCACCACCTGAAGAAAAAGAATTTGTCACCTTGGAATTCACCCTCCTGTAATCTTAAACTGAATTCTTCAGAAATGAAAGTCCCCCTTCTAATCACTGAGAAATCAGACCCAGCATGTTCTGACATTCCCTCTTTTTCTTCTTAGTTTCCTAGAACTGCCTTTTTTTTTTTTCCTCCAAGAACACACCCCACTGAAAAAAATCAGCTCATTCTTACAGCAGTGCAAAGCCCCAGGCATGTCAGTGGCACCCCAGCCAGCACTTAAGCACCAATACAGTCACTAGAATTCAAGGCACCAATATTATTTGTGAGTGATGGATTTATGTATGTAAGAAACTATAAATCACACAATAATCACAGACACAGGGTTTTATGGACAAAGCCTGCACTCATAAAATGTGGCACCTCCTATCCCCCTGCTCCTGCTGATGACAGTTAGGTGGCAGAATCAGATTCCTGAAGGTATAGAGGTGACAGAACAGTACATCAGGTAATTGGAGTATTATGAATTCACTGATAGGCACAAAAACACAAAAGACAGATAGCCTTGCCCAAAGTTGACAGCTTCAACACAGACCCCACCTCAGATAATCAGCCTTCCTACATGGAAGCATTTATGAATTGTTGCTGCAGTCCCACAAAAGCTTACTTCAAACATCTCTAGCACACACCTGACCCAACATGTATGAATTCAGGGCTCAGATTATCATCAACATGAAGGTTCCTACACTCTAGAGCAGAATGTAATTTAAATATCTATTGACTACATGTGTGGCCAACACAGAACCTCTGCCTGTGTGCTATTTTCCTACAGCATATATAACACACATCATGGCATATTTACTTCACTTATCAGGAAGGTAGGGGATGGATTTTGCTCCCAAAATTAATCAGTTTTGTGGGTCTCCACCAGGACAGTCTCATTAGATCCAAGCAAGGACCAGGGCAATATTCTCCAGTCAATTTTAGGATGAACTTTCAGATTGCTTGGTCAGGCATAGAAGCCACTCTGAAGTGATAATCAAGATTATTGAAGTCCATACTGGCAGATCAGTCTGCACCACTGACAGCTTTACAGCTGCTGGGATCACTGGTGTCACTGAGCTGCAGACAATGTCATTTCTCCACAAAGTTATCCTGAGTTTGACTTCAGAGTCTCCTAACCATGCAGCAAGAATGGCTCTAAGTCCAGCCTCTGAACTCCAGTTGTAAGCTTGGCTTTCCAAGGGGGATGGCTGCAAGCACCAAAAGGAAGTGAAAAAATAGGTGTTTATGATACAATCAAAATTCAGGAAAATAAAGGCAGAACAGCAAACCTTCACCTTATCTTCATGAATCTCTGAATGGGAGGATGTAAACAACAGGGACAGACCAAACTTCACTTGTTTGTTTCTAGACTCAACACTCAGTCCACCCCTTAAGCACATAAGCAAAACAGGATACAGGGTGTTACTGAATGATTTCCTCTGAAACCTGATTGAGAAAGATTAGGGCAATTAGAACAGAGTGACACACACTTTGAAAGCCCTTAAATCACAATTAATATAAGGTTTAACCTTTCTCCTAAGGATCATCTGGTGACCGTGTGCCATTTTCAGAACAAGGCTGACACGTCCCAGCCTCTGAGACAAAATCCATGAGACAGAATCCCCTGCCCTCTGCTGGCACCAAAGCTGCACTGAAATCTGAGCTCACATCACAGGCAGCATAAACAGCACTCGAGGAGCTGTTTTAAGGGGTATTTTAAACTATTATTTGTAATTTATATCAGATATATAATGCGCTGGACACATCAAACTGGGAACCAAACCTCACATATAAAAAGCTCTTTCAGCATCACTGCCCTCCTTCCCACAGCACCTGCTAGGCTGAGGATTCAAAATACTGCTCCTTGCAAGATAATATATTCATTAACTGGAAGCTAATTCTAAGGGATTATCTTTTTTTTTTTTTTTGTCATGTTCACAGTGCATAACCAAGAACTCTACACAGCAGGGTTTTATTTGTTTATTTTTTACAGAATTCTCTCTCACGTACGCTGTTGCTTTTCTGATTACAGCCATCCAAACTGCATTTGGCCCAAGAACAGAGAGGCAGGTTCAGAGCTGCCAAAATCATTTTCCAGCACCTTGGTGCCAGAGCTAGGGAAATTCTTAGCCAGGTTTCTGACTCATATGAACCACTGTGACAGCACCACACAAACCTCAGGGCACCCCAGCAAAGCATTTGTTGTGACTGACCATGTCACGTACATTTCTCTTACACATTGATTTAACAGGTGTGTGTCATCATAGAACCTTCCAGATCTTGGGAGCACTTCTTGCTGTATTCTCCCATCGGTGCAAACAACAGAGAGGGGAAAAAAAAAAAAATAAAAAAAAAGAAAGATTTACCCTGCTGTGATTATATTTCTGAATGTAAATCAGCTTGATTCCTGGAAATATCAAAGTAAATCCCCCATGTAGGCAAGGCCTAAAAGGAATTGAATAAACACAAGGGTCCTGACTGCATATTAAATCCAAAAAATAAATAAGCTTCTAAATCACATTAAAAGGAAGGGAAAAAAAATTAAAACCAGCAGCTACTAAACAAGAGAAAGTCTGGTAATGCTGGAGTAATTTCCACAATGCTCATCTGTACCCTGAAACACATTGAGAACACACCCTGTTTTCAGAGCTGTCACACAACAAATGCAGATGTGAGCCTGCCATCACTACACAAACAACAGAGTATGACATTTAAATAATACCACTACAGAGAAGTGGGAGATGCACACAGCCTACACTATGTACAGCAGCTCTTTTTTAAAGCAACTCAACTGTTAAGTTACCAAATAGCTAAAAGGCTCTAGGGATGCAACAAAACAAAAGCACACAACATTCCAAGGAATCCGCAGGAATATAATCTAATTACAGGTGCCTCCTTTTTGCTGTAGGCACCTACAGCATTTTTAAAAATACTAATGAAGAATTCTTAAAGATTATTAAGCTACATCCTAAACCTATGTGGATTTTTGGCTGTCCTGCTCAGCCTAAATGTATTTACAGATAATTTATGCCCATTTGTTCCTGTGTCAGGGTTGCCTGATATATCAAATAGTTCTTCTCACACTCTGGTGCTTGCCTAACCCCTAACATTTACACAGTGGAAAAAGTGTCCTCATCCATGAGCTTCCTAAACTATATAAGCCAAGATTTTGGTGCAGCAGAACCTAAGAATTAAAGATAAAGCAGGTATTTTAAATACAGTCTATTTGAAACTCTGCCTGTCTCCATAAATTATCTCCACAAATAAATACAGTTTCAACTATGTAAGAAAATATAACACAAAAACCTTTGCAGAGTAAATTTATGAGATGGTGTTGTCAAGCCTTGTGATTTGTTCCAGTATTTCTGCATTTTCTCAACTCTCAGCTGATGGAGTTCTCTCTTAAAAATAAACAATAAAAATATTCTGTCCTTCATGATTATTTAAAAAAAAAAAAAAATCCTGGGGGTAGGAGTCAAGCAGTGACTTGTGAAGAAGGAGGCCAGGATGCAAATAAAAATAATATGACTTATAATATGACAAATAAAATA
This sequence comes from Regulus satrapa, assembly GCA_013396955.1. Lineage (NCBI taxonomy): Eukaryota > Metazoa > Chordata > Aves > Passeriformes > Regulidae > Regulus > Regulus satrapa. The sequence continues at coordinate 155,374 of VWZN01021650.1, read as the reverse complement.
TTTATTAAAAATCCTCACAATGAGTTATGTTTAAGATAGCACTGGCTGATATAGTGACAGAAAATGTCAACAAAAATCTTCCAGGCTTACCTGTATTATTTTTGTAGAATTGTACACCCAGTAATGATCTGAACCCACTTCTCTAGATAAAACACTGGCTGACTTCGTTGTTTCAGTGTGCTAAAACCTATTCACACCATAAATTCCAGGAAGCTGGATCTCTGACTTTCTGAATCATAAGACAGAGAAAGGGCTTCCACCTCATTACCAGAAAACTGAAGTAGAGACCAGCTCATGGCAGATCCAAGAACTGAACATAGATTTCAGATTTTCTGAGTTAGTCTTGTGCTTCAGGCAGGTCTTGTTTTCACTTAATGAGCTATTGAAGGCCAAACTCTTATTTAAAAATGGACAAGTCAGCTCAGAAACAATAAAACAACAAGACTACTTAAAGTTAAACCTCCTTGGTCCTTCTAATGTTAACACCTGCAAATACTTGCACCCAATGCACCATCAATAATTTTCCAACAGGCCAAATTCAGAATTCATTTAGTTTCTGTATCCATCAGGCAGGACAGGAATCACAGCACTGACATGACAGCCTTTGACCTCTAGTGTCATTAGTTCTCATCATACTTACAGACTTTATACCCCAGCTTTTCAGCATGGATCCTCTTGGCCATGAACTGCCCTTCGATCAACGCTCGTATTTCTACTTCCTTCGGAAAGCTCGAAACCTGCACCAAAGAAGGAATGAGTTAACACCACCTTGCCCAGCTCCAGAGTGGTTAAAAACACAAGACAGGTCCATAGCTGATTATCTTTGCCTTCACCCTGGAGTCTGCTCTTGTCAAGGCCCAGTTCTTCACTCATACACACAAGATGGACCTAAAGACTCATGACAGAGCCCAGCCCATATCCTCAGTGCTGTTGGCAAATACATCAAACTTGAAGTTTGAAGAAGTGTAGGGCAAGTCGTAAACTTTTCCTTAAGCAATTCCCATCACCAAGAGCTGCTTAGGAATCAATATTTCAGAAATATAAAATTAAAGCAATTATACAAAATTCAGATGAATTAAGCAGTGTCACAGGAGTTTTAATCTATTTCTGTGTCCACAAAAGTGAAACCATGTAATCTTTTCATTAATTTATTTTCTGTCTCTAACATTTTTCTGTCCTTCCACCAAGAGACAGGCAACAGAAGCAGGAGAATATTGAACTGCAAACAAATAGAAGGAATCCTTCACACCAAGTTGAATTTCTCCATGCACTGCAGTAAGTGCCTACATTTGTGTAACAGCTAGAAGTGATTAAGCATTCATTTAACAGCCAACACTTAAGAGAGTAGAGCTGCACTGCAAACATCAGATAGCATCAATCTCTGTTCACCTACGAGAGGTCTAATCGACTGGGAGTCATGATTGATCAAAGACATCTCTCCTGAGTTTCAGTACCACCCAGAAAGCCAGGCATTTAAACAACATCCATTCCTCAAAGAAAAAAAAATTATATATATATATATATTTCTTTGTAACTTAATTTCTATCTCATTCCACTTGGACTTGAATCTGTGCTTGTTTAACTACCGCTGTGTGGCTTAGAGGTCACTCCAAGTCATCCAGGGCAGCGAAATTAAGTCTTCAGTTCACATACATACAGACAAAATATTACAGCCCAAAGTTTCAACACACCCTTATCTATGCATCTAAAACTTAAACAACAAGGACTAAGTCATGTACATGTGCTAGTTCTCAGTAAGCTTAAAGTTAATCCTGTCTCAAAGATAGTGTTGGTTTGTGTTGGTTTCAGTAAATCCACATTTTCCAATAAAGAAAGCATATCATTAAAAAATACCATATAAATTCTAGTTCAGACATTGCTCTGTAGATGTTCCCAAGCTACAGACCAAATATTCCCTTAGGAAATCGTCCCAGGCACTTGCACCAATAAATAAAACTGGACAGCAAATATTTCAGACAGAAAGACAAAAACATATAATGGCAAAGATTTGAAACCTTGACAGCACTCCTTCAGAGTTTGAGACATTAACCAGATTATTGCTACCTTTTGGTTGTCTCTGTTGAATCTGTGAATGCCAACTGCTTCAGGAGTAATTTCCATCACATCAAAGTAGAAACCTGCATCAATGAATATTAAACAGTGTCATGTTTGCTTTGAGCCCCAAAGTTGGGATCCTATTTCTGCACATAGCTAAAATAACAGATGATTATCATGTATTTGGACATATGAGTCACCACACAGCCTGTTTCTTTACTAATTACATTTCACACATCAACTTCTTCATGCTCTGAGCCACGTGGTGGATTCTTGGGGCTCTCCTGTGCAGAGCCAGGACTTGGACTTTATGATCCCAGTGAGTCCCTTCCAACTCAGGATATTCTATAATTCTTTGATTCTCTCAGTTTACAAAATGTGTATCCTAAACAGGCCAAACAACATGATAAACACCAATCCTACAAAAGAGGATGCATCCTCCACAATGCACACATTTGCAAGTAACCCAGATAATACCTAACACATACTAGAAATAGTCTGAGTAGGTCATATGCAAGGGGGAAAGGAGCAAAAAAACCACACACATAGAAAAAATGGCAAGCTGGTAAGAAGAGTACAGGAATATTGGAACATTACATACCCTGGATTAGATTTCATGAGCTTATTAGAGAACATCAGATATTTTAAGTCACGAAGCAGACCTGGTCTCTGAATAGTTTTTATGAGATCTGAGGAAATGCTGTAATGCTTTGTAGACGGCTAGACAAAGATTTCTTTGGGTTAGCCAGAAAAGATATTCAAGAACAGAAACCAGAAAAAAAAAAAAAACAAGGACAGAAAAACTGACCAGAATGGCTAAAAAACTAAGGAGAGTTTGAGGTTCTAACCTTGGAACAAAACTATGCTGCTCTATCAGACCTGTGATTATTGGCAAAATAATACAGTGCTTTAACACACAAAACCTTCCTGGTTAAACATTCTGCAAAGTTGACAGTAAGCAACTCTGTGTGTCACAGATCTGCAGGCCCTGTCAGGGGAAGCACATCCTAACATTCCAATTCTGACCTCCAAACCTCTGCAGAGACACCACCCCACACAACAGGGAGGGCAGGGAACAAGGAATAAAAGGGAGGATTTAACCAGCTATGCCTTTGATTTGCTTCCCCCCAGGCATTCAAATTATGGAGATTACTGCATTTTTACAGATATACACAGAGGTTATTCTAGTGTATGGATTATTGAGGACAACTTCCATGAAACACCCATTTATGGAGGGGTGAGATATTCAAGTGAATATACTATAACACAAGTTTTAATACTTTAGGCACTGTCCTGGTCCAGTAACGATATTTTCATCAACTTCCAATTTTTTTAATATTGTCTAAACTGGCTGACTTTGGGGTTTTAGAATAATTTCTTCCCATTTTCTAAAACACTAGAATTGATTTGTCTTCTAGTGAAAAGAGATTCCTGGTCATTTTAATACCCCACAGAGACTGGATTTGACAGACAACATAACAGAGCTTCTAAAAATGAAAAATCTAATCTCACAGTGTCAAGAGGCTCTATCTTAAATTCACTTTGCTAAGGAGTGACGTCTTCTACAGCTTAAATATCCACATTTAAAAACTTTGCTGCCTATAATTTCTACATTAATTTTACTCACATCAATTCACACCTGAGATGATGGTGATGATTTCAAACCCTGCTCTGCAATGGGTCCATTTTAATCTTGATTAGACATGTGCTCACTTTTTAAACAGTTTATTTCAGAGTTACCTATTAGACCTGTAAAATGTTAAACTGGGGGAAAGAGAATAATGTAAAACTTCAAATCCATGGGTTTAATAGTATTTTTTAAATATTTCCATCATCATAATTTTGTTGTATTTCATTCCCTAACCATAACATGGGGGGAAAAAAACAGGGATGAAAAGATTCTGTAGCACATACTGGGGAAAATGCAGGAAATCTGGGGATCCCTTGACATCATTGCTTTGTGCACATGCATGAACAAGATCTTAGAGTAATGACTGAGAAATAAATAATATGGAGCTACTTAATTCACTTGGCTTGAGTCTTCAGGAAAAAGAATTAACTTTCATGAAAGCCTCCTTCAGAAATTACTAGCTTTAAGCATTCTACAGCTAAGATGTTACTAACACCCTTCCAACAACCAAAGGAGAGCCATAAATATAATTTTCTTAGTCAGTGAATATTGAAGGAAAACACTATGGTGGCACTTAGGCTGTCAACAGAGCATTTCCAAGTACATATCAGGAATTTCTCTTGCCCTAGTTAACTTCATTCTCGACCTTTATGATGACCCAGATAAAAAGCAGGTACACACCTGCTGCAGTATGTGTCTAAGCAAACCCTCCAAGTCTCAGCCCTGCTAAGGTTCATACCCAAGTTTCCACTGTTTCCAGCAACAGTTGATGATAAGGCTTTGGAGAATTCATCCCAGGAGCCGGAAGCACAGTCATCTCTGATCCTCTCTCTCATCAGAGAGCCATTCTTAAAACTGAAACACACAAACACACCATATGCATTTCCCAAAACATTTAGCTCTAGGTTTCTAAAGCATTCTGTTCCTTTATTTGCTACTGCTGTTTATCAGCCAAATAAAGCTGGGCAAGTTAAAAGATATAATCACTTCATTATGGAAGGAGATAAGGCAGAGCAAGATAAGAGAAAAACTTTTACAGGAAGAGATGAGGAGGAGCACAGTGCCACCAGTCACTCTGAGGTGACTCTGCAAGAAGCAGCAGGAGTGTCCACATTGCATTTATGATTTCAGGAATATGGTACCTGCATGGAACCAGCTTGGGTCCAACAAGAATTATGATTAAGCAATATCACAGGAGTTTAAATCTAAGCAGTCTAGTTCTGTGCCAGGATCTGGCAGAGGAAGGCACCACAGCCTTCCTCCAGGCACAAACCATGCAGTAAAATAGGCATCTCTTCATTTTCTTATGGTCTTTGCACACTTCATGCTGTCACCTGTTTTGTGAATATCACACTCCTGCAAAATACTGCAGCACTGGACTTGTATCCAGGGGAAAGCAGTTTGAACACTCTCCAGCAGAGTTATCAGAGCAACTCAGCAGGAGAGGCACAGAAATATGAAAAATGAGGGCAAGGAAATCACTGAACTTGCTCAGTAGCACCAGCTGGTTATTTGAGTTTTCTATACAAATACCCTGTCTGGTAGCTCAGCCATTCCTTTTCTACTGAGAGTCCCCTATTAACTCTAATATTCTAGAAATAAAGAGGCTTTGGTGCCAAAGGGGCAGCATTAGCCCAGAAATAACTACACAGGAGGAACAGGAATGATTAACTCAGCACTTCCAAGGCCACTACCAAACCACAGGTCACAAGCTGCAGTGAAAGAACAGCAGTGTAACATTTATTCCAAAAAAATGCCTGAGTATCTGCTTTCTTATTATGAACAGGTTGTTTATACATCTCTTTTATACACCAAAAGTAAAGAAAACACTGAGTAGAAGAAATACTCAAATGTAAATTAAAAACAAAGCAAACAAACAACCTCACAAAATGAAACAAACAAAACCGGCTGGGAATTCACAAAATAAAACTCAGTTACTTGCAATTGACATCATGTTTTTCAACTCAACTTCATGAACTGTTCCTGCTGTCATCTACTACTACCGTACATGTGGGACTCAACACCACAGCTCCAGGGCAGACTCGAGCTTTGCTGAAGGTCTGAGTCCCAAGCACCTACAATAATCCAGGGTATTTAGACACAAAATTTATCTGCATATTGCTTGCAAATACTTTCTAAAGCACTGTGACCTAGATTGGAAATTTTCATCCAGAATACAGCAGTTCAGTGAGGGCTCCAGACCACCCTTCCACCTACTTGGCTGGCAAGGGGCCAAACAACTCCCAAATCACAGCAGCCAAAAGCTGCAATGAGGATCATCTTCTCAGCTGGGTTTCTAGAGATCTCAATATTTTCCTCAAGCACAGCCCTGACACATCTCTGAACAGCACTGATTAGGCTCCTCTCTGGAAAGGGAATCTTCACCTGCACCACAATGACTGGAGGAACACAGAAGTTGCCCAGCCTGGTCAGGCTTCACACATTTCACATTCTACCTCAGCAGATTTGTTATTCCTGCACATTAAATGCATTACCTGAGCTATGCAGTGAACTGGCTCTATCCCCACGCAGAAATAATTTCAGCTTTTATTGCCATGAGAATTTATCCCCCACAACTCTGCAGTTTCAGTTCCTCAAATTAAACAATAGGAATGCTATAACGTTGATGGAAATGTTTCAGCACTAGATTGCCATATACCGTAGAGAATGCTGAATGTTCTATTCATTATCATTTCACAAAAGAAATAAAAAGCACTAACACAGAAAAAGAAATATGTTATCGGTCCCAAACGTAAAAAAATAAATGATATTACCATAAAAGTGCCATATATGTTTGAGAATCAACAGGATTGCAGAGGATATGACCTTCTAAGGCAGGAGTTGGCTCTTGGATCCACAGGAACAATGTGTCACTTGTGCCAAGGCTAATCTAGAGGGGAAAAAAATAATTGAAGCCTTATCACAATGTGCATGGAAAGCAATACAGAAATTAAATTAAAACCATTTGTTATTACCACTAATTGTTTTTAAATTACACATTAAGTCAATTGGATTCGTGTCGAAGCTAGCTCTGACTTAAGCTGTTGTGCCAGTGAAATACATACTAGATGGAGACTTAGGTTTTAATGTCTGGAGTATTAGTTAAAAATAGTCACAAGAGTTTACTTAAAATCTTTCAAGCAATTTACAGATTGATAGAAATAAAACAAGCATAAATCCAATAAGCAGAAAATCAACACTAGCAGGTATATTTAACAGGCAACCTGCAGCTATTTGCATTTCGAGTATTTCAAGCATCCAAGGACACCGACAGTTTCCAGGATAGTGTTTTGACTTACTGCAATGTCTCCTTCTTGAAGCCTCATCCCTGCCAGTGATGCTGAAAGCAAAAAGAATACCAGGTACAAGGGTAGTTCTTTGACTCAATTACAGCTTGTTAGGACATTATAAACCATGTCTGAGTACAATACAAGTGGTAAATATGCTCCTGACGGCCTTGGACCATCCACCATAAAAGATGGGCAAAGCTTTTGGGTGAGGGAATGATTTTTAACAAAATCAAAATGCTCACAACAAAAGACTACAGAACAGCATTTTTCTAACTGTTTGTGTATACAGGTTTTATAGACAGTGGACCCTTGATGCACAACACACTTTAAAGGAGGAACATTCCCATTTCCATCAGATTAAGCACATATTTATTGAACGAAGTTGAATTTGGGTGTCTAGAAGAAAAAAATTGACTTCTGGGAAATGCAGAGTCTTAACTAACTCCCAGAATAAGAGTGTAAAATATATCATGATGAAGCTTCTACAATGATTCAAACCTGCATAAGCTACTATAATATGGGAAACATTTTATTTTCAGAGTTTTGAGAAATAGAAACATTTGCTTTACACTGAAACAGTCTCCAGGATTCAAAATACTGACCCTAAATTAACACCTTCCCTCATACTGAGATCTATCATTCTGACAAAAAGACAGCTCTAATTCTTAGAGAAAGCCAACAAGGTCCAATCGCCACCTTTTTGCTTGAAAAGATACAAGAGCATTTTTTAAATTCGTATTTTCTGAGCTAAAATGTTAGCAGTTCACAGTAGGGATAGTTTCGCATAGCAGGCAAACAAAAACTGAAGTTATCAAGAGGCAAATGAATTCACCTCTGATTACTTGGCAAAGAGAATTAATTTGTCATACACAGCCTATCCAAGATATCTCTATCTCAGAAGAATCACTGATAGAGGGGTGTTGCAAAGAGGAATTAATGCTGGTAAAAACAATATTCTTTCATTTTATAGGCAGCATCTGAGAACCAGTAAGATAGATTTGGAATTTCAGCACATACAAAATCATATCCACTGAATCTTGCACAGTTAATCATCTCACCTGGATTGTCTCCTGTAAATGCTACTATTTTACAGTCTGGGCTGAACCCATAACGCTGACTATAATATGGAGAAATGGGCCCCTAAGGAAAGAAAGAGGGGAAAAAAGCTCAAAAAAATTGAATGCAATCTTGCAATAGATGACATAATGTATTGTAACAGAGAACTGAAAAACCCTAGAGCAGAGACAAGAATAATTCCTGAACATTTAAGATATAAATGAATATTTTTTTAAATTTTAATGTACTTTTTTCATTGTAGTTGTTGAGAACCACACAGAAATACCCTCAGATTAGATTTGGAAATAGGCTAGTAGTAAATAGCATTTTAGCTTTGGGTCTTTCTTCAGTTATTCACATCAAGTAACACAAACACATCTATCTGTTTTGCACATATACATGAATATTAATAGCTAGAAATTAGAAATTCAATGCAAACATGAGAGGAAACACAACATTAATATACATCACAACATCAAATGCTGGAATATGACCCCTATTATTTTAGAGGTCAAGAACCATATTCTTTTAAGCACATTCGATAGCCATAGAGAAAAAAACAGAAGAAAACTTCCATAAAAAAATACAAGAACATCTATAAGGATTTTTTTTCACATGTTGCTCTCCATTACAGATGAGCAGTGAATTCAGAGGGCTCAGGTGATGGGTATTTCCACTGCCTCACACGTGCACAGCTAAAGAATAGCTAGTTTTGAGCTGGGTAGTAAGGCTAAACTCATTTACCCAGGAGATGTCAGGCTTGATTTGATTTCACCATTATGCTACGTGAACTGAGGAGCTTTAAATACCCCAAATTATTCACAAAGGTTGCCTCATTAACTCTACAAACAGCTTAAAACAAGATCTCTGTTGAGAAATGCAAATGTTGGGTCCTGTTTCTGCAGCAATAAACACCTGCACACAGCTCTGCAGTGACCAGATGTTCTGGGGCATGGGAGAGGATCCCAAAAATTCTTCTCATTGGAGCAGTTACTAAAAAGCCTCTCACACAGAGTGTGCAAGAATCCAAGGAGACCAAAGCTATGACGGGGTGCCAGTTTCCAAAGGTGTCTGTATCTGCTTTGAAAAACACCTTCACAGAACAGCTGGAAACACAAAACCAGCAGCCCTGCTCACACCAACACACCCCAAGTGCCACCAGCAGAACTCCCAGCAAAGCCCCAGGTGCTGCTTCCAGCTCTTCAGGCCAGGCACATACCAGGACTGAGTGGGATGGTACAGGGTATCCCAGTCTCTCCTCCAATCCAGGGGCACAAGCATCAAGGCAGGACTTCGACCATGCCTTCTCCCAAATCTGCAACAAGTTCATACCAGAACCTACAAGACGGGTCAAAAGAAGTGCATAGGATTAAGCAAAGACCAGAAAGTTCCAACAACAGAAAATTGACATATTTCAACATTTAAAGAGAACATGCTCAGCTCTTCTAAGAATAAAAGATACTGATAATTTAGCCTCTGGAGAGCTTTCACCTGCAATAGGAGTAGAAAATGCTTCTCTGATGTACAGTGCACTAGGAAACTCAGTCATTCACAAATTATAAGTAAAGACAAGAGTATTAATGCCTCCCCATCAACTCCTCCCCAAATCTTCCACCTTAGACGAGGGCTTCACACAACTAACTAAAAGTGATGGAGCAATGTCCCTTGAAGATTGTGCTCTGCAGAGACCTAAAACTGAAGAAATCCTGCCTCAGTGGGATGGCTTTACATTACCCCTACCTTTGAGCAGACCATCCTATAAACATCTAAATCCACAGTGACTAATCTTCCTCCATATCAATGTTTCCCTTTCCAATTTCAATTATGAGGATAATTTGGTATCTAGTTTTCAATACCAAAGCCATGATTTTCAGGAATGCTGAGCAGCCCAACTGAAATCTGCAACACCTGTGAGTGTAAAAACCTCTTAAGGCCAGATTCTGGGAGCTGATTTACAGGTTGCTAAAAACCTACATAAGTGCCTTGGCCCCCTTTTTTTCTCACCAGAATTATTACTAGATCTGTGAAAAGCTTTTGCAGTTTTGTTTTTGCTTCTCATTGTTCATTTTCTCACTGTTTTATTGCTGGTTTAGAAGTTAAATGAAATTGTTTAGTGGCCAACTCTGTAAAACACTGAACACTCCACAACCCTGGCTTACGAATCTAAGATGCCTTTAATTGCCCATTTCATTGGACTTGAAAATCTGTGTACATTCTGGTTAGTGTTGCTCAGGGACACAGTAGTCTTAGTCTAAATTAATGCAAATTTAATTTCATAGACCGTTTAGCCCACAACTTATTTATCTCAGAAACGCAGCCACATCCTCAGTTGAGCACAGTGGAAGATCTGGTATTTCCCTCCATTCAGTACACTTTTAAGCTTTCCAAATCATAAAGATGCTGAAAAGTTGATGCCACATGCAGTGCCTGTGGAAGAAGACTTTACCTGCAGTGCTGGGATGCAGAGGAAGAAAAGGATTCAAGCCCCATCTCAGACAGCACATCCCAAGGTTCCATCAGTGCTTGTACTCTGAGAAAGGGCCTTCAACACACTCCACACACACTCTGCTGCTGGTCACACAAGCACAAATGAGCCCAGCCTATCAAACTGCTACCAGATTTTTTTTTCCATACAGTTTTAAAACTGGGTTTAATGGCATTTATAAGCAAGCTTTCTATTTATCAATACAATCCTAAGCACCACCAGCGTGGTCTAGACCCAGTGTTCCACACGGTATTGCTGCACACTTGAGCTGAGACACTGGAATAACCCAAGCCAAACAGCAGGATATTTGGATTATACTTAAAAATATAATTAATTTTATCCAAATCAATCTATCCCATTTCAGGCAAATTAAACAGATTTAACATATTTGGCCTATGATGAAACAGCAGGAATTTGACAGAGCACAAAATGCAACAACCCTCCCACAGGCAGAGAATCCTTTTTCTGCCATCAAAATCACTACTGTGCACTCAGAAAAGGAAGGATGCAAGATTTACTCCAGCTTATCTCAGTTCCCTGTGAGAGACCCCTCTTAAATCCCCTCCTTCCCAGGGTAAACTGTGTCATGACAAGGTAAACAGCCCCGAGTCACCACCTGCACTTTTCAGAGGTAGGTGTGAGCAGCCACGTGGTTCCACGCTCTCAGGCACAACAGGACTTTCTACTAGGAAATACACAAATCTATAAATTTTCCTGGAGAAGCTCATGATTTGAAAGGCCAAGAAGCTCTTCACTAAACTAAAAGCAGTGAGGAACAGAATTTTTAAATAAATAGGAATTTTCAACAGAAAGGTCAGCTGCTGTTTTCTGCAGTTTTGTTTGTTATTTTTGTAATCCTTCTTGGTCCACACCCCACAAGCTTAGAGGAACATTGCACCAGAATCTTACAATGCAATTTTACAAGAAATTAGGGCAGCCTTCAATCTTTCCTGCACAAAGCAGAAAAGCCTCTAATCTTTGTAACTGGATGTCTGCATTACACAAGAACAGTTTATTGCCTGGTAGATGCAGTGGCACAAAGACTTCCACATGCCCTGAGAAAAGAGATGTGAGGCAATTTTCCCCAACCTCAGAGATACATTTTTTAAATGTGAAACAACGGTTTTAGAAGAACTATTAATCTGTTGGGACGGATTCAACCTATCCAGCTGTGGGCATGGGAGTCCCTAGTCAGTGGAAAATAAAAAGCAGAGCTGAATGCTCCTCTGATTATACAAGGAGTGATGCACACCAAATTCCCAACTCTAGCACCTCTGCTCATTATCTATATCACAAAGTTTAACATACAACATCAGTAATGATCTGAGGAGTAAGGGGAGAAAACAAAAATCACAGGCAGCCCTTTGACTCGTCACCCCATCAGCAGTGAAGGTTAACAGCCAAGGCCTTGGCACAGTAAGAACTGAGGAAATGGTCAAAACATGGATTAATAGATTCTCCTATTTCACTGCAAACACCACTGACTTTTAACACAGAATGACCAGGAGCACAATCAGGACTGGCTGATGTTTACTACAGACACAGAAGTGTTAAGTGCTTGAACACTTGGGGGGAAAGGGAAGAAAGAAAACATTTTCATTGCAATGACCCAACCATGCAGACTAACTGGTTTTATTAATCAACAAAGTAAAGATCAATATTTGCATATGTTTAAAAGCAGTTAAGTGCATCTGTTTCTGCATTACAGCCCTCTGGGTTGCCTTTTCAGTGAGCTAAAGCCATGAAAAGTGTAACTTGCTGACACCACACAAGCTACAGGAGTACATTCAGCCCACCGCACCCCTTTTGAAAGAGCTTCAGTCCATACATCCTTTTTTGACAGAACAACAAAAAATACAAATATGCTAAGCTACGATTTGCCTAAGGCTCTTAGAAAAGCTTTACAAAAGATAAAGCTTCTCTAGGTCAAGAGCTGAACTGCTGTTCTTTAAGGTGTCTTCTAAAAGAAAAAATGCCCCAAGTGTTCAACTTCTTTAGGACCCAGATGTATTCCACTTTTAACATCTGCACAATATAAATGAAAATCATTCTTCATTCCACTAGAAGGCAATTTCATTTTTTTCAAATCAATCACTCAGGGTGCTCAGCCATTCACAAGTGATTTGAACCTTAAGAGGTTGGACCTTTAAGAAGAAGAGGAAAAAAATCCTAAAACTGAATAGCATATTTCCCACAATAACCTGCAAATTTAGAGAGATAAGTTATTGTGTAGAGCTAAACAATTTGACAGGGTCTTTTAAAGATTATATGACCTGAAGTTAAACCTACAGAAATGAAGAATAGATCTATTATCTGAATATTATTTTGAGAGATTCATTTTAAGCTACAATACACAGGTGCTAAGTAAAAGATCAAGTGAATTGCAAGAAATTGTAAATGACAAGCAAACAAGTTTTTCAGCTGCATCCGAATAACTACTGCATCAACTATACTTATATTTTATTACTGGAATTAGAATTCTTTCATTATAGTAACAGAGGAAAGGAATGAGGCAAAAATACAGCTTACAATACAAAAAAAAAAAAAAATCTTTTGTATTGTAAAGAGAACTGTAACATCCTGCTAAGCTTTCTTCCCTTTTTTCACACAAGGATGTAATCATCTTTCATGCTCTGAACAGCACATAACATTTATTCAAGTTCTGTAAATATCCCTATGTGTAACAGAACAGGCTCTCCTGGAGCTGTTTGAAAAATGTGACTCATTTTATAAGAAAATTTTCAAATTAAGGAAATTTTAATTTTCTTTTATTTTAAAATATTGTGTTTTCCAACAATTTTTCATGGTCTAGAATTGGAGAAACATGGCTTTTCTCC
>VWZN01021650.1:129107-141953 GCA_013396955.1 Regulus satrapa | reverse complement strand
ATAAATTTATAAAAAAATTTAAAAAAAAAAAAAAACCCAAAAAAAACCCAAAAAAAAAAAAAAACAAAACAAAAAAAACACCATCACAAACTGGAGATACTTTTAGAGCTTATTATTTTAAACATTCAAATCAAAATTAACACTTCATGCTCATTGAAAAAAAATTATTAAAAATCGATGTTTCCTTATCAGGAAAAGCACCTAAAGTTCTCACTACCTCTTTGAAATACAGTAGGTTGTTGAGCAGCTCAGTGCTCAGGATTTGGACCTGCTGAGGAGCAAAGTGCAAACCTCCCAAGAGTTACTGTTGCCAATAAAAAAAAAAAAAAAAAATAAAAAAAAAAAAAAAAAAAAAAAAAATTAAAAAAAAAAAAGCACAGCTGTGAAATACTTGGCTAAAAGGACAGAAAACAGATATAATAAACTCACAAGTGCCATGAAATAAGCCTGGATTGCCTTGCCATTTCTGAGGTCTCGAGTATAACTGGAAGCTCTGAGAATGAGTGAGTTCTCCATTAGCTAAAATTGTGTCTTATTTTTTCCTGTATGATTTGATGGAATAACAAAGGAGAAAAAATGAATTGGTCTTAACACATGGGTGTCAACCACATCTCTATAATGCAAAAATTCCATAGAGAGCCTTGTTATCTAACCTTTCAGCTCTGAAATGTATCTTCTCTTAGTTTCAGAGCAGAAATCAGAAATTATTTTCAGAAATAACAGCAGAGCTCCCAGGAAAATGTTTTGCTTTCCTTTGTAATTGCCATTTAAAAGCTGGAAAACTGAGATAACACACAACAGAAAAGAGACAGTAGCCTGAAGTTTAGTTTAAGACTCCACAACTTTCCAATGCCTCTAAAAGATCTTTAACTGCTCCTTTATACATCCCAAAATAATGGGGGGGGAAAAAAAGCTATAATTACATTTAAGAATCTTTTCTGGGGATCCCTTTGATAGAAGTGGGAGTCAGGATGATGACAATAGAAAAGCATAGCAAACAACAAACTGAAAGGAGTAACTTAGCTTAAAATCTAATATGCTTGTCATTAAAATTTAAAGATTGAAAACATACCAGAAACCTTCTCCCCCCCCACCATCAATGTAATGTGGCAATGGGAAGGAAAATTTCCCTGTTGGATTGTTACTAAGAAAAAAGCCCACACTTACCATCACTGTAATCAATGGGTGCATAAGTTCCTAGGAAAAGGGAAGCTGCAAAGCTACTAACCAAAGAGATTCTCTGCCAAAAAAAAAAAAAAAAAAAAAAAAAAAAAAGTAAGTGAGAAATAGTGAGTAACATCAGTATTCACTTCAAAGAAAGTAAGTGGAAAGCGAATAAAGTAATTGGAAGCAGCAAATGTTAATAGGTGCCTAAGGTTAGGCCCAGAAAGCACACAAAAATACACCTGGAAGGATTATTCAGTTCTGACCACCGCAGTAATACAGCACATATCAACCTAAAAGTCATCCCGTGATAAAAGCTGTTAACAGCTCTGCCTTCTGAAACATGCAAAACACTCCCAGTATGTTAGTATACTCTGTTAGCAGGAATCCTCAACTTCCGTTTGTCACAGAATTTTATTTTCAAAAGGGAAACCACCCACCCCCCAAAAAAAAACCAAAAAAACAAAAGCCAAAACAACATACCAAAACCCCCTACAAGACTACCTCTGTCTTGATGCCAGGGGAAATGCTTAGACCCGTGCTCTGCCCCACCCACAGCACAGGTCTGTAAGCTTTTAGCAGCTCTGACAAAGCTCTGGGAGCACCTTTAGCACCTCTGCATGACCCTCTGCCTTCCTTCCAGCCCAGACCCCAGAGCTCCCGTGAGGTACTCCCAGGAGCTGGCAATAATCAGCTTTGAACTGAGCCACTGCCTGCAGCTCTGCCTCAGAGCATGCTCCAACTGCATGAAATCCAGCTGTAGGGCTGGCCAAAAAAATGCCCCATATGACACAAGACACCGATCCACCACCATCCTGCTTCCTCTTCGCCTCTGCTGTGTGAGCTATCAACCAGCCACCACCAGGCTTTCTGCACGACCAAGTGCTGTCTGACCCCAAGAAGCTGGCACAAAATCAGACAAATTCCTCCTTCTGTGCTGTGACTCGCTGGGAAGAAAGATGGTTGTCACCCAATAACTAAACAGAATCAAACTTCTGCTGGTGGAGTGAGCCAGAAGTGACAGGGTTTTGTTTTTTTATTCATGATCACAAAACCACTGCTTCACACAGCATTCAAGGGCAGCCTACAGCCAGAGCTCTAAGAGAGGTGGTTGGAATGGCCAGGAAATTTAATGATGCGCCTGCTCTTCTCATGCCTCTCCCCAAGAATATATCACATGGTGCTCAGATAAAAAGGCCTACCTTCTGTGGTGCCCCAGTGGGCACTAGCTGCCTGAAATGGAAGGAAAAAAGGACGAAGTTAAACTGTGAATCAGCCAGCCAGTTTAGCAAGCTGGCCTACAGAAGCAAAAACCATCCACCTTCCACATGTCACCGAGACTGCCAAGATGTTAAGTGCTCCTTGAGGTCCCCAAGAGCAGCTCTGGCAGAGAGATTTTGTGCTTGAACACAACTTGCACATATAGCTTTATTGCTAAAAAGTTGCTATTGGTTCAAACAGCCCTCAAAGCCTGAAACTGGTCTCGGTTTCTCCCAGTTCTCAGTTCCACGGGCCCACTTCCCCCCATTAACATATTTTTTTTCCTCAATTTAGCCTTAAGCTTATGATCAGACTGTATTAGTGTTCTGTTTCATCTCATACCTTATTAGTTACCATGAGAATGTGAAAGAAAAGAAAGGAAAAAAATTAAAATTAAGCATTCTCCATCAGAGAGTCAACTTTACAACTCACTTTCTCTTGAAGTGGACTTCATACAGGGGTGAGATTTTAAAAAATAAATAATGTGATCAAGAACTGAAGTAATGAAAAAAAACCAGATCTCCCTTACTTCCCTTTCTGAAAATTTGATCTATGTTTCCCCTTTTACAGTCAGTAGGAACTTCAGACCCTCACAGCTTCTCCAATATGACGGACGGTGGCTTAGCCACTTCATCCACCAGTTCCCTCAGGACCCACAGAAGTATTTCATCAGGTCCCATGGACTTGTGCAGCTTCAGGCTCCTTAGATGGTCTTGAACTTGATCTTGTCCTCCTAGGTGCTTCTTCATCGTCCCATCCCTGCCTTTGCCTGCTGTGACCCAGGTGATGTGGCCGGTGAAGGCCAAGGCAAAAGAGTCATTGAGTACCTGGCCTCCTTCACAGCCTGAATAATCAGGCCTCCCATTTCCTTTTGTAGGGGGCCCACATTTTTTAAAGTCCTCCTTTTGTCACTAACATATCTATAAACACTTTTCTTGTTGCCCTTGATGTCCCTGGCCAGATTTAATTTTATCGGGGTTTTAGCTTCCTTAACCTGATCCCTGCCTGCTCGGACAACCTCTCTGTATTCCTGCCAGGCTACTGTCTTTATTTCCACCTCCTTCAAGCTTCCTTTTTGTGCCTGACTTTCTCCAGGAGCAACTTGTTCATCCACACAGGCCTCCTGCTGTTTTTGCCTGACTTAATCTTAGTTGGGATGCCTCACCTCAGAGCTTGGAGGAGGTGATCCTTGAATATTAACCAGCTTAGGAGATCCTGTATCCTTCCATTCCAATGCTGCAGAAGGCATCCCACCATGTCCCCATGATGTCAAGAGGGTCAAAACCCTCCAACTCCTGTTTATTCCCTGTGCCATGGTGTTTGCCCAGACATTTGAGCTGGGCTGCCAGTGGAGGTGACTCTGCTGGCTGCTGCTGTCCCTCAGGTGCTCCCCTACTGACCTGCCAACCCCTCTCCAGATCCTGGTATCTTCCTCTGGCACTGGCACCAACCTGATAGGAGTGGGATGGTCTGAGGCTCTCCTCCCTCAACAACTTCAGTTTAAAGCTCTATTCACCAGCTTCAGAAATATCACACTCCAAGTAGAACTGATATTTGATTTTTACCTACCTAACTGCTAATAGTTTAAGAAAATTTAAACATAAAAAAATCTATTTTTGTCTTAAATTCAAACACAAGAATCAGAATAATCTTTAGCAAAAATGTCTGTAAAAACACCCGCACAAAATTAATTGTGAAAGATTTTCAAGCATGTTTTCCAAGAAGAGAATTGAAGTTAAGCCAACCTCAGTTTGCTTGTAGACCTCAGGATTCTGGCTGTAAATCTTTGCTATCTGGTTTCCTGTAAAACGCTGAGAAAGAAATGCAAATGCTTAGAAACACAAACCCTAAATGGAGTCAATAATCATTAACTCTGTGTAATGAGTTCAGAACATTGCACTTTGGATATTTAATTTGCCTGATGCATGATGAAAGTCAGTGCACAGCAGGCAATCTGCACTAAACAGGGTATAACACACAGTCTCATTATGAGAATTTAGTTCACCTTTTGAAAAAAGGCATGTGGAAAAGCATTACTATCCATAATTTACATTTCAGAAGTGACAGTTCAATGGAATGAATCACACTTATTCTGTGCACAGGATCCAGCACAATTCAAATGCTGCCTTCAAATCCTTGAAAAGGTTTAAGCTACACAATCTGTGTACCTGTCTGTGAAGCAGGTGAATTAAAATTGAAGCAGGAAATTTCATACTCAAAGCAGAAACTCCAGCACAGGCTAAAAACAGCTGTAAGAATATTTATTTTTCATCCATGTGTTATGCCAGATAATCAAAAAACCTTCAACACTGAAACCTTAACATTTAACAAATCAAAAATAAACTATTAGTGGTATGCAAAGTTGGATTCCAACATCAGCCATAAACCTGGCGTGATGATTCAGAAACAGCATCAGTTTGGGAGGTTAAAGCTTTATTCTGCCTGGAGGGCAGCCCTGCTCCCAGTCCATAACTCACTGTCACAGCTACAAGGAGGGAAGAGTCAGAAAAGGAGACAAGTGACAGCATCTCTCTGACAGTGTCCCAAGCCTCTGAAACACTTCTTAAGTCAACAGCTGTTTGCCAGCCTCCAGGCAATATTAAAAGGCAAATCTTTTAATTGCAGGGGTAACCTAGAGCAGTGATCCACAAATAGGTGGATGCAATTACACCGAACAAACCTGTGACACAAACTGGGTTTCCACGCAGCTACAGAAGATGCTCACAGGAGACAGCCAGGTCCTGAGACTTCAAGCATGGCCACCAAACAGTGCATTTGGGAACCACTGACCAAAATCTCACTCCAACTGTATCAAAATTTTCAGTGCTGGGTCCATCCCACTGTAAAATTCCTGTATATTCCTTTGTGAGACTAGTGCAAAGCACAGTATGGTCGGACTTTCTTCAAGAGTTTTCTTTCATAGTTCATGGCTGATGGTTGCCTGCTGCAGTTCCCTGTGATGCCAAAATTGTTCCTATCACAGGATTCTGCTGGGAACTTTCTCCCCTTCCATTCCTTACCTCGTAGGCCCTGGAGCCAGTGACACTGGCCAGGTGCTGGGCTCCCCCCACGGCTTTCTCCAGGGCTCTGCACTGGGAGGCTGTGCTGGAATCCATCCAGATGGGGCTGTCACTGACTGAAAAACAGCTCTGCAATGAAAAGCACCCTTGATTAGGGAGTCTAATCTCTGAGAAGTCCCTTCTAGAGTAATAAAAGTACAGCAGCTGCAAGTATCAGCTCACAGCTCAGTTCTCTGACGTGCCTTCTGGCCTTCTCTCAGCAATTACAGAGAGCAGATATTGAGTAGAATGTTGGCCAGTGATGAAAATTTCAACCTAAATTTTGCATCAGAAGGAACAAGTTTCTTTTTCTGGTGCTGCTGCTTCACAGACCCTGCAGCACAATGTCTCAGTATATCCCCTGGTAGCCAAAACCCCAGACCCTTTTAGAACCCCCCTGCAGACCACCAGATTCTCTTCCCACACCTCTACCAACACATTTCTCTTTAATACACAGCACAAACCACCTGGAAATACAACTGAGGCTTAATGTGCCATTTATTCCAGAATTTTAATACCATTTCCATGAGTTTTGCAGGTGAAACAGTTACAAAACTAAAAATTTTACACATCAGTTACACAAAAGTCTTCCTTTCAACATACATCTGCCCTTTCTGACCCTGAAGTAAGGAAAGAAGGGTCTTCCAAAGGAAAGCCGAGTCCTCCCAATTTTTCTTTTTAAATAAAAGCTTGTCAAGTCTGTGTTTAAAGCTCACCAATCACACACATACAAAATATTGAGGTTCAACAAGGTACTTGGTTAGGATTTTAGGTCCACACATCATTCCACTTATATCCTTTCAGAGATAAGTGTAAACTGGTCTGTTTTAAGTAGGCATCATTTCTTATGAAATCACTTGCACATTCTCCAAGAAAACTCAGGTATTTCACTACTGGGGTTTTTTTTGGTTTTTTGGTTTGTTTTTTTTTTTTTTTGTTGTTGTTCAATATAAATATATTAAACATGTAAAATATTTACAGATTGTTTACAAAAATATTGCATTTTCTAGAAGAACAAAGAGGCTGTTACTCTGACACAGAAAGATTCTGGGACACACACTGGCACTGAAAGCTTTTAAAGCAGAACATACTGCCATTCAGGAGAAAATGAAATGTCAAAAGCCCTGCAACTGGAGGAATAGCTATTACATTCATTTATGCTGCAGGGACTCACAGCCCAGCCAAACAAGAGGAAGAAGAAAAGGTGTAAGGCTCAGAAAAAGGACAGTGGAGCCCTTCCTTCAGAGCTTTTGTGTACCTCACCTTTAGTGCTTGATGTAAAGGCAGTTCAGATGATGCATTCTTTAAAACCTGGATGCTTCCTTTTTTCCAGTACACACTCCCATGTTGCTGTGGGAAATACAGAAACAGGAGTTGGAGATGCCCTCCCAAGCAGCAAAGTTCATATCCTGATCTTGCACTCCAAGGAACAAAAAAATTCTCCAAACGAGGACCAAAAATGTCCCATTTCAAATCAAGGATTTCATAAAAAACTCTTACTCAAGACTGAGCAAAGCAGGCACTAAACCAGAACTTTATTCTGAACTACAGAACTTTCTGGTGGGAACAATGACTGTACTGCTAATGGCATTAGATAGTTCTTTGAGGGCTCTTTGAGCTGTAGCCAGGGTTCCACATTCAGTTCTGTGCTATTTCTGCACAGGAGCTTGATCCATCAGTTACAGTCTGTCCCCTCTTGCTGGAGGGGGGCAAAATAAAGGGAGTATGGGCAGTTTGGAAATGGACTCCCTTTTTCCACCTGAGTAAGGTGGGGTTACTTGGCAGTCCCCGACTTGTGCTCCACTGAAGAATTCATAACAGAGCCTTGATACCAGCTCTGATTTTCAGAACACTTTGCTCAGACTTCCAAGTGCAATCAATGAAACGTGGAGATAAAAGTGAGGATTTGATTAATTAGTCCCAGATATATCAAGATAAATAACCTAAACCTCACATGTCAGAATTAGCTATTGCTTTGGTGTTGTCCTCATGCTGAATATCATTTGTGAGAGTTATAAAAGCCTTTGTTGATTCATGAGAATACCAGGAGACAACTGGCTAGCTGTCTAAATGTCAGGGTGGGTTTTATAAATCTCAAAAAAAAAAAAAAAAAATTTAAAAAATTATACACTACAAGCTAAATAAGAGCAGCAATTTCGTCATTTCTGCACCATTTGGGTTTTGTTGTTTCTGTGCAGATCCCTGTCCCAGCCCACAAAACAGTGCTCAGTGGGATGTTACTGTGCTTTTAGCAAACTCTGCTCCTCGCTGTTTTTCTACCCCATTTTCCACAAGCACCTGGATCTGCTGAAATTCAAAATGAACAATAATTAAAACAACATGAAGCCAAGCAGTTCTGCACTGTGCTGATGTAAATAACTGAATTGCAAACCTCATCTTCCACTCCTACCACTTCTAGTGATTGCTCTTTGTGCTTCAGGTGTCCAGTTCCCCTGAGGAATGTCTGTAGATGTTGTGTAGAAGTTTAGATCTAATTTTATGTCACTGGAGTCTTCTGCCATACACAGTTGTTTAAATTTATCTCTCTATCTTATAATCTATCAAAGAAATACAGTAAAATTGATATTTTCTGTGTAAACTAACCTGACCAGCACCAGATAAAGCTCTGACTTGAGAGAAGTTAAAGCCTGAAGACTTCATCTTTTCCAAGATCATATCCAGAGCCTACAACAACAAACAGAATCATGAATGACAGTAACAAGCTATCAAATTATGCATACTCACAATCTGGAATTAAAGAGTAAATTCATGCCATCACTGATAAGAGTTCATTGGCAGATAATGAAAAATTAGCTAATGATTATGGACTTCTCAAAAACCTGCATAAATTAATTTATTAAGTGAGAGTCCATAAAAGAAAAGTTGAGTCACGCAGGGGAAAGATAAGATCATTAAAGAAGCTGAATCATAAAGACCTTTGAATCCTAAATAAGAGGCAAAAACTAAAGAATCTCAATTCATTAAAAAGCATCATAAGAGTGCTAGACACAAAGTAAGATTCTTTTTCTATTTTCTTCTGAAAAATCTATGAAATCTTAATAGGGTACACTCTGCACCCCATCCTGTAAGACATTAGGTAAGGTCAAAAGCAGTGCCCCCAGTGTCAATATATTCACAGATTCTTTAACAAGAATAATTCGAGTGATTTTAGCACTTCAAGCACCCAGGTAAATTTTGTTCTTGACACATTTTCCTGAAGCTAAAGACCAAAAATTAACCTATCTTGAAATAGTTTAATTTAGATCAGCATTTCCCAGACTCCCTTGACAAATGAACCACTGCAAGACTTCCAAAGAAACATCACATATACTTATATCATCATATTCTGAATTTAATTACAACAGTTGCTCTTCATTATGGTTCAAAAAACCAACTGCAAGCAAATTTACTAAACCTTTGTCACCTACTTGGATCACCAACTGGGGGTTCTGTGACCTTTCAAATATTTTAACTATTGAAAACCCTATAGTAAGAGAAATTTACATAGTACTATGTAAGTGTTGCAGAACCTGGACAGAAGGAAGGCCTTATTTTAAAATAGGGTAAAAAATAAAATGCTGTACCTCAAAATAAACATCAGCCAGAGTTAGTGAGAACCAGCGAAAAAACTGCACTTTCACCACTTACCAGTTGCAACATCAATTGGTAAGCAAAGCTTATTCTAAACAAAATAGCTTAAGTAATCCGGGTGTTACAAAGACACAGAATTAAGCAAGGCAAAGTGACAGCTGCCCCATTTGTCCATGGGGGAGAAAAAAAACAGTCTTTTTTTTTCAAATCAAGGAAAGTCAGGAAGGAATTTATCACACATAGACTGCTGTAAGAGCAGAGCGTGAAGAAACAAACAAACAGAAAAACATCAAAATGTTAGCAATTTCTACTATGCTTGTTGATAGCATTACTATTTGCATACCAAAGACACAGGACAACACTTCAAAGAAATAGAATGTAAGCAAAAGGACCACATTGATTTGAGTGATGGGTTCCACTACTGCGCGCAATAAACTCTCATTTCTGCAACAGTAAAGAAAAAGTTGATCCACATAAAGTTTATTCATACCTTGATCCACATAAGCACTGGTGAAGTGACAGTCAGTCTGTCACTGTGAATATAGACTCCACCTTGAGTCCTATAAAAAAAAAACCAGGAACTTCTCTTGGTAATTTTAGCAAATTTTTTTTTTCCATGCCAAGCAGAGTTCTTCAAGTTTATTAATGACCAGAAGGAATTTGCAATGCTTTTATATT
Organism: Regulus satrapa; assembly: GCA_013396955.1. Lineage (NCBI taxonomy): Eukaryota > Metazoa > Chordata > Aves > Passeriformes > Regulidae > Regulus > Regulus satrapa. The sequence goes on along the minus strand of VWZN01021650.1, from coordinate 132,201 downwards.
AAGAGGAAGGATTGGTGTTTGAAACATGAAAAAGTAAAAGCTAGCTCCTAGGAGGTGACATGTTTGACCCAATTGCAAAGTAAATGATTTTCAAAGAAAGGCCCTGATTGCTCATTGGCTCCATGCAATTCACAGTTATTTCTGTCACAATTAGCGACTTGAACCTCAAATATGAAGTTAAATTTTTGAACCATCAAGTAAATAAATATGTTTTATTGAAGCTTGTGACTGGAGGATGATATTTGTCAATTCTAGTCTATTGTTTAAGTAAGCAAATACTGCCATCCTACAACTGAACAATGGAATTTATCTCCAGATGCCCTTTAGATGTTCCCCTCATGCAATTTACACGCTGATCTGAAAGCATCCCACCCAGTCATGTGCACAAGCCTCAAGTCTGCACATCTCTTTTCCAGATGAAAAAGGATATTTATTTCTACATAATACTTTTGGGGTGTATTTTCTTAACTTATTTCCTGTTGGGAGCACTTGTTGTATTCACATGCAAGGAAGGCAAGAGCATACACGACCCTTGCAGAGTTCAAAATGTGAACATGGGTTCACTTCTATGTCTGCCCACATCAGTGAGGCCAAACAGGGCAACAGCCCACTCACCCCTATCTCCAAAGCTTTAAATTACATTATCCAAGTAAAATATAAAAAGCCTTACTTGAATTCTGGAAGGTCCTTGTCAAAATGAACATTATCCTCATAAATGACCCTCAGCCGTTCATCAATAGCAATGACTTTCAACTAGAAGATATAAAACAGGAAGTTAACAAAATCCAGCAGTAATTGAATAGCACTGATGACTCATTTATAATAATTTAATTCCCACAGACAAAATGAAAAGGGGAAAAAAAAAAATCACTCCAATCCATACAACTCCCTGAAAGTAGGGCAAAACTTTACATTGGACAAGTTATTATGTGAATTTCCAGCATGTTACCTATTAAGCAACTTGTGGGTTTGTTTGTATCTTCTTTCTTCTACCATGCACAAGATCAGGCAGCAAATATGTTACCAGGTTCACAGCAAGCAACACAGTAGCAAGTTTGTCCAATTCCTCCAAAGGACACAGTACCTTAAAGATGTCACACACCTTCTTTTGTTACCTCCTTTTTCCCCCCCCTCCTCATCTTACCAAGGAGCCTTACAGACCCCTTAGTGTACCTTGACCATCTTTCCTGCTCCCCAGATGGTGAGCAAACCAAACTCTGCCTATTTGGCAAGGCTCAGAGGGCATTAATAAGTGTATTTAGGCTACTGCAACAGAAACCAACATCCCCCAACTGCATAAAGCTGAGCTTTCTTGTAAGCACAAATTAGAGGGGTACCACAACCTTTCCTCATCTATTTTCACTTAAGTTCACCTAGTTCTGAAGAAAGACAATAAGAGCTGAGAAGAAAAGTGAGAAGGAAGCTCACACTCTCTGCCTATTTCGACAAGGGGAGAATGCAAACTGCTGCTAAAGGAACTGATTTTTTAAAAAAACCCTATAAAGACTGACATCTCAAGGAACTGCATTCAAATAACAAAGCCATCCCCATTTTTACCATACTACTGTAGAGCCATTATCTACACCCTGGCACAACTCATTACCAACCTGCACTCACCTAAAAATGGCTCTGACCCACTGCAGCCTAATTGGCTCTCTGCTTGCAGCACGTCCCCATAAAAACACTTGATCAACCTAACCTGGATGTGTCTTTTCAAGCTCCCAAACTTCAGCACAACCATAATAGTGATTTATGCTTGAACACCTATTTTTAACATACTCAGGCCTCTGCCCAACTCAGGCAGTTTCTATTCAGTGTGCAACAAAACCTGTTTCATTGCACAAAACCACTGACAAATCAGAAATTCAAGAAGAAACCTGAGCATCCAGGTTCACAGTCCTGATTCACACAAGGATGCTGGGTTTGGGTGCAAATCCCAGCTCCTATAGCAGCAGGCAGAAGGGTCTTTAGGCAGCCTGCATACAGAGAAGGGCCACAGCACTTCCCTGCTGTTAGTGCTTGTTCCACACACTGGGCACCAGTTAACAGCAGACTCACAAATGACACAAGCATCAGTCCTTTTTTTACCCTACAATAAAAACTTCCATACCTTCCCTCTGTAAACTTCCCACAGGCATCTCCACTCAACACTGCCTCCTTTTCTCCTTCTTTTCCAATCAGCCGACTCCTCACACACCAGTCTAACCCTTCCTCCTCTCAGCACAGCCAGCAAACCCCAAATAGCTTTGGATCACTAACTCCCTCTTTTATCTCACCCATCCTTATTGGGCATCCCGTGACCTATGTAGGGCACGGCTGTTTCCACTCTTTGGTAATTAGTAAAGCTGCACCTCATCGGGGCAAGATTGCCTGCAGGACTCTTACAACCCATTCTCCCACACTCCTCTCCAGAATTTAACCCATCCTTAGCTAGACGGAAGCAGAACATATTCGGACGTACAACCCATGCTACAGATGGGGCAAAGAGGGATGACGGTGGAGGGGATATGAGAATAGCCAGGTACGTGCACCGTGTGCAAGTCACGGACATCTTAAAACACACAAATGGCTCGGAATTATTGTGGCCATAAGCTAAACCCCAGGAAGTGCCATTCGAAATGAGGAAGAACTTTGTTACGTTGACTGTGGCAGAGTGCCAGAACAGGATGCCCACGGAGGACGTGGAATCTCCCTCTCATTCCAAACGCACCCGGACTTATTCCTGTCACCCGCTCCAGGTGACCCTGCCTTGGCAGGAGGTTTGAACTGGATGATCTCCAGAGTTTCCTTCCACAAACACAGGATCGGGCTGGAGGGACCATAGCGGATCATCCGCTCCAACCTCCCTGCTCCGGGAGGCTCGTCCCTAAGAACGCGGCCCATGATTCTGCCTAGATATCTACTGGCTGTCTCCAGTGCCGAACTCTCCACAAGCTCTCAGGGCAATCCAGCCCTGAGGGCTGCGCGGCTCCGAGAATAGCTCGGCATCGGCCGTGCGGGGCTGCTGGCGGTGCCCGGGGCTGCGGGGAGCGGGGCTGCGCTCTCGGCAGCCGCTGCAGCCCCGCACGGCGCAGGAGGAGAGCGGGGACGGAAG
>VWZN01021650.1:107014-128677 GCA_013396955.1 Regulus satrapa | reverse complement strand
CGGAGGGCGCGGGGGGGGGACGGAACCGGCCGAGACACAAGGAAGGCCTGGCCCCGATGTCAGGAGGGCCGAGCTCATCCCCCGCATCCCGCCGGGACAGCCCCCGGTGCCCGCAGCCTTGGGCGCCGTGCCGGGCAGGGCCCGGGGAGCGGAGGGAGGGCCGGGGGAAGGTGGCGCGGTACCTGCTGCGTGCTGAAATCCCAGCCCAGGTAGCAGGGAGCGGCCATGGCTCGGCTCGGCACGGCCCTGGCCCGGGAGCAGNCAAATCGTTACGCTGTGTTTACGTTTTAATAAAGGCGTCAGCTTTCACTAGTTACAAATTACATGACTTTTCCCACCATTTGAGTCTGGGGTCCGTTTTGAGTAGGGGTTCATGAGTTGATGGTCATGATTTCCCACTGCTGTAATTACTTTTCCCCCACTTAGTGCTCACTTCTGCTGAATTCACTTTTGGTGGCTCTTGTCCAGGCCATTCATCTTGGGACTGTCTTCCCTTTTCCTTAAAACAACAGATTAGCCAAGCATACTGAATTCACAATGCAGTTGCTTAATCATAACTGTCCACCTACAGCTACTGATTAGCAACTTAAAAAAAAAAAAAAAAAAAAAAAAAAAAAAAAAAAAAAAAAAAAAAAAAACCAAAAAAAAACCACCTGCAAAGTCTGACACAAAGCCTTGTTCAAATCTTCAGGGGCTTGGGATCAGGATGATGGGTTGGTGGGATGATGTGCAGGTGGGTCACACTGTGCCACGATGGTGCGTGGGGCAGATGAGCACGGATAACCAGCACCCATACGTGGGGGATCTCCAGTGGCAGCACCCAGGCCAGTGAGGGGACACCAGAGCTGCCATGCAAGAGCCACCCAGGAGCCAGAACCAAATCAAAACAGGCAACCTCAAGCCACATTCCCAAGGAATTCATTAAATTTTAATATCCCATTACTGTGATTAATATCCCACAGCCCTGTTGTGGTATCACACTCTAATCAGCACAAACACTCTGAGAATTTCATTTTAAAACACAGTATTGATACTTTGGCTGAAGTATTGTTTTCTAGTTTGCCTTTTTTTCACTTGGGAGTGTTGGGGAGATTTTAGGGGTTTGCATTATCTGCCATAGCATGTGACAAGCAAAGTGGTATTCCTTTTTTGAAGGAAGACTCATCTAAAATACACTTCCATTCTACAGTATCTCAGCAGAGCCTTAATGAAGTCAAATAGGTTTTGCATGCCTAGGATGTTAAACTACTTTTACAGTACAAACACTTAATCTGAGATAGCTCAGATGGTCAGAGCACAGTGCTAATAATGCCAAGGTTGTGGCTTTGATCCCTGTATGGGCAATTCACTTAAGATTTGGACTTGATGATCCAGCAAGTCTCTTCCAACACAGAACATTCTGTAATTCTAATTATAAAATATTATGAAATTTTGTCGTATACTGAGTATCTAAAAATATAGCCAGTGATTTCTCAAAGCCCTAACACCCACAGGTTTATATTTCCAATAGTTCTAGTTACTGTTATGAAAAACAACCTTTAGAACAATGGTCACCAGGTAGTGGTGGAATTTGCCTACCCCTGAAGAGCTCATGCTGGATGAGCCCATCCTGAACAAAGGTCTAACGAGAGGCTGGCAAGGAAATAATATTTTTGAAATGCTACCAAGAACTGTTTCCTCAATGTAATTTATACCAGAAAACAAAGGATCTAATAACACACAGAGGCTGGGTTTTTTATTAATGCAGAATGTGGCTGGTGAGCCAAAGAGGAGAGGTTTGCTCAGCCCTTTCATTGGCTTATATTCCCTGTAAACAATAACAGATTCAAAGGCTGAGGCTTGAAGTGCTGCGATTTTCAAAAGATTTGAAAAAAAGGAAAATAAACTGAAGTCTGTAAGTCTGAATGTAAGAACGCATAATGACTTCTGAAAAAGAGAAATTAGTGAATTTTAATTTTTTTAAAGGAGGCATTGGCTAGTAGAAAGGGAACCAGAGTCTATAAATTAAAAAGCAATCTTGTGACAATGTAAGAATCAATCATATTCTTCAGAAATCAGGTCAGAATACTCTCAAAAAACAAGAAATCACTTGACTTAAACACCACAGAAAAGCTGGGGTTGGAGTAACCTCTCTTGTATTATCAATCTCCCTAATTAGGAACAAGGGGCCAAGACAAGCCAGGAGGAGAATCCACGGAAGGATAAAGTGGGAATGTTATTGTTGCTACTTTCACTGTTCATATTTCTCAAAAGAAAGGAAGTTTGGAGAATCAATGCCTTACCCAGTCACTCTGTGGCCTTTCTTTTCATTAAGGCACCACTGTCTCGAATTTATTGTTTTGAGTATGGAAAATGTGCATTGTTGCTGTTCTTTCTGGACTCAAATTCATGCTTACAGATACTGCCATAGCCTCCAAAAATGTTTCCTGAAAGCAAAGAAGGTTTGGCTGTGCATTTATCAGTGAAGTTGCATTCACGCACTAGCGATGTTTTAGCACTGACAAACCCAGAATTTCCAGAGGGGATGGACAAAATGCCGTTTATAATTGAAATGTCACCACTGCAGATTAACAGCTTGAGGCAAAGCACAGATTAATCACTCAAGACACGTGGAGCAGAGTAAAGGGAAAAGCAAGTTTATTCCCCTTTTCCTATTAACTAGTTTCTGACCTGATGGAGAAGCAATACTTTCATGCTTTCCTAGGCCCCTGGCTGTTTAGATAAGTTACAACTAGGACGCCAATTAAAGCTATTTTTTCCTATCCCACTGTCAAGTTAACTGCAACTACACATTTATATCAATTCATTGCAAAATACAAATTAACTGTATTCCACATACGGAGATTTTTCACTTTTTATTCTCACTTCCAGTATCAAAACCTGCCTCTGATCTCAGCTGCACCCTGAATTTAACTGTACTCTCCAGCTTTGCACAGGGGAACTCCTTCAAAAAACAGTGATAGCCTAAATTCCAGGCCTCATTATCATCACATCATCAGAGACATGCCAAGCTAGAGAGCAGATAGACCAGACCTTTGCTATAAATTAGGATGACTGTATTGACAGCAGTCCAGCTAACATGATTTATACCAGCTACATAATTTAATGGGATGTGGAAGGACTCACACCTTCACAGGAAGCCCATGGGCAACTACAAAGCTAACAATCTTCCTGCTTCCAGAGGTAGATTTTGGGCACCTGACTAGTTATTTTAAATAGCAGGGCAGCCAAGAGTTTCTAAGCCCCAAGCAGGTATTCCACATTGGTGCATCAGCACAGGTGGGCCCAGCAGAAGCAATGGGACAGGTAAAAGTCACTGCAAATAGAGACTTGAGTTATGAACATGCAATAAATCACAGCACCCCATTGTTAAGTCTGCCAGCACAATTATCCTTTTCCCAGTAAGAAACCTTGTGGCTCTTTAATTAGCCTCAGAAACATTAAACATAGAAAGCTGGGTCAGATGCAAGCCAACCTTTTTGCCAAGGAACCTGAGTCAGGAGCACTGCTGCTAATGAGGCAGGAGATGTTTACAATGTTAAACTCCAAGTAACCCAACAATAACACATTAACACATCACGTTGAAATAAGAAATAATTTCAGCCTGCGCACTAGACCTACCTGCTAAAACAATACCTGAACAATGGCAATGCTCTAAAGGTCATTCCCTTTCTACTTGGCGTTGCAAGTACTCTTATCACAAAATCTCCAGCAATGTTTAACCAAGTACTGAAAATATAAAATACCACTGTACCGTAAATTAAAAGATGAAGTTTCTGTTCTTTTTATTGAGATGGCATTATAACACCAAAAGTGTTTTTCTTTCCCGAAACATGTGCTTATCTGTTGAAGTTATTTTTGCACGTGATCTTGTGGTAACCGTTATGTTTGTCCATACCTCCAAATGCAGTGGAAAGTCTCATTCTTCACTCTGTAAGAATAAGAACTTGATGTTTAAAAGCAATGGATTGATGTGGCTGGTTTTTTACTGACCGACTGTGAACACCTGAATGTGAGGAAGAACTTTGTTGCTGTGGAGGCTGCCCAGAGTGGCTGTGGAGCTGCGGATCCTCCCTCACTGGAGACATTCCAGGGCCATCTGAACACAATTCCCTGCAATGTGCCCTAGCATGACCCTTGACCAGGGATGCTGGCCCAGATGAGCCACTGCGGTCCCTTCCAACCTGATCCACTCTCTGGTTCTATGAGGCATGTACAAAGATCCAGCAAAATCCCTGTGAATGAGTTCCACAAGAGGAAGCCCAGAGCACAGTTGTTGCATAGAGACTAAAAATGTAGATTATTTAAGTATAGTAATTACTCCACAAATTTGCTGGCTGATTTAGTTTTTTGACATGTGCATATTCAATATGCCAGGTGTGGTACTGCATTAACCATTTAAGGTCCTTCAGAGAGAACTCATGAAGAACTGGTGCAGGATTCCAAAGCACACACGAGCACACAAATAATGGATCCAAGAAAAGGATGGCTCAACTACACAATCTCAACTATACCATCAGCTGGGTATTGGTCAATTTGCAGCTTCTATTTGATCATGTACATAAAATCCTCCAATTTCACTTCTATTGAATTCAGCAGAAGTTGTTCTGACTTCAGTGGGTACCGAATCAGATGCTGCAGAATTGTATCTGCTTTTATATACTCTAGTTTAACAGATGTAATTTCCTTGACTCAATTAGGCTACCAGTGATTATGAAGTGCAGTACAAAGTCCTCATGAGATTTCTGCATGGAAGCAGAGTAAAGAATGCCTCTGAATAACAAATTATTTTTAGGATACTTTTCTCCTCTGCACAGATTTCAAGTCCATGTTCATTCTCTCAACATTACTTAACCATCCTCTTTAGAGGACTATCCTAACTACAGCCGTTTGCAAGGCTTATTAAAGTTCACTTATGCACCCAGCAGAGTTTTTTGATGATGAATACCAAAGTGATTTGTGTTCTAGTGCTCAAAAGCAAATATCTCAGAAGCAAGATGGTGTCATCCAGATAAAACTTTTCATTAACGACAGATTAACCAGTTCCTTCACGCTGTACTTGATTCTTATCAAACTTCACTTACAGATAAGTACATCTTATTGATTAGAAGCAATCAAAGATAAACTCATTCCTACTCAAACAATGCCAGAATTGGAAACTAACAAGGGACAAACCTTGCTCTTTTTAGCACCATCATGCAAGGACCAAAAATCTTGCAATCAAGAATGGAGTCAAAATCCTGTCGTTTTTAGGTGGAAAAATCAAGGCAGAAAAGTTATATAGCTCATAGAACTTTTTTCAGACCCTGCTTGAAATTCCCACAGAATTCCTATATGCCTATTACATCTCCTGGGAGAACAAATAACCATAGGTTGTTGTCACCTCCCAGAACTTTAGCCTTCATAACTCCACAGATAGGAAAGTCAGAAAAATAATGGGTATAGAAGAGAAGGAAGCCAGGGAAACTGCAAAGGAAGATGTCAAAAGTTAATTTGTTTAAAATCTCTAACTGTAATTATGTTCAGTTTCTTTTTAGACTTGCCTCTGCACATTGTCACTTGTAAAAGGGAATTTCAGAAGTTCTTAGTGGGCAAGGACAGCAGAGCTGTAAAATGAACAATTCCTGACCCTCAGTTTTGGCGGCTGGTTGTTTGCCCAGGAGAGATTCCAGTCCTATCAATGAGACAACCAACAGAGGGAGCAGCCTTCTAACAGGAAATTTCAGCATTTTAGTTTACTTTTTGTAGCAACTAACACTCCATAGAAATATAATTTAATCCTCAGCAAGTCAAGACAGTAGAAGAGAGGTTTTAAAAATGCTGCTTATAACAGGCACAAAAAACACATACTGCATCTGCTGCATTTAACTCCTCAAGAGCAGCACAACTGAATTCAACATGCAGGAATACAGTAACTTCTGCTTGACCACATTTACCATCCAAAAAAAAAAAAAAAAAAAACCAAAAACAAAACCACAAAAAACAACCAAAAAAAAACCAACCAAAAAAACCCCAAAGAATGTGGTTCTGCAAAGGAGACTTGATAGCACCAAGCTCCTGATACCTGCAAAGACAGATAAGTGAGTACTAAATCATAGAATCACAGGATACCAGGTTGGAAGGGACCTCAAGGATCAGCTGGTCTGACCTTTCTTGGCAAAACCTTGTAAAGCACAATATACTGGATATGAAACCCACAGTGCAAACTTGATGTGCTTAATTGGAGCCTTTAGAGACACCCAGGCAGAGTGCAGAATCAGAGCTATTTGGTATATGCCTACCTACACACAGTACTTAATTATAGTTACATAAAGACACAAGGAATAAATTGGGTATTTAGAATCCTGTCAAGGTTATGTGAAGAGGGACTGCATGCAACCCAAGCTCACCAAACCTTCAGAGGGACCTGAAGGACAGCCGGTCCTTTCCTTTGACATACTTGAACCCTTTAGGTCAGAAAGCACGGGAAAGATCAGATCAGAGGAAATATCCCAAGACCCTTTTGAAAACTTCCATCCTAGGATCCTTCACCCCATTAGCAAGGACACCCTGAGAGCACCAGAAATAATCTTGCACCATCAGAAACTCCTGTGCTCTACTCACAACATGCCATAAGGGGCATGCTTTAAGGGTGTGCTTTCAAACAATAGAAATGTGTGTGCTCTTATCAAAAATCTCACTAAAAAGTAAACAATTACTATTGATTCTACTAATACTGTCTGGAATCCAAATAATAGCAGCCACCTTTTTTCTATCTTTCTTTATGTGATTACATTTTCTCACAGTAAAATAGTTGCTTTCTTACACTTCAAGACTGCACTTAAATAAAAATTTTAAAAGCACTATAGAAAGCTAGAGAAAGAGGATTTTCACAGTGACTTTGATTTTCCTTCTCAGTGTCAGTTAAAATCTACAGGCATTTGTATTCTGTCTTTTTAACCTCCATGAACAGTGCCAAACATGTCTATAATTCAGCACACGAATATCATGAATAATATACTTCTAGTCTCAGGTGTGCAGTAAAGCCCAGTGTTACAGGAAGTGCATTCAGTCAGTTAACCATTATGAGCATTTTTAATTATCTTTAAATCAACAATTATTCCTAAAAGGTCCTCCAAACAATTTTTAATAAAAAACTAATTTACTACACACAAATTAATTAGTATGAGATAAAATTAGTTGCATCTTTTTAAATGAGATTTTGCAACCAAGGTCAAGGGCAGTAAACATGTATTCAAGTTCTAAAAGGCACAGTTTTTGGACTATGAAATATTCTTGATTTTTTTTTTTTTTAATTTTTCCTCAAGGAAATGCAGAATTGGTTCCATTGTGATGGAAGAAAAGCCTTAAAGGAAATAGGGCACTTCAGGGGATAATCAAGTGAAAACCACTTAGATGATGTTTTGATCAGGAATTTGTTCAATTAAAAAATAACAAGTTTTGGCACTAACCTAATAATGGCAATAAATTCTCAGAACCTATAGCGCTCTTCAGAGATACGTGTGCCAGTGCTAGGAAATGGTTTTGGCTGCTTGTACTCCTCAGCAACCTAGAGAAACCCAAATGGAAATCTCAAACGTCTCAGTCTCAGGCAAACAGAGTCGTGCCACTCCAAGAGTGCCACCTGCTGTGTGCTGGGAAAGTGTACAGGGCTCTGGAGCTGCAGGTAACCCCATTTAAAGACTGACTGACTGAAAAAGAAATCACACGGTGTGCAGGTATGACAATAGGAATTCATTTTTATTTATTAGTAATACCTAAACAGGCAATACCTAAAAGGAAGTTGTTCCACTGTGGTGTAAGAACAGAACCTTTGGGTAATCTGTTTTCAAGTTTATCCCAGTGGCATAACAAGGATTAGCTACATCAGCTCACTACACATCAAAGTTACAATTAACCTCATGTACTTTCTGATGTTATGCAGATTAGAGCTGCAATTCATTTTATTAATCACATCCTGGTTGTGAATTATTCACAAAACACACACACATATGTATATATGTGTGTGTGTGTATATATACAGACACAGAGACATGCCTTGATGGCGAAAACACGTACACACAAAACCATACAAACCTCCAGGGACCGAGTCAATCGCACCTCAAATCCTGTTTGTGGGCCTGTCACAACAAGAAAGACATTGCTGGAGTGTGTCCAGAGAAGAGCAACTGAGCTGGGAACGAGCCTGAAGTACGAGTCTGATGAGGAGCAGCTGATGGAGCTGTGGGGGCTCAGTCTGGAGGAAAGGAGGCTCAACAGGGACCCTCTCACTCTCTGACAGGAGGTGGTGGTGAGGTGGGAGTCAGTCCCTTCTCCAGGGTAACAGGTGGCAGGATAAGAGGAAATGGTCTCACATTGCACCAGGAGAGGTTCAGATTGGATTTTAGGAACATTTTTTTATTGGAAAGGGCTATAAAGCATTAAAACAGGCTGCCCAGGGAAGTGGTGGAGTCACCATCCCCAGAAGTATTCGAAAAACATTGGGGAGTGGCACCTAAGAACAGGGTTTAATGGTGAACATGGTGGTGCTGGGTTGCTGACCTTAAAGGTTTCTTCCAGCCTTTACAATTCTGTGAAGACTCTGTTCACAAGTTTTCCCTGAAAGGCAAACAAACGGCGATGTACATGGGATTGGCTGAGCTAATCCTGTTTGCAGTTCCTCCTCTCCGCTGCACCACCTGCACTCATTCCCTTTGTTTCACCAGCCATCTGGCTCCTTTACCTGGTTTGTGGCTCTGTTGCTTACCCGGGCAACTGCTTGGGAGGGGACTGACTTGTACAAACCCTTCACGTGATGGTTTGTCCGTGATCCCGAGGGAACGGTGCAGCACAAATAATTAACAATCATTTCTGATCAGATCCAAACTCGTTAGCTATTAAATGCGCTTCTAATGAGAAGTGAAGCTCACGTCTCTGAAGACACAGCCTATGTTTCAGGTTTAAGGATGAGATCCCAGTAATTCCTCCTGCCACACACAGGCAGGCTGCACGAGTCACTTTCACGGGAGGTCAGAGAGTCAAACAGTGTGACTGGAATTTTAAAAAGGTTGGGTAACTTTTATGACCATTAATAATGTTTGTATTGAATGCCAGCTCAAACTGTAATGAGGTTAATTAAATCTCCTGTCCCAATGTATAAGCCAACAGCCTGAAGGTCCAGAGGCAGACTCCATGTGACAACAACTCGGAACACTGGACAAACAAGGCAATTGAGGCACTGCTTGCTAGAGAGCACCAGGTGCTTGTCACTGCTGAAGGCAGAGTATCAAAGTGGCTGTAACAAAGCCAGGATACCTCAGAACAATTCTAGCATGGCATGTGCTTTTCCCGAGGTAGAGAGAAGCCAATCTCAAGAGCATCCACGGAGTGTGACAGAGAACTGTTTTCTGTTCTCTCCCTGGCTAAGGCAGGAAAGGACTGCAGCTGAGGTAGGTAACACAACTATAAGACACAAGCATATTGGGAAGGCAGGAGTAATTATTAATGAGTCAGCTACAGCAGAATTACACATGTGAGCCTGCTGAGCCTTCCCAGAACTCTGTGCACTGCATATCTAGAGTCTTGTCACCTGCAGACACAACTTCCAAGGGGATTTCCCAGATCTGCAAGATTTCATCCGGATTCAGTCAGTCATTTAGGATGCAACACAAGGAACATAAAGAAGCAAATTAACTGTCTGAGCTCAGGCAACTGGGAAGCTCCAGCATGTTGAACAGTTCCAGCAAAGAGAACGCTTGCAATATTTTAAACTCCTGCCGAAAGCCTCCTCCGAAATCAGCCACTGCAGCGCTTTGGCCACATCAAAAGATTTCTGCTACAAAATGCATGCCAGCCTGCAACCAACTGAACTTTTACCCTTTCCTGAACAGGAAAGGGCCCCAAAATTTTGGAAGCAGCAAGGAGGCTTGGGTTATATGTCTTACAATGAAGATATCCAGTAATACCTAAAACTTAGTCAAAAACTTGACTAAAACCTAAAATAGCTAAGTAGTCTTCCTAGTTACATGGGTCAACCTGTTGAAGATTTACTACTTTTATTAGCTACAGAAGATCCTGACTACATAATCTTTAATGTATTTTTAACTTTTAAAATCAATGAATACAACTTCTGCTCATTTCTGTTCTTGAGTGAGTCTTAGTAAATCACATCTTTTTCTTATATATAAATTTTAAAATAACTTATTGTTGCTTCTCAACTATCCCAAATATTTTGTTAGAAAACAAAACCTGGAATTTAGTACTCTGTTCCCTGATACCATCTAACAACACTCCTTCCTTACCAGAGTGCAACACATCTTTCTGTTCTTACCATGTGTGCACAAAGGGAATGTAACCATTTCAACTACACAGATGTAAATGAAGGAGCACAACTGATTTTTATAGAGATGATTTAACATCTTGCCTGGTTAAGGGAAGGTTGTGTGAAGATCTCATTGCAACCTTCCAATATCTGAAGGGCTCTTCATCAGGATTTGCAATGATAGGACAAGGAATAATGGGTTCAATTTGATAGAAGGAAAGATAAGGCTGGATATTAGGAAGAGATTTTTTACGGTGAGGGTGGTGAGATATTGGACCAGGTTGCCCAGGGACACTGTGAATTCCCCAACCCTGACAGTGCTAAAGGCCAGGTTGGACAATTCCTTGAGCAACCTGGTCTAGTGGGAAGTGGCCCAGCCCACAGCAGGAGGAGTTGAGACAAGATGGTCTTTAAGGTCCCTTTCAACCCTTAACATTCCATGATTCCATGAACTTCTCTTGTGCCACAGCAGCACCACAAACCTGAGCAAGTTTTCAAAAGTGAGTGATTATTATCAGTCTAACAGCTGTGGTTTATGTCCTTCTAGACACAAACTCTTCTCAGCCAGAAAAATAAAACATCTCCTCACAAGGTATCTTGAAAAGAGACCAAATAAAAGCCTGTTGTCAAAGCCATAGGAGAGGTATCCATTTATAAAAGAAACTACCATCTTCTTTCACTCAGGGCAACTTAAACCCATTAATCTTCCCTGCAGTTCCACTGACTTTAATTCAGTGGGTCAGAGCATGGTGCTTATAACACCAAGGTCGTGGGTTTGATCCCTGAAGGGGATGGACCATTCCCTTCAGGCTTGATGATCCCTGCGGGTGCCTCACAACTCAGGACATCCTGTGACTCTGTGACTTCTGTTGTGCTTGGAGGACACTACATCTGAAGATGTTCACAAAGAGCCATCTGAGCCTACACTTCCAGGGCAGGACATTCTCAGCTCTAAGCGTATCACAGGACTTGAAGCCCACAAAACTGGGAGAACCCATCGTGGAACCCGCTGCTCTTTCCCCCGACCGTCCATCACACTGTCCATTGTGACAAACGCCCGCGTGGCTGCCGTGTCCCCAGGGCCCGGGTTCCATCGGAACACGCTGCTGCCCCAAGGCCAGGGCTCTCAAGGCCAGGGCTCTCGAGCCAGAGCTCTCACCTTCTCCTGGGAAGGAGCTCAGGAGCAGCCGCCTGGATCCCCGAGCATCCCCTGGAGGCTGTGCCAGGGGATCCATCCCCATCCTGCAGCGGAGCCATCCCGGCTCAGGGGGATGCACAGGACGCTGCTTTGGTGCCTCAGCTCCCTCAGGCATGAAGGACATGTCAGAGCTGTGCCCAGGGCCTTTCCTCCTTTTCTTCAGGAAATATTAACACTGCTTTATTAGCCTGCATTTATTAGCCAACCATTCCGACGATTCTCTGCCCCTTCCATCAACAGTTTGGCTTTCAAGCCTTATTTCTCTGCTTGGTTTATGCCACACAAAAGGTAAATTGTCTGTAGGAGATGACATTTTATTTACAAAACCTCAGTCTTGCATTCAAAGTAGCTCTTAGGAAATACCCCTGACTGTTTACTCAAATTAGTTTTGGGATAGTCCTTTTAAATTTTTACGAAAAATGTGTCACTGCATGAAAAGAAGCAGATGCACAATTGCATTGAAACTACAGTTTAAATGCTTTAAATTTATTTTTTTTTCCACAAACTCCTGTCTTGGGGCCTTGATGGACCTATTTCAGAGACAAAAACTTGCAGTACACAGCCCAGACAAAGCTTTATACTTTACCTGACATGATCAAAAGCCATGCTTTTCAAATTTTTGCCTCATTATGAGAAAATACTGTTAACATTAAGTTTAAACATTTAGCTTACCATGCATTTTAAGAGTTTGCCCAGGTCTTGTTAACAGAATTATTATTTCTGTAGTTTATTTCATTTTATAGAACAGCAGAAGTTCTGAATAAGTCAGAATAAGGCATTCCTATCTCCAGCCTCCCAATTCCAAGTGGTGTTGGCTCATATTTTTTTGACTATGCACCCAGGCCTGAATACTTTTAACATATTATTTGAAAGGAAACAATAAGCACAAAAGTCTGAAAGCTTTCTAAATCTTCCCCTCCCAACCCATTGGCCCAAGAAGCACCAGCAAGAATGTAACTGCAAGTTAAATAAAGGAGAGGAGGGGGAGGAAAGACACAAAACACATAGGAAAAAAAGAAAAAGATTTCCCAGGTGGAACTCCTGGCCTGGGGATGCCTCCACAACAGCATGCCTTTAGGAATTAGCATAGCTACATAAACCAGTAATACCCAGCCTTTTCTGCACTTGGCTCGTTCAACAAGGGTTTGTACTTCACTGTTGTTTTTGGCAAAGGTTCATATGCTCACAACCTTAAGCAAACATTAAATCCAGCTCTGCAGTCCTGATCGTGAACTCTTGTATGCAGGAGCTCCGGGCACTCGGCATGAAAACAACCTGACATCCACAGCTTCAGTGCAGAGCGGGCAACTCCCGACACAAGTCACGGCGTGAGGAAGAAAGTCACTCCTTCGTTTAGGAAGATTTCAGATGCTTCGACCTTGATTTGCTTGCTTCTTTTTCTTTTTCTTTTTCTTTTTTTTTTTTTTTTTTTTTTTTTTTTTTTTTTTTTTTTTTTTTTTTGCCAGCACAATGAAGGAAATGTCCTGCTTCTGCTTGGCTTTTTCTTCCTTGTTAGAACAGATGGTGAAGGCTTACAAATACGTGACGGGTACTTTTTCAGTGACTCATAGCTCAGAGCCACAGGTTTCAGATGGTGATAAGAAGCTCACCAAGATGGATGTAAGCGTACTTGAGGAGCAGTATGACCATATAAAACAGAAGCAAAAACTGCAACCACACATTATTGTATATAAAACAGGTACGCTTATATTTGTAGGACAAAAAAAAAAAGCACATGTAATGTAAAGATTATTTCTTTAAATCTTTAATAACACCTGGTTTGTTCTTTTCATGCTCAGCTTCAAGAGAGGTAGAAAGACAATTGCATTGTGTCATTTTCTGTCATTTTTGTCATTCCTTTTATTTGTTTTGCTGAATGGTGGTTTTATATTTATATCAATAAGCTCCATGTATGTATTTGAAACAGATGAACATACCTGAGGTAAGGTTTTACAGGTTTTATATCAGTAAAATAAAGTTCTAAGCATAGATAGTAACTGTTACAGTAACCATGTTCTTCACGTCTATGATAAGTGTTATTAGTGAAATGTATTCTGTAATATTTCTGCTCTCTTGAATGCTTCCATCAGAACCAGCAATTCTGGGTCATCTTTCTCTTTTCTCCTTCTCTGTCTGTGTAAAGAAAGTCTACAGGAAGCAACGGCAAATATGAAGTAACAAGCAGAAGCTGGGGTTTTTTGGTTAAGGAATAACTTTAATTAAAAGTCATAGTGGGTAACTAAGATACAAGCTTTGAACAAAAGGTCCTGTTTTAAAAGTATTTTCAGTGCGTATTGTTTGGAAAATGCATATATTAAAAAAAAAAAGTATGAATATGTATCACTCACCTACCTGCCATTTCAAACAGATTTTATGTCAGAAACTTGCAATTATTTTAAAGTTTTTAGTTAGACATCTGCTGACAGTACTACACTGATACACTAACTTTCCAAGTTAAAGTGATATGGAGAATACTAAGACAACAAATAAAGTTGTTTTCTGAATTTAATTTTAATATAAAACCCATGTTTCATTCACCTCTTGTGTTAGTATTTAGCTTATCAAGTGTATAACTTAGGTTGTTTCATTCTTTACATTTTCCTCTACATTTTCTAACATTTGGCTGTCTCAGACTTCATGATCAAAACAATCAGAAAAAAACCATGTAATTATGAACTGTACAACAGATTTCTTTCTTTGATATTCTTTCATCCAAATGTTTTGAAATTCTCATGTTAAAAGAATTAAAGTTTCTGTGAGGAAGGAAAATATATATATATATATATGCAAGCTTATTTTAGCAGGTATCAAAAAGCAGCTAACTTGAAGACAAAACAGCCCATCTAATCAGTCAGAGCAAAAATATGTTAGTTAAAAAAAAAGGAGCAGAAACCATTTTCAGATTAATCCAAATGAAGTTTCAGATATAATTAATGTAATCAGAGCAGAGTTTTTGCAAGGCCATTTGAAGATTAAAATATGTCAGAAAGTAGAATTGCAGTTTCTGGGGAGTTTAAAATGTAGTAAGGCTAAAAATCCACATACAAATATTTTTACATGCATGCACATTCCCCAAAACATTCACAAAACCACATAACCTGCCACACTGAACTTCTAGCTCCAAACAATTAAGTGGAAAGAATTCATGTCACTGTTAGAAGCAGTCAGAATTTGGGCATTTTTTTGTTATGCTGAGTTCTCGAGGTCCTAAAAGTTTATCTTTATCTATCCTGTGGAAGCTGGAAAAACCCATTACATGGCTCAGCACTTTGTAGCTTTGCATGAATCAGTTTTCAGGGAAATGTGGAGCAGAAACGAACATTGCCATATCAGGGCTGCCCTACATTATCCCAAAATTCCAAGTAGCTCCAAAAGGAAGTCCATGTATGCATCAGTGATTTGTACTGACAGCAAAATTGTTTCCCTACCTAGAGGGGAAAATTATGGCTGTGCTGGGAAAGGGGTGACAAAACAGCACCACCACAAACCCCACACGAACACACAAACCTCAAAGGCCGGACACACAAACCCTCATGGAAGGAGAGCACCTTCAGTCCCTCGTGGTCTTAAAAGTCCCTGCCAAAGGTCTTTGTTCTCACCAGTAAAACCCTGCTTTGCTCCTGCCTGGCAGAGCAGCTGTCCTTCCATGGGAGCACAGGGATTTTGAGCACTGTAGGTTTGTTGTGCCACACTTGGAATGGTAAACCCAAGTTTTTCGCAGGACTTTTAGCTTTGTGTGACACTTCCTGTCTGCAGGAGTTGTAAAATTGTGGACTTTTAGACAGAATTAAGACCCTCTAACTTCTCTATTTTTTTTTCACAGAGGGGTTAGTAACCAAGAAGTCATCTGAAAATAACTTTGTTCTGGTTTTTTCCCCAATGCACACAGCCACATTCATGCTTCTGCCCACTCCTGATTATTTGAGAACAAAGACCATGGCAAGATTTGAAAGGCACCAGTTAGGGGGTAATACAGCAGTGTATTCATTATTTATTGGCTAAGAAGCAGAAAAACAGTATTTACTTTAGGAATTAAGTGGGAGTATTCAGCACATGCAGTCACAACAGAATAAATACTGGAGCTCTGACTGTAGAAATCTCTTCCAAGTATTTCCCAAGCTAACTTGAGATAAGATTAACTTTTGCCACTCCGGAACCTTAAAAGTATCTATTAATGATGACAGCATATGGCCAGATTGTAAACAACTCTGCAACAAGGCTGTAATACACGATTTACAGGGAGAAAAACAAATACAGAAAATCAGAAAGAAAGGTCTGTATAATTGCAGCTTTCTTAGAAGATTGGACAGCTCTGGAGGTGTGTTAATTCAACACCCAGTGGTTCAGGACTATTGCACTTCTATCCAAGGTCACTGCTCAATTTTGTGTGCTGCACCTGTAGCCAAGCAAGGAATCAAATCAACCTTGAACTCAATACTAGTGCACACTATTAAAAATGCACTAGATTTGTCACCCTGAACTTTCTGATCAGCTCAAGACAGACTGCAATTGTTCTGATGACCAGTTCATAAGGTTCTAGATGTTCTGATGTTGCCTGTCAATGTCAGTCCAGACAAGAGCACAGTTAAAACTACAAGAACATGCAAAGGTGCTTCACCTCAGTCTCTCAGTTCCATTCTCTCTCATTTTTTCTCTCCCATACAGAAAACCAGCCCTGGTTTTCACAGCCTGGTGCTACACTCTGCTGTTCTGCAGAACACACAGGGCTCTGATTTGCATGTGGACCTTTTTGTAGCCAGCCAAGCTCAACTTTATTTCTTGGATGAGGTCCAGTGATAACTTTGATTCTCACTGTTGCATGGTAGAGAGCTGTGTGCTCTTATCTCTGTGAGTGGTGTCACCCTGAGACATTCTGTTGGCACACCTCACTGGACAGACGGATGCACAAACACACCTGTATCTCAAAGCTCTGCACGTGCCTCAGTCTCCTTTCTCCTGGTAACACAGCACGAGAGCCAATGTGGCCTGACATTGTTCTCCCTCCCAGCCATGCTGCAAAACAGCTCTTATCAGATCAACCCTTCGTGGCCAAGGAGAAGGAAAAGTTCTGTGATATTATGCTGGGTTGTTGTTTCAGCAGTGGGAGCCAAAGGCAGCAGTGAAAGGCCTTGCTTAGTAAAATTCTTGTTGTACAGGTTCATTTCCTGGGCCTGACATCTCCTAATACTTATTCATAAAGCTGACACAAAAGGCAGCTCTAAAGCAGAGGTTGTGCTGTTGGGCTTTTGTGCAGGCAGCATCCTACTCAAACTATCTTAATTTCACATTCAGGGTCACAGTCCTTTTAAAACAGTTGCTCAGAGACACTCAAAAAATTATCAGCACTCTTCTATGTCTACTTTTCTCCCTTTAATGTGTTTCAGAACTTATACTGCAACAGACAATCACTATAAGTCAACCCTGTAAATAAGGCCAGCATTCTGCACAGCCTCTACTTTAGACTATATTTATACCAACTGAAGTGTATTTAATTAGTGTCAATGGATTATCTTTAGTGTAATAGATCAATTTCTGTTCCTTTTCAAGACACAGAAAATGAGTCATGTCCTGCAATTTGATGACTGCTACATGTAATCAAAGTAACACTAGCATTTCTCTTCCTAATATCTCTAACCTTTTTCACAGTAACTTTCATAGTGCTTTAGAAATTAAGCTATAGGGGTAGATTATTAAATTAAAAAATAAATAAAAAAATTTAAAAGAGAGATCAGAATCTCTCCAACTGTTATAGCTACTTTATACCTTTCACAGAGGAAGCAGATTCCTCTAAGTTATCATTCAGGCAACAGTAGTGTGATAAGCTTTTTACCCAATTTATACTGACTGGAACAGTAAAATTGCAGTAAAATATTAACATGCAGGCCTATAACATTAATGATCCCTCATTAAGGAAAGGAAGACCTTCACAACTTGTTCCATCTGGAAATAGGCACAATATTATTAAGCTGTGAATACAAACTCCAAACAGTATCAAACAGAACATTTTTGTCTTCCAAATCACAGTACTTGCCAACACACTGAGCAAGTCCCTACTCACCTTAAGAAGTTTTGCTTACAAGCAATTAATTACTGAAAGTCAATTCTCAATCTGTGCTGTTAATGAGTCTTAGAGTACCAGTTAGATCAATATTGTCTTGATAAGTTTCCATTTTCATTCGACTAAGATACCATTTATGCCCTCGGAACTGCAAAAGCAAGCATGAAGTAGTTCTACTCCTTAACCTGGCATCAAAAGAACTTGCAGTATTCTCAGCCACTGAAAGAAAGAGCACAGCTAAAACTCATGTTAAAGCTTTCCAGCTGAGTTCATGCTGCAGAAATCATATCCTCGATTTTTTTTTTTTGCCATCGTGGTAACGTGCACAAATGCCTTTCTCCTGCAGGTGGACACGAATCTGTTCTGCCAGAATCAATGGTCAACCCTGTTCTAATTAATAAGAAAGTTAAAAGATCAAAGTCATGTAGAGGAGACGTCCCTGTCAGAAAGGTCACACTGGAAACAATCGACTTTGGCAACTCAGAAGACGATTTGCTGTGGCACGTCCACCTGGGAACTCACCGCCTGGGGCAGGCCCCTGGACAAGGAGACTCCTGGGATCTCTGCCCCTGCAACAGCACTCCGTGGAGTTTTGACAACCTGAGACTGATTCCGAAGGCAGACGGCGCGCCGCAGGGCAAGGAGTCAGCAGGAGCAAGTGAACTGTCTGAGCTCAGGCAAATGGGGAGCTCCAGCGTGTTGAACAGTCCCAGCAAAGAGAACGCCTGCAACATTTCAAGCTCCTGCCAAAAGCCTCCTCTGAAATCAGCCACTGCAGCGCTTTGGCCACATCAAAAGATTTCTGCTACAAAATGCATGCCAGGCTGCAACCAACAGAACTTTTACCCTTTCCCAAGCAGGAAAGGGCCTAGAATTTCAGAAGCAGCAAGGAGGCTTGGGTTATATGTCTCACAATGAGGACATTCAAAAATACCTAAAATTCAGTCAAAAACTTGACTAAAACTTATAATAGATAAATAGTCTTCCTAGTTACACAGATCAACCTCTACTTTTATTAGCCACGGAAGATTCTGACTATGTAATCTTTAGCATCTTTATAATTTTTAACATAGGATTTCATCATTAATTTCCAATATATTCAAGATAATTTCTGATGTATTTTTAAAATCAACTAATAAAACCTCTGCTCATTTCTATAGTTGTTATGAGATTTAGTAAATGTAATTCCTTTTTGATACATAAATTTTGTGTGTAGGCGTCACAAAACTTGGAGGTGAGAAACATCTCCCCATTTTATAATGGGCAGCCATGGGACATCATAGTGATTGGGCTTTTTTCTTCACAGTAGTTCAGTATTTAAAGAATGATTAGGAAGGAAAAAAAAAAAAAATAAAGCATAGATATACCTAACAGGTATAACAGGGAAAAATAGTAGATAACAGTGAGTCCACATGAAACAAGAAATTACTTGAAAGGAAATAGTTCAAAAACTTCATTGTCCTTTGATTTAATGAGTTATCTTAATTAAACATGGACCTTGAAAACCTTGATTTTAAAGTCAGTGCATGTTTATGCATGGACTAAGTAACTAACTCCCTTGTAAACTCTTTCATACAAACATTTTGTCCTTTCCTCAGACTTCTCTAGCATATTACTGTGCTTTGTACTGACTGGAACTAATTTAGAAAAGGCATATTGCCTTTGGAGAATCTTTCAATTTAATTTCCAAGGGCATTATAAAAGAGCATTTCCAGTAAGTTATCATTTGTTAGTGGAGTAGTTTCAGTTATGAGAAAAGTTGCTATACTAACGTTTCAAGAGACTGGAATATTATACACACACAATTATCTAACGAGAAAATTATGTGTCTTTACCTAAAACAGCTGTAGTGAGAACGAAACAGAAAAATAAAAAAGCCTAAAACTTCAAGTGCTAGAAAGTCCCACTTCTGAAGGGCACCTGATCTGCAAAACCTTTCCTGTTAAGTTCTCCATGTTTGGCCATCATGGGCAGGAGCTCTCATCACTGTTACCACAGATGTAGCCAAGTTTCAAGCACTGAACTCAAGACTGCCATAAATCAAGTTTACTCTGAGTTTATAAATAGGCAAGCCTGACTGATTTATGCCCATGGGGCAACACTGAATCCTGAAATTCTAGTTCAGTGTCCTGTTCACAAGCCCATGACCTCCCTGAGGTTCCCATTTCCAAAACTGGAAATGGGACCCTCATGGTAGTTTGCCTGACTTCCTATGGAAAATGTTAGGATAGTCTTGCAGGTCTGTCCATTCTAGAATAAATCATGCTGCTGAGCAATTATTTCAGTCACACATTAATAAAATAGAGTAAAATAGAATGAAAACCCTTTGCTGCTGGGATTGCATGCTGCTGGTCACATGAAAGAATTAGCCCACATGAGTTACTTGTAACTGGTGTCACCCATCAAAAGAAAAGTTTATGTCTTTTACAGGCACCAAAAACGTTCCAGGAACAAGCCCCAACCCCCTGAATGCCTCAAATACAAACACAGCATCGAGCAGCCCATGCTGTACAGCCAAATCCCTGAAACTTTGCACCCTGCTCCCATCCCAGGACATTTTGGGGACTAGAAGTGACACTGAGCCACAGTCAGCCTGAGGCGGTGTTTAGCACCAGATGGTGTTTAGCACCAGGTTTTTCACACCCCTCATGTATTCTTCCAGCCCAGTCTCTGAACCCAGATTAACTCTTGACAGCTCCACAACCAGGCAAGACCCTGCTCACTCCCACTGATGAGGAAATACAAACTCCCATGCTAAATCTCACCTGCAACACTGCTGCCTTCAAAAAGCACAGGAGAAAAGCCCAGCCTGCACATTTCTGCACACAGGTGGCAGATGAGGGCTGGCTGCAGAACACCCAGCCCCAACCCAGCCTCTCCTGGAGGGACAGTCCCTCAGACAGCCTTGGGGACCCCCACCACATCCTAGGGATGAGCTATCAGACACTCTGGAGCCAGAAGCTCCTGCTGTTTGTCACAGAACTGGATTCATGATCTGGTGTGCAGCAAGACAATAATTAGACACTTGAGAGGAATATTATTTATTTCAGAGTTGTGCAAGCCCGGGTGCTCCATGGTCTTCCACAAATCAAGCACACGGACTATCAAAACTTTTTACTATTTATACATTTTGGCAAACAAAGGCATTATTGTTCATCTGATACAAGTTAGGTAGTTCTTTTCTTAATTAGTATTCCATCTTCTACTGGTTAATGATTCTCTTGCTTCTTATGCTAATAACAATTTTCTCATCTTTTGAGTCTGGGTTTCTTGGGGACAGTATTTGTGACATGTCCCTGCCAGAATTACCTTTTACCCAGTTGGAGCTGATTTCAGTGCAGTTACTGAGCTGGTTTTATTTGTTTCTTCCATATCTTGGGAGTTCTGCCAAATGCCGTTGTGTTCTGTAAATTCTGCATTCTTTTCGTTCACTATCAGCAGTAGCTCCTTCTTCCCAAGCTTTGTTAACCTTCCCCAAGGTCTGAGATCACTGAAACATGTCGAGCCCTAAACCTTAACCTTAACAAGGCAATTCTACCAACAAGTAATACATTTTTCTAACATCCGGACATCACTTGGCACTTGTAAGTTGTTGTTTCAATGGGTTACGTTTCACAGAACCACAAAATGGGTCAGGTTGGAAGGGGCCACAGCGGTTATTTGGCCTCACCTCCCTGCTCAATCAGGGCCATTCCAGAGCACAGGATTGTGTCCAGATGGTTCTGGAATATCTCCAGTGAGGGGAAACTCCTCAGCCTCTCTGGCCAATCTCTTCAGTGCTTGGTCATGCTCATGGGAGATGTTTTTCCTCATGTTCAGATGGAGTTTCCTGAGCATCACTTTCTGCCCGTTGGCTCTTGTCCTCTTGCTGGGCACCACCAAAAAGAGCCCACGCTCTTGGCACCCCTCTTCAGGCACTTACACATTGATGGGGTAAAATCTCAAGGACAGCACAAGAGGACACGGCCTTAAGCTGTGTCAGAGAAGCTTTTAGCTGGATATTTGGAGGAATTTCTCCATGGAAAGGAAGATTAGACACCAAAATGGGGCAGCCCAGGGAGATGATGGAGTCACTGTCCCCGGAGATGTTTAAGGAAAGACGGGACA
>VWZN01021650.1:84475-106608 GCA_013396955.1 Regulus satrapa | reverse complement strand
AAACAATCATATCAATCTAGCACTACACATACTACTTTTCATTTTAATATTTGCGAAAAGCCAACTATTTAACAGCCCTTTATAACAGCTTGAAATGGCGCTGTTCCGTCACACGCGAGCCTCGATGACCTCAGAGCTCTTTCCCAGCCTTGCGATTCTGCGACTCCTTTCTTTTTCGCTACGCTGAAAAGCGAGCAGGGAGCGACCACGGCCGCGCACGGGGACTGCGGGCACGCCCCGCCGNGGCGGCCGTGCCGAGCCCGCGGGGCGCAGGTGGGTGGCCGGGGCCGGGGCCGTGCTGGCAGCGCCGCGGTGGCAGCGGGGGACTGGCGGTGCCCTGGCGCTGGGTGTGCTCCTGGGGAGGGATGAGGATGCCCGGGCACCCCGGGCCCGCAGGGATGGAGCTGCCGTCCCTAAGGGTTGGCTCATGACGCTGCTTTCCCCTCCGTCCGCCGCGGAGAAACGCGTCAGGGCTGTGCTCGCCTCCTTTTCAGGGAGAATTGGTGTGGCCTGCTTTAGTATCCAGTCATTCTGACAACCCCCTGTTCGTTCCGCCAACAGTTCGCCTTTTGAACCGGGTTGCTACGTCTTACATCGCGCTTCTCCACTTGTTTCATTTCGCCTTTAAGGCAAACTGGCCTTACAGGACGGCACTTTATTTACAAAAGCTGAGCCTTTCGTTCAGAGCGTTTCTGGGGAAATACCCGCGTTGTTTACTCAAATGAGTTTGGAGAAAGTCTCTTTAAGCTGATACTGAAAGTGAAATCGCGTCAGGAGCGCCCGTGGCGCTTCATGGCTGAGTAGAGTCACAAATGATGGAGGAGAAAGTCACAGATGTGTTTGCTGTGGATCCTAATGCAATTTAGTGATGGAGTTTATTATAAGTGTTAGAAATGTTGCATATAAAAACATAGGTTTTGTGTTTGTGAAAGCAAAAGCTTATTTTTTTAACTAGAGGGTTTGTAAGAGTAGGCTTAGTTGAAGACTGCAGGGGTGTTTTTTCTGTGTTGATAGCTTAATTAGAAATCAAAGACTTATCAAGCTGTAGTATTCATAAACAGATGAATGACCACTTTATAAATGTCACCTGTATTTGCAATTCCTAGGCTTAAACATAGATTGCAGTTTTAGATTTTATCTGGGCGACCCAAAACAATGAATAACTTTTTTTTGTAACTGTTAAAGTAGAATTATGGCTATCAAATGGGTCTTCACCATGACTTAAAAGTGGGGAAGTGATGGTTACAGGCTGTTAATGAGAATTCCCTCGTGGTTTTTGTGAAGGGGGGGAAAGCTGCATTAGTAGCTACAGTGCAATTTTCTCAGAATTGAGTGGTTTTTGTCACTTTTAGGTTTGCAAAGGCCATTGTTTGCCTTGGCTCTAAAATAATAGCAGCAACATCCCAGCAGGAAAAAGAATGTGTGTTTAATCTCTGCTAGTTTTGACAGACACTGTGCAAATTCCAGCAGTCCAGCTGGAAGGGTTGTTAAACTCTCCGCTTGCCCAGTTCATCCCTGTGAGCCCTGTTTAGAGGAGAGAGTTGTCAGTGCAGCTTCCAGGGAATCCTTTGTAGCTCAGTAAAGCTGGGCTTGAGGTAAGGCTGACCAGTAAACTTACCCCATATTAGATATTTGCCTACTTCTTTTTTCCCCTAAAATAGGGAATTTTTTTTGAGCTAGGAGCAGTTTTTGAAACTGGGGGAACTCTTCCTGTTTCTCCTGAGGGCTGTGTGTCAATAAAGAAGAATGAAAGATGGAAACCACCCTGAAATAAAAGTGAAACTGATTCATGGAATTTCGTGGCCACCTTAGTGCATGTATGCCAACATGTAAAATGCCCTTCTGTATAATTTAAAGGACATTTTCCATGTGATTCCCAGTGCCCAAGAACCACAACTCTCCCATGCTTTATCATGCAGAGTTTGCCACGTAGACTTCTTGAAAAGGAGAACATCCTACTACAGGAAAGCTGCATTAATTAATTGTTTATTTTTTTATCTCTTTTCCCATCCAACTGTGCTTTTTGACTTTAAAAGAATGGCACAAAAGAAGTATTTGATAGCAAAACTGACAAGCTGCCTAAGAGAGGACAAAATCCAGCTATGGAAACCACCATATACAAATGAAAAAAAAGAAGCTGGTGAAGAGATGAAGGTAAATATTTTCTCTGAGTTGATGTCATACATCTTCCATGTCATACTGCTGGTGCATTTTCCCAGTTTTTCTTCTCATTTTCTCAGGTGCTTGTGCAAAAGTATTCATCCAAGCTGAATATCAGCGAGAATGATACAGAGAATATGCTTGAAGAAATACGGTGTAAAGCAATTGAGCGTGGGACAGGAAATGAGAATTTTAAAGTGACTGGGATTGCAAGACTTGATATATATCTGCCTCGTAGAAAAGTGAGTAACACTGCAGAAAAGTCTGCAGAAGTAGCTCTACTTCGAGGCTTGAGTTCCAGATCTGTGTCTTTGCAGATATTTTCACTGCAGATATTTTTCAGGTGTTTTGTATGAGTGATCTGTGTCAGGTATATAAAAAATGGGGAGAGGGGAGTTATGTATTTTAGTTCCCCAGGTATATGGGAATGTCAGGAATGTAATCTTGAGGAGATGAGTAATTTTTCCCTTTAGGATTTAATGGCAAATAATCTTTCAGTTAAGAAAAGTAAATTAGATTTAAGTGTCTATTTCAGTTTCCATTCCTTCTGATGTAACTGCTTGTATTAGCAGTAAAGAACAGATGTATTTTTTCAGCTGTAGAATACTTAAAGTTGGTTCAGCAGATTAATGCCACTTAAGCTTGGAAATGAGAACCAGGATTTTCTGTTGTGATGGCACTGACTGTTCCCTTCATAGATTCATAGAATTACAGAGCCACAGGACCACTGAGGTTGGAAAACACCTCCAAGATCATCGAGTGCAGTCTTTACCAGCCAGCACCTTGTCAGCTGAGCTGTGGCCCTCAGTGCCTCTTCCAGTTGTTTCTCAGCCAGGGATGGAGATTCCACCACCTCCCTGGGCAGCCCATTCCAAAGCTCAGCCTTCCAGAGCAGGCTCCTAAAAGCTGCTCCAACAGAGAACTGAATTAAGTTTTGCTCTTTTAAAGTCAGGTTTCGACTTTGTTTTCACGCATAAAATACTCCTGTAGTGAAAATAATTACCTGGGCTAAAGGGCAAAGAGTTTTAAGTGATTGCCATGCAGTTAAAACAACCAAATAGTTTCACAATTTGATTGTAAAATGCTGCTGGGCAAATAGGGGAATGAATTAATTTAAAATTCCAGTTTATCTCATCTGAGACCAGAGACACTAATAGGAATTAATCATAACTTAGCCAGTCACAGGTGAGTGGCAAAATTGCAAAGCGCAGTTAAGATTGGAGGTGCATAATTAAATGAATTTAAATTGTTTGGTTCTGAATTTAGATGTGTTAAATTCTGAATATTCTGCTGTTATAATGTTTATTTTTAGTTCTATATATAGCAAGTACAGTACTGGAAATTACTAGTGTGTGTGTCCAGCCATAACCCTCCAAATACGATTGTTATTTGCAAAAGAAATGTTATTGTAGAGCAGTAAATTAAGAAAATGTCCAAAGCATCTTGATGTCATGCTTTCCTTTCCCTCTTTCTTTTCCCCACCCAAAATAATCACTACAGAGCAGGAAAATCCCACTGGAAACCAGTCTGTTCATCACAGGCAAGGAGCTCAGATCTCAGTAAGTGCCATCACCCTTTGTGCTTCTCTCATGAGACACCACCCTGTCATAGAGCATTTTTTTAAAAATGCAAACAAACCCATTTTTCTTTGATTTAAGCTTTTTTCTGAGTGTGTATTCCCTGCACAGGATGTCCAGTGTCCCTGTAGGGCAGTTCTTCATGGGGAAAAAGATAATTCTGTGTAAATCCACAGCAAGTACCAGCGTTCCAAATCTGTAACCGGGCAGATCCTCTGAACAGTCAACATTATCTTCTCTCTCTTTTGTGTTTTTAAGCCTAAAATATCAGATTCTTTTCTGTCTGATTTGCTTCTTCCCTTTTTTTGTATCCCAGGTTTTCTCTATATAGTACATAAAGCTCTCTGATGATGTTGTTTTACTTCCAGCAGCCTTTTGTGGCAAAAAATTTAAGCCATTTATAAGCAATAGTTTTTAGGGTTTATTGCTGTTGTAACAACAATATTGTATAACTTTAAATATTTATGTTCATGGATTAAATTGTTTATTTCACAGGATAGCACAGGAATATGCATTACAAGAAAATGCTGTCAAAATAATCATAAATAAGAAGCAGCTTGATCTGGGTATGTATCTCTAGTTAAAGATACTTTTATGATAATTTTCTAGTTTTCTGATTCTCAGAAGAAAAATTGCCTTGCAACTCTATTTCAGAAAATTCCAAAATCAGCTGTTATCTTTGTCAGGTTCTGCTTTACAGGAAATGTATTAAATTATAGTAATCCAAGTTCTTAAATAAAATTAGATCAATTAAAAGAATATTTAGAAAATAGAAAATCCCCTTTTCTAATGTTGAAACACTGAAAATGCACTGAAAATTTAAGAGAAACTCTAGATTTCTTCCAAAACCTTATTGTATAATAGCACTTTCAAAGACTTTTTGTAATGTTCAACCTGTCAGACATGTGGGAAGTGATGATGCAGCTTTTCCTTTGCTGATGGCTTTGGAATATATCAGAATTAGAGCCATGGAACTGACAGAAGGAACTTGGATTCAATTCCCAGTTCCTCTGTCCTGTGCTCTTGTGGTGGATGATCCTGGACATGTTCTTAGTGCAGTTTTTGCCTGAAGATCAATAAACTGAAATAGAAACATTGGTATTTCTTGAAAGTTTTGGAAAGAAACAAGGAAGGAAATATGCCAGTCACTTCAGAAGCACTTTTAAGATGCAAGTCTGTTTCTAAATTTTGCTGAC
Organism: Regulus satrapa; assembly: GCA_013396955.1. Lineage (NCBI taxonomy): Eukaryota > Metazoa > Chordata > Aves > Passeriformes > Regulidae > Regulus > Regulus satrapa. The sequence continues at coordinate 101,675 of VWZN01021650.1, read as the reverse complement.
TGTGTCAGTAATTTTTAGGGACTTTGGCTGAACTCTCAAGTCTTGTAATTTCAGTAGTTCCTGTAGCTGAATTGTATTAATCACAATCTATTTTCCAGGTAAAACCCTTGAAGACCAGGGTGTCACACACAATGCAAAAGTGATGGTGCTTCAACTGGAACAGAGTGATGAGGAAACTAAAAGAAAAGTTCAAGAGGAAGAGCTTCAGTGTAAGAAGGAAAAAGAAATAAATGACAAGATGCAAAGAACTAAGAAGGGTTTGGAAATTCTAGCAGAGAGAGGTAAGTGGGCTTGTTCAGTTGGGGGAGAGGTGGATGTTCATTAATTTTTGTGCATCAAAAATTACATTCTCAGAGGCCTTTCAACACGGAACAGTCTCTGCACCATGGCTAAATTTCAGTTCACACATTTCTAGGTTTCTACCTACTTGAAAACTGGATTTTAAGTTGGATTTTTAACTTCTTTTCCCACCCCTTTTACACAACTAGAATGCTAAAAAAAAAAAACCTGGCACTTTGAGAAGGATATAACGTGAATCAATTGTTTAATTGGCACTTGGCATTTAAGGGACTGATGACTTGTGAGAAGCTTGTGGATTTATTGTCGACAAAAGCACAGTGGCATAATGTGTTTGAAGTCATGAAACACTTTCCTTTTGTAGTTTAGCTATGGCTGTGTGTAACCATGGTTTCATTGTGCAGAGCAGCTCGTTTGTCACTGTCATCTGCAACGCAGCTGTGGTGTTCTCATTCCCTTGGATGTTGATTCCTGGCAACTGTGGTTGAAGTTAAAGGGATATAGTTCATTTAACAGTAATAATTCTTCCAAATGAGGTTGTGTTGGTGAACTGCAGGGCTTGATGGTGAGTTTAAATCACTTCCCCCATTCTATTGTTTCACAAATCCACAAGCAAGGAACTGAGAAGCTGAGCAGGTAACAAATTCCTGCCAAATGCAGAAACACCCAAACAAAGCTTCAAAGCTGCTGACTTCTGGTTTCCTACCACAATACCAGATTTTGAACGCGTGACAGAAGTGTTTGCTTTTTTTTGGACTTAAGGGATGGTTTAGACCCCAAATTTTGCACCCTGAGTTGGATCTTTGTGGTTTTTGCCACGGTCAGTTACAGCCAATGCCAAAGGGCAGAGCCTGTCACGGGCTCCCAGGCTGGAGGCTCTGTGAGAAGTGTAGTAAGGGTTTAGCAATCCTTTTGTTTCACCTGAGAGGAACTGCAGGGCAGAGCCCTTAATCTTAACAAACTCTTCCTTAACTGTCTTTTGTCAACAAGAAAATCATCTTTTCACAGTAAATCGAACGGAAGTGAAAAACAAAATTGATAGTTTGCTACCTAGCATTAAAGATATGGGGAAGGAAAATATTGAGCTGTATTCTTTACCGCTTTATCAACTGTACTCAGTTGTATTTTTTAAATATTCTATGTTTTAGTTGAAAATGATCTGAAATGGTATGTTGTGTAAAATGTAGGTGTTTTGTCTTCTGCAAAAAAATCTTCTTTATAATTCATGGAACTTTTAATAGTGTTTAAATTTCTGCATTTCAAGGCCTTTTCCACAGTGACCTTTCTAAAAGTTCTTCATGTTTGCCTTGCCACTGTTGGTTGGCATGTCCAGAAAAACACACATGCAGCCTTTATATGTAATGCTGATTTTTTTGTTGTTGTTTGCTGTTTTGTTTTACTAAAATAAGCTTATGGCAGCAGAGTTGCTCTGTTGAATGTGGTGTTTAAATTTTAAACTTTTTTTATATCTTTCAGAGGAGTACTTGGATCCAGACTCTGTCCCATATCTAGATATAGCCAATCAAACTGGAAGGTCAATTCAGATTCCTCCTCAAGCTAAAAAAGTAGGTGAAAGCATCTTACAGTGCCACTAAGATGGCTCTTTAAAGCTTGATCTGTGAAACATTTAAAATATGGGATGGAAATACAGCCAGATTTTCTGGGGATGTAACCCTGGACTCACTAGATGTTTGTTTAATACAAATAATTTTGAAATATAATTAAGTAGAAGTTTGTAGTGGGGAATGTCAGTCATTGTGAGACAACCTTTGGTTGTTGATCTCATTGCAGGTCTGATCTTGCACTGACCCTTGTGTGGTCCACATCTTACTTTGGGGTTTAAGACAGGCTTTAATTTTGTTGATCTTAGTGCCTATTATAAATAGTGGGTTTCCTCAAAAGGCATGAAGGTAACTTGTTCCTTAGGCCTTATTTCCATTTTGAAGCTTCATGACTCTCTAAATTTAACTCTGTTAAAACAGTTTATAGATCTTTTTCACTGTGTCACCTTTCAGACTTGAATTTGTTCATCATTCAAGAAAGTTTCACGTTCCCAACTCAAAATACCTTTGGTTGGGTGTAAGTATTGAGTTACAGAAGGAGTGGCACACCTGATTTTGGCCACTGAAGCAGAAGAATAGTGATAGGTGCTGCCTTTCAGAATTTTTGGATTTTCTGAAGATAAATCAATTTTTTACAAATACTTGGAATTATACCCAGTAACAAAAATATGAAGAGATGAGCCAGTGTGTTCCAGCTGCTGTTGCAGCCTCTCCTGAGGCCTGCTGTGGTTTCTGCATCGCCTGGAGCCTCTGGGTGATGGGGATGACACTGGTCACTCTCAGTGCCTGCTGTTCTGAACATAATAATTCATAATAGAAACCTGAAGAGTTAAAGCATCCCGCGTTCAATTGAAGGAGATCTCATCAGTATTGATCAAGGATCAGAGGAAATATTGCAGGTTGTTTCTGTCCAGAATTATTATTACATTTTCATTTGTCATACTGCAGGAACGTATTCCTGACACGTTCAAAATTGAATTTTCACTTCTGAGGTTTTTCAGGAGGTGAATTTTTAGGTTTTGCAGGATAATTGTGATAGCAAAGCAAAACACATTTGGTGCTGTTAGGAAGTGCAGCACCTGGAAAAACGCTGAGTTTTTATCACTCACCATCAAAAATCTCTCTGGGTTTGCATACTTAAAGGGAACTTGGTGCAACATTTCATTTGCCAGTAACATCCACTGCTTTTAACTAGGCAATATCTGACATTATCAGATGGAAGAAAAGTGTGAAGCAGTGTGAAATGGCACTGGTCTGACAGAACTGATAGAGTGGTATTTTTCTAGGGAGAACAGGGATTCTGATGGATGACCTGGATATTTCCTTTTAGCTTTTTGATTCGGGGAGGTGCAGTCAAAAGTCTCAATCTGTTTTCCTAGGCGCTTGTGCTGGCTATGGGTTACCATGAGAAGGGCAGAGCATTAATGAAAAAGAAAGAATATGAAGTAGCACTGCCGTATTTGTTGGATGCTGATAAACACTTCTGGTAAGAACATTTTGAGTCCTTGTGTCTGTCTTTACTGTCAGCCCATAAAGGAACAGCACAAGCTCTACCTGTGCATTTAAATCAGGGCCAGTTTTGCCTGGGGTTGCTTCACAAACCTTCTTGCAGATGGGAAACAGCAGATAAAGCTCTGACTTGCAGTGACAGGTGGCTGCATGTAGAACAGCTGAAACAGATACTGCCACTGGGCAAGTTAATCTTTCATAACAGCATAAACAGAAACTGTCAATATTCATGTACCAGGTTATAAACTGCATTAGCTTGAGAGACAGTTGCAGATATTCATTGGCAGTTGCTCCTGTGAAGCAATAATTTCTTGTAAAAGGTGGAGCAGATAGCTGAGGTCAGTAACCATACCAGGGCTTCTGCAAGTAAATTAGTTTCCTATCAGCTGTCAGAGCCCTAAATTGCTCTTTTGAGATCCCAAAAGTAATAATGTCCCTGTCTGTTTCTCATCTCTGTGGGCCTGCAAGGAGACTGGCACAGTCCTCAGCATGTTTGTCTGCACTGAGGCAGTTTCTCAGTGCTCCCAAAGATTCCACAGGGTTTCATTCCATTCTGTGGAATATATTCATGCCATGTTAAACAGTAGCCACAGCTCTTTTTGTTACTGTAGTGCTTTAAATTATAGCATTGGCATCAGTCCTGTGTGCCAATGAATGGAATGGGGGATCAGCATTTAATTCCTGTTCCCCTAGCATCAATTTGCTGCCTCAGAAGCGAAGAGTGTGCTTTCTCCAACATGTTTCTCCAACTTCTAATGTTCTATGAATGTTAAAAAGTGGTGGTGAGGGGGAAGGCAAAATAAATGACCCTCTCCCAGAAAAAAAACCCCAACAAACTGTTGTTTCATTTTCCAGTGAGTGTAGCACGGAGCTGCTGAACACGGTTGATAATTATGCGGTGCTGCAGCTGGATATAGTGTGGTGCTACTTCCGTCTGGAGCAGCTGGACTGCCTGGATGATGCAGAGAAAAAGCTGTCCACAGCACAGAGATGCTTCCAGAGGTGCTACGGAGAGAACCACGAAAGGCTTATTGACATCAAAGTATGCTGGCTTTGACTTAAACAGGGTGGGGGTTTTTTCTGCACGTATTCAGTTACTGTTCTGGAGTAGTGGCTTAGAAGCAAGACTGGCTTTTAGAAGCTTAAAGTTTTCCTGTGTATCATTAGGCTGTCAGCTGATTCTGTAATTGTCAGCACGGGGAAAACATTGGGCCTGGCAAAAAAGTCATGGCAAACGTGTGTTTATATGTACAGACATCATCAGGGGTTTAGGTGTGGTGCTTTATCTGCACAGTGAGTGTCACAAAGCCCTGACTGTGTCTTCTCTAAATGTGTAAAATGTTCTGTTGATAATGAACTGTTGTTCTGGTTCTCCCCTCCTTCTTTAAACAATTCCTTAGGGAAGCTATGGACGTGAGAAGGTTTTATTTCTACGGCTTTACCTCCTTCAAGGGATTGGGCACTACCACAGTGGCAGAGAAAAGGAGGCTGCAGAGTACATTCAGAAGGTAAAACACCTTTAGATAAAACTCTGGAATCCTGTGCTCCGGCCCCTCAGTTTGGGTTCCATCTTGCACCTGTTCTTGCTTACTCCCAGAAATGTAGAAGCATTTTTGTTTGTATTTTAACAGTATAAGTGGTGGCATTTTGTTCTTCCAATATCCAGGCATCTTCCCTGTACGGAGAGCTGTCCATAGATCCTGACAAAGTGGATCGCCTGTCACTCCTGGGATTCTCGGAGCAGGAAGCTCGCCTCGCCCTGCGAGCGTGCCACGGGAATGTGGAGCACGCTGCCAATCTCATCACCAACAGGAGAGAGGTAAGGGCAGTGCAGGCACTCAGTCGTGGTTCCCCTGTGGTGGGCTGGCCACCAGATGTGTGGTGTGTGGCCAGTTAAGGACGTGGATTATCCCGCTCCGGCGCTGCTGGTGTAGCTGACAGTTGGATGTTTTGGCACAAGTTTGAAACCAAAACTTAGTGCACGAACAAGGGAAGCTCCGTCTCAAAACAGACGGCACGAGAGCGCCAAAGATCTGTGGTTTTACCACAGAGGCACGTGGGAAGGCTTTGCACCGGTGTTTGCTACTCAGGAGTGATCAGTATGGGAATGAACCAGCAGGACCAAGCTGTCACTCCCAGGCTTGGCTGCCCCCTCTTGTGGCTTTGTACTTGAAAGATCCAGGAGGAAAAGGACTTTTTTTTTTTTTTGTGCTAGGGTGAGTGAAGGCAGTGCTGTCCAGATCTTAAGTGATGTTTGGTAAGCTGAGGAGGCACTTGTAGACTTCAGACAGAAAAGCCAACTGGCTGAGGGAAGGCTGAACAGAACCTGGCTCCCTGCCTGGTTCTGAGTGTCTGTCCTTGGCAAGTCTTGTCTGTGGGCCCATCTGCCAAACGGGTTTGTCACTTACCACACAGGGCCTGGAATAGCTGCGATGGCACCAGATCCGATCTGCAGAGCGGAAGTGTGGCGGCAGGGCTGGCTCATGGAAATGCAGCTTTATTTAGGAACGAGTGTCTGGCAGCACAGTCTGTATTTACAGGGAAAAAGAAAAAAAAAGCCTTTTCCTCAAGAGATTAAAACTTGAAGCAAAAAAAAAATTCCAAGAAACCCTACATGCACGGGCTATGTGTTAAAGCATCCCCATGCACAGTGAGCTTTGCAGTGTCTGTGCTCTTGCAGGAAAAGGCACAGATCAGGAGGGAGGAGAGAGCTAAAAGACGGCGGCGACTGGAGGACATCAACACCCTGAAAAGTATGGGTTACTCAGAGAGAGCTGCTCAGGTAGCCTTGCAAAAGACACAAGGAAACCTGGACCAAGCCTTTAAGGTAAGTAATTTTTCAGTAGAAGTAGTATTGTACAAAAGAAATTTGGTTAGGTTTTATTGTTTAGCAGATTCTTATTTTGTGTCATCTACATTTTTTAGTTGATAGCTACCTTTTCTGAACTGTAAAGACTGAACTTGCACTTCCTGCCCCAATAAATCAGATATCACTTAAGTTGGCTGAGGTTTGCTTATATCAACCATTGGGCTGCATACACAACCGTGTTGAGGACTGTTGTAGCTCTGTTGCTCTGTTGTGATCTTTCTCTGTTTTCTTGCAGTTTATTCTTGACAATCCTGAGTTACTCTTGGAAGATGATGATGATGATTCTGTGGCCATGGACCAGTTTCAGGTTTCCCAAGAAAGTATTGAGCAGGTAAGCTAGACCACTTGCTTTCTTGTGAGTTGCTTGTCTTGTTTCTGAGTTGTGCTTGCAAAGACAACAGATTTTCCTTAAGTAAAGCTGTACAAATGTTCCTCGATCTGTGTCACTCGGGCCATCACGCTCCAGGGTCTGGCATCCACTCTTCAGGGTGAAGTCACTCGGGTTAATGTGTAATTTGTGTGTACTTCTTGCCCATTGCACCAACCTGCCATGCTGGAATGTGGAGGGAAAAGTGTGTGCACTGCAATGCTCTATCCCCAAAAAGACAGCCAATGAGAAGTTTATTCCAGTCTCTAAACTCTGCAGGGCACAAGGGAAAGAGTTGCAATGTGTATTTCTCGTGACAGGCTGTCTGACATGCTCGTCAGTAGTTAGAGTGGCTGTGTAATTGGTATCAGGCAAGAAAACTGTATTGCCTAGGAAAAGTAAACAGCACACACACCCCCCTGATACACTGGAGTGCTTTGAAGTTTCCTTTTGAAAACAGAAAAATAATTGGTCTGGTACTAGACAAGAGGCTCTTGATCCTGCTCAACATCCCCGTGCCTTTAATAGGTCACTGCCCTGTTGTTAACTGTTCCAGTAAGCCAGAGTCAGTGTCCTGGAATTCCTGGCATGCAGCGCTTTTCTCTGTGTGAGAGGATGACTGTTGGATGCAGAGTCAGACTCTTCTCAGAGCCTGCTGTCCCATGAGCTCGGATTTCCCCAGCTTTTCTCTGTTATTCCTTTCTCCCCCTCCTGCAGCTGACGTACATGGGTTTCAGCCGAGAGTCGGCAGAGCAAGCGTTAAGGGTCTTTAAAGGGAACATCCATGTGGCTTCCCAAACCCTTGCTCATTATGGGGGAGTTCTTCCCCCTTCACTGCTGCTGTCCTCAGAAGGCTCCAGTCCGTCAGAGGAATCTGCTTCTTCCAAGGACCTGCTCACGGAGTCTGCAGGTGAGAAATGCTGCGTCCAGCAGGGCAGGGAAGGAAGGCAAGGCTGTTCTGGCTTTTGTAGGAGTTAGTTAAAGCAATTTCTGCTGCAGGGCGCAGGGTTCCAGTAATGCCCCAGGCTGTTTTTATTGGGAACACAGTTACAGGAAGGCAGCTGTTGTGCCCTGAAGGGAAGCAGAGGAGACAGGTACCAGCTGCAGGCAGCTGCAGCCCAGGAGAAAAGGTGACATTCAGGGTGTCCTGAGCAGGGCTAAGGAGCTCACTCCAGATCTGTGTCTGCAGGTGGCTGAGCTGCCTCCATATTCCTTCATCATGTCCCTTACAGGATGGAACCATCATCAATAACTTTCTACTTAACAAAGAAAAAACTTGCAGATATTTTTTCCCTCATTAATTGTCAGAGCTGTAGTGATCCCTGCTGTATTATTTAAACGTGGTATAAGAAAGCCTTTAATTAATAGGGAAAAATGGCCAGCCTGCCCTGTCCTTTGCTGAGTAATTGTAAGAGGTGGTTGTGCAGGAAGGGGCTGGCAGAGCCAACTTCTTTCAGTGGTGAATTCACTGCTGCTGCTTTTTATTGGAAGGTTCATCTAGTTCACCAACAGATGAAGACATGGAGACCGATGTAGTCAATGAAATCCTAGAGGATATTCCTGAGCATGAAGAGGATTATCTGGATTTAACACTCGAGGAAGAAGAACAGATAATTCATGAATACTTATCCTATATACAAGTACCGCAGCACTAAATCCCATTAAATCTACTTCAGTTATATGTATTTACCTTGTCAAATTGAGTTTGGATTATAAATGCACCTTATCTCTTGCAGCTTATCTCTTACTAAGGGCCTTGAATTTCGTTAAACTATAGTTGGAATACTTAATTCCTGCGTATTTGTAACTCTGCTTAAAGCCTACATTTGTGATACATTGTAATTTATTGTCATAGAAAAATAGAAACGTTTATTTTCAGAAGAAAATTTAATAGAACTAAACTATATTTTTATTGTGAAATAAGTTAACTCACTTAGTAAAGAACCATTTCTATACCATTTTCAAATACCAGCTTTAAAAGAAAAACATGAGTTTGTAAATGAAAAACCTTAGCTCATGAGGCTGTAGAGTTATATCAGCTTTCCAGCTTTTCTTCTGAAAGATTTCTAGGAGATATTAATGTATCTGTTTTGCATGGGTTTATACCGTGTTCTGCTTGTCCCTTCCTGCAGGTGTTACACAGGCAATAAAGGTAACTCTGTGCTGCTTCTGCCTTCGGTGAGAGACCTCTGTGCTTTTTCAACAAAGTGGGAACTACCTGGCAGGACCCTGGGACTCCCCTGGGACTGGGGGAGTGATGCACTGGAGTTTCCCTTTATAACTAAAGAGCCACTTTCCCCAAGCAGCTCCATGTAACCTCTGCAGGTGTGTGGCTTAAGGCTGATGGATTTCTGGGGGATTACAGGATTTTTTGCAGTCAGCTGTGGAACAGAGCGTGGTTCAGGCGCTGTGTCAGTAGAGAGATTAAAACTTGAAGCAGTTTCTGTGCTTCTATAACCTCCCGTTCCTGCCGTGTCAGCACTCCTCTGCTCCGGGAACAGACATTCCTGTGCCTGCCACCTTTGCTCGGACGCGGTTTGTTCCTTTTCAGTGACTGCACGCCCTCGGTAGAGGGAGCCCAGGCCCCGTCTGGAGTGGCTGGGAGCAGGGAAGCGGCCAGAGCAGGAGCAGCGCTCCGTGCGGTGACAGCGTCTCCTCCCGGCCCTCAGCGGCCGGGAAATGAGGGCGTGAACCGCTGTGCGCCGCGGGGAGCGCGGCCTTGGCCTGCCCAGCCGCTGCTCAGCTCCAGCGCCGCAGAGGAGGGGGCTCGGTTCTGATTCCCTCAGCCAAACACAGCAAGAAGCAGGCAGGGATTGCACTGTGAAGGAGCTGTTTGCATTTCATTCTTCTCTATCGAGGCAAGTGCTGTAACCATTGAATGGCGTTGTATCTCTACCCTGAAAGCTGAAGGATTTCCAAAGCCAGCGGGTTTTTTTTCCTGAGGGAAAACCAGCTCCAGCCCCCATTATATCCAGTTTCTTTACAGGCCAGCACTGAGGAACCCCTGGACAAAATGCAGAGCAAAAACAGAGTAGAGAAAAGAATTTAGAAATGAAAACATACATGTAGTTTTAACAAGGAGGAGGTGGAACCACACATTTACTCCTCCCTTCCCGAACCTCCTGGCATTGGCTGCCAGCCCCTGGGCATGCACTGAAGGCAGCACTGAGGTGCACATGCAGCAGTTCTCCTCTTTGAAGTGGCTTGCGCAGCAAACTGGCAGCGACAACTTCAGAAGGGAAGGTTTGTCCTTGGGGAATTTAAAATTAGCATCATAACATGCAGTGCTTGTCAGAGCAGCCATTCATCAATGATGTAACTCTGCCAGTGCAGTTGTAAGCGATCAGTAGAGCAGGAGCCATTGGCTGGAAGCTGTAAGTTAATTTTGACCGTGCATTTGGAAGCACTGGGATATGTTTAGCAGCAGGCAGAAGTGGTAATGACTCATTAATTCCACTTTTTGAGACCTCTTTTTCTCTCTGCTGACTGCATGTGCAGCTTCTGTGTGCCCAGATAGGCTCTTGTGTCTCACATACTGCGTGTGAAGTTTTAAACACAAAATCTGCCCAGCTCCTAAAGATCTGTTGTCCTCAGGAGCAAAATCCAGTCAGCTGCAGGGCAAGCCAGCACCAACTCGTAGACATGTGCCACTGAGCCACCCTGCCCAGCCTCAGAGGTTTACGGTGGAATTAAGTCAGCGTGGTGCCGATGACCTCCCCATTAGTCTCTTGATAGTCATTTCACATCATTTAAATGCTGTTTCCCACTCGCTGTGGAAACCAGCCAGGGAAGAGCTGCCCAAGCTGCTCAGCAGGAGCAGAGAGCAGGGTCTGTGATGGGCCTGACCCACTGACACCGTGTTAAGGTGTCAGAACAGGAGGCTTTGGGGAACAGGGCAGGGCTGAGTCAGGGCTTGTAGCTCTCTGGCATCCCTGCTTTTCCTTAAGTCTGTGCTTTTGTGTCAGGTCCCTCCTTCCCCTGATAGGGGAACTGAGCTTTGGCACTGGGGTGCCTGGTGGGAGGCAGGACAGCTCCACACCCACCCAACTCCAACCCCAGCATTGAGGGAAAGGCAAGAAATGGTCTAAAAAGGAGGGGGGTCCCCTATTCCATCCATTCTTAACTACCAGGCCACACCCCCCATGTATGAGATAAAAATAAGAACTAGACAGTTGGCTGGAGATGCCACATGTTTATTAATCCATTCTAAAAAAGGGTTACAGCATTTTTATCTTGCTGTAGTACAGAATAAATAAAGCCATAAAAATAAAAACGTGCTTAGATATTTTTGTACTGGTTCTACAAAGAGCTGTATCTGCAAATAGAAAAATATAAGAACCCTTGTTAATTCATGGCTCAGTGGTTATCAGAGAAGGATGAACCTTGGAAAAGACTGGGAAAACTCTTGACTTGGACTGCTTATCTGGTGATACTGGCAACCTAGCAAGACACAGCTTTGGGAGGAGGAGAGCCAACACAAGGTCAGCAAAGAGCTGACCTTGGCACAAAAGGGCTGAGGTTTAGCTTGCTCAGACTTATGTTTTGTTTAAAAAAAAAAGAAATTATTTCTGTCCTACTGCTCCCAGCTTCCCAGAGAGATGTCCACTGCTTTAAACTCCTGTGTTGGCCAATGACTGATCCCAAGGTCAGCTGTGAAGATGGAATTCGAGGCCACCGTTCACTGCCACACTGGGCTCAACAGGGGTCAGGGGAGTGGGCAACAGGAATGGGAAAACATCTCATTAGACACTGGTGAAACACCCCTGTGCCCCAGGGAGCTGACAGCAGCAGTCATAAGGAAAGTTCCTAATTGCACACACACAGTGGTACCTCACCTGAGCCACGCTGCCTCCCCTCCCGGCCCCAGAGCTGCTCAGCTGTCCCCAGAGCCACAGGCTCTGACCTGAGTCCATCTGGCAGCCACAGAGCATCCCAGCTGCTCTCACAGAGGTTCAGGGAAAGCCACTTCCCATCTCTTTCCAAGGTCTGGTTTACATGGACACAGTGGTGCAGAAAATAAAAGGTTCAGCTTTGGTCACTGACAGTCAAACCTGCTCTGGACAGTCACATCAGTTCAACAGCCTCGTGTTCCCCATTCTCCTGCTGGACCATACAGCCAACTTTATTGTTGAAGAGACGAGACAGACTCCCCTTCTGAGAGCTCCTGCCCTGCACAGACCTCTCCTTCTTCAAGCGCCGCTTATTCCTCTTGCATATCCCCCGGATGTCCCAAATCCGGAGTGTGCCATCGTGGGAAGCTGTGTAGAGCAGCTCATTGTGGATCTGGAACAACAGGGTCACATTTAATACCGAGCCATCCGGCTCGCAATCGGCACAATCCAACTGTCAAAAAGCAGAGCAAACACAGCTTGATCCCAACACTTAAGGCCTGAGCTCCTTGCAAGAGCCAGTATAAATTATCACAGAAGCTGCTGAAGTGGGATCAGGCGTTAGCAAGTCAGGACTCATTTCTCAGCCACTTTACAGAGCCATAAACAGCAAGAGTTATTAATAACCCAGACCCTCTAGAAAAGCGATGGAGAACTAAACTTGATGGCAGAGCAGGCTGTGGCTGGGAATTTCTGCACTGTTGTCAGACTGCTGGTTTTGGTGTGAAGCTTCAGGAGGCACCAAAATCATCATCAGTGGGCAGTGGGGGGTTCAGGAATGTTTCCTTTCTCACTTCCCTTCTTCCTTTGCACTAATATAGGTACAATTCATCCTTCAAGCTCCACTGTTCTTCAAAACCTGCAGTAATTTAACCTGGATTCACTGCTGTGGTTTCATTTCCTTTATGAACCATCTGCTGCTATTGGTAGTGTTTCCAATTGTCCTCGTCCTGCCCTGACATGTCTTTGTGACCTTGCTGTTCCTCTGTCTGTCCACGCCGTGGGTGCCCTGTGGCTCCTGTCCTGTCACAGTGAGCATCTCCCTGGCTTACATGAAATGTCACACAGGCACCACACCCTGCACCCAGCCCCTGTTATTATAGGTAAGGTCATCTTAAGGTCGCCACTTCTCAGTCCTCCCTCTTCACGGGTTTTTTGCCCCATACAGTTGGGAATTAAGTTACAAAGAAGAATACAAAGCCAAGCTTTGGTCTTGTCAGTACTCAGGGCTGCCCAGGACGATTCTATCAGCTACACCTCAAACACACCCAGGTGCCCTCCTGCTACTCAACAACTGCCCAGTACCAGCAGTTTGCAGTTTAACATCATCCAGGCATTTGCTAATTCAGAATATACAAGAGAAAAGCATATTTACAACTTGATGTGCTTGAGATCAACTCCGAAAGGAATTTTATCTCCTCTCTTTTCCTTTGGACTGTCAGCCTGCCAGAATTACCATCATCTCATATTGTTAATGAAAATCTTCATTCTGCACACAGCTTACACTGAGATCCCAACCAGGGAGATGCAGGTTGTTAGAATGGCTGCCCACTTGAGTCTCACTTGGGCCTAGGCAATATGCAAACAACATTAACTTTCAGATTCAAGCCCGTGGCAGAAACTCCTCCGTTTGCCTGGCAGGATGTGGGTCAGATGTCACTACTGAGCTGCTTCAGACTGTTCAGGGATGCCCCCACATGTCTGGAGGACGGTGCTGTCATTATTCTGCCTGCATAAAGCAGGAACTTCTTTTCCTCTTAGAGCACTGCAAACACTTATCATTAATGTCTTGTAGTGGAAAGGGTCTCGTGAGGCTGGAGTCCATTCTGTGCCCCACACATAAACAGTTCTTGTGGCTGCTTATCCAACTTGACCTGAAAAAACCCCAATCCTTAACATGAGTCCCTGGGGACTCCTTCTGTGGTTTCACTTATCCTTATTATTATTAACAAGCTTTTCTAAAATTACATACAGAATATTCAAGTCTTACGCTAGAACATCCAACCCAAGACACACAGAACAGTCAGCCACACCAGTTCCTACAAAACAAATGAGGGAGCAATCAAAAGGAAGAAACCCCACCAAGAAACCCCTGCCTGACCTGGATACAGTTGATGATGAACTTGTGTCCTCGGAAGATCTTCTGCAAGACTCCACTCCTGGAATTGAAAGCTCTTGCACAGGCATCACCACTTCCTGTGAACACTGACACACAGCCAGCCAGATGTGAGCACCACATGAGGACAGTTGCTACAAGTCCCAAAATGTACCTAAAACCAGCTCCCCGGGGGGCACGACCTATCACTTTGGATTCTCTCCTCAGACAAAGCAGATCGTTTTCATTTTGCTAACCCCAGCATGCTTGTTTTGAATTGTAGTTTTTGAAACGCTGACCTGATTTAAACCAGAAGTTCCTACACACACCAGCATTTCACTCCACACATGCTTCAAGGATCTACTTCTGCTCTTCTTTTCCACAGCTATTTCCCTGCCTGAACGTGCCTCAATAATTCTAAGCAGGCAATTTATCTCAAGTCTGGTTTTAAGGATTTCCACTCAACCTTTCATTTGTTTTACCAGAGTTATTTACAGCTTTCCATTCAGTACTCCAGTGTTTCCATCACTTCTGCTGCTGCAAGAGGGGCAGGGCTGGGGTAACTAAATTGAGCATGACCAGGAATTTTGGCTATTCATCAGATTTCCTTAGAGTACCTTCCATGTCCAAAGAACAATTTCTCAGCACTTCAGGATCTTCACAACAGATGCCCAGACTGCTGCAGTGTTAATATTTAGTTTCTGTACTTCACAGTATGCCCAGAAAGGAGCCCATTCATGTGCCCTAAATGTTACAAACTCTCTTGATAAACAATTTCCTTCAATTAACCCAAACTCCTCAAGTTTGTTCAGAGATAAATATTTCAGAGCTGCAAAAAGCAATATATTCACCACTCCCTGCATTTCATGCCATTGTAAAAGCCACTAGCATGGAAAGAGTTTTACAAAACTGGAGTGCCTGAAGCCAACAGAATCCTTATCTTTTGGGAGAAGTCAGGAACTGAGTCTCTAAAGAGAAGTGAAAAAATTACCATGGTAGTAAATTCAGGACTACAATAACAGATGAGAGAACAGACTATGTACTGCCACAAGCTTTTTAAATTGAAATGAAACAGCAGGGAGCTGGGCACTTCCTGGGTGCACCTCCAAGAAACATCTGGATGTGGAAAATCAATGTCACTTTATATGGGCCACTAGAATTCAATTTCCAGCAGAGTCCTGAAAAATCATCATGTCCCACTCTGCAAATGAGTAGCAACAAAGTAAAGCAGGGAACAGGTACTGATTTTTTCTCCCAGTGAATGGAAATCACTTAATTCTGTTACAGACAAGCAGAGAGTAAGAGCCAATTTAGAGCTGTTTTCACTATGCAGCTGCTGCTATCAGAAATTTGCTTTTGACAGACATCCTTTATGTCTTTTGAACTGTCACTCTGAATTTAGGAAGTGTCTCTCCACCTGTGAATTTCAAAGAAGAGCTGTTGATCTAACCCAGATTTAGCATTTAAATATATACTTATATATATACCACCTGTGAAATAAACAGCAACAACAAAATAAAATTAATTTTCATTTTTTTACCTAATTTTCATAGAGCCTTGGAAGAACAGTTTTGAAACCTTCCCCTGGAGCTTTTGCAACATGAAAAAAATATAAACTACATTAAATTTTAAACAGCTGTGCACATACTTTAAGAGAAAAATAATCAACATATCATTAAATAAATTAGATTGACAACCAGCTGTAATATTCCCCGTGCTATTAATTACACACAAGCAGACTGAGGAAAGCCACTGGAAACACATTCTAATGATTTAATGCTTATTTTTCACGTCTTTCTGGACTCCTTGTATACTATAAAGTGATTTTGGAAGCAGAAATGTATTTTTCCTCTCTTTCTTCTGCTCTGTTTTCTTATTTAGACTAAAGACTCTTCAGGGCAATGAAGCTTTGGGCACTGATCAGAGAGAAAGCAGCAGAACGAAGATCTTCTAACAGAAAATTACCACTTCATGGCTGAGATGTTTTTTCATGTTCTTGCACTGGTGCAAATGTGACATAAACCATAACAAACATAATTTAAATCATTTTCTCCACATTTTTGAGAGACAGTTCTGATCTGTCCCAGCTGAACAGATAGAATTTTAAGCTACACTAGTTCCAACACCGGTATCCGGTTAATATGTATTTATAATTCTAATTCTAACAAAATTATTAGATTCTGTGGAAATAAGTGATGAATGCACCACAATAATTCAAGCAATCATAGCATATAAATTAATTCATAAGGGGAAATTTCCTCTTTCATTAATTAAAGTGCATATAATGCATTCAAACAAGTTCCTAATATTTTTCCAGAACTGTTTTTTCTACCCTTCAAGTGGAACAATTTGATACCCTCCGTTTGACACTTTTAGGTTTTTTTGCATTTGATTTAAAACAAGGTCTTAAATAACTCTGTGAACCCTTCTATCACGCTATCAGGATGTTCTTCGCAGGTCTAACTAAATGCAGCAAAATATTGTCTGCATTTTAATTTAAAAAACAAAAAAAAAGAGTGTTGTGGAAAAAAAATGTATGTGTATGGCAGGGACAGGGTGGCAGAATGAGTGGGAAGAGAGAGAAAGCTGCAGAGCTGATGGGGGTGGCATCAGAGAATGAAACTTTTGTTTGAGCTAGAACTTTCTTTTCTTTACAGTTTGGTCAAGTCTCTACAGGCTGCATGAAGAGTAAGATCATCACTGAAAAATACAGCTCTGGAGGTCTCATTAATGAAGGAGACAATCTCTGTCTCCCACCCAGACACAAATGTTGTCACGGCATCGGGCAAACATCAGCTTAATACAGAGAGCTTGCCTTTGGCTTGTCGTGACAAAATCAACATTTTTTGTTTTGTGTCTTTGTAATTAAAAGGGGGAAAATGCACACCTAAAATCATCGGTACTTTGTCTACCAGTGATCATCCCTATTACAATTTCTGGTTCATCTCCCTTGTTCTACCTGCCTGCGTCTTGGAGAATAATAACTTGAAGGTGCAGTGTGGGTTCAGACCCTTTCCCCTTCCATTTCAGCCTTCTAGCCAACTGCAAAAGCTGAAATCAGCAGAAATTACAACCTAAAGGAAGGGGAGAATGGGGTAATTCTGCCATGTAGGTGAGAAGAGCAGAAATAACCATAAATTACAAATAAATATTTTGCTGAAGAAAAGCAGTGACGTGGGACTCCTGCTGAAAGGAAGATCAAAACAAGGTTTCCTGACTAAAATCCTACCTCTGGGCCTGCTTTAATACTAACTTTCCAAACATAATTAAGAAATCAATTCAGTTGCTGGGTTATAAATGTAGTCAGGCAAGCATGGTGCCAGACAACTGCCACTGAACTGTGCAGGTACAGCTCTGCTAACGTGCACCATCTTGCATCTGTCAGCCATTTATCACCACCACACTGAGGAGCTGCCAAAAGAGAGATCAAGGCCCAGATAGCAACCACTCATTTAGTGTGATGTGTTCACTTCAAAGCTGAAGTGCAAAAAAACCAAAATCAGGAAAGCTCTGAATGTCTAGGTTAGCTTAAGACAGCTCTGGCCATCTCCTTCAGGGGAGGAGAGGAGGAGAGGAGGAGAGGAGGAGAGGAGGATGGGAGGAGTGGAGATG
>VWZN01021650.1:70170-84443 GCA_013396955.1 Regulus satrapa | reverse complement strand
GGAGAGGAGGAGAGGAGGAGAGGAGGAGAGGAGGAGAGGAGAAGTTCTTTTTGGGAAGAAGTGAAGGTGCATCAATCACCTGAGGTAGGGTAACACCAGGATGACACAGAGAGAGGTTCACTGATAAAAACAGAGGTGCTGTCTGGCAACCCAAATCCCGACATGCAGAAGGAAAGCCAGCACAGAGAGGGATTTAAAGAGAGAAGTTTGATGGTCAGAATATACAGTTATGTCAGCAATAGACACTGATGTACAGAAACCACTGTAAACAGGAAGATTGGAATTAGGAGAGCTGAGTCCTGAGCATTAGTAAGGCAAGCACCACTTGGCTACTGGAGGAAAGTGATTTGGGGAACAAATCCATGAATGATGACAGATAACAGGAAAAGAACTTGGGGAAAATGAGTCTAAGAGCTGATCAGAACCTGAACAGGAAGCCTAACAGTTAGAAAGGAGCAGTGAGCATGTGAGGTGAGATTCTGATTTAGGACAGGGTGTTATGCAGAGAGAGGCACGGGGCTGTGTGTCCAGCAGCAGCACTTGCTGCTCCCAGCACGCAGCAGAAGCAGGTGACAGACACCAGACTAGTGAGGTTAAACCACAGCTACACAAGCAACGCCCAGACAGCTCAGGATTTAAGCCACTTCCCTTGGTAACAGAAACAAAACAACTGCCTCTTCACTTGTGAGAAGAAGGAGGTGGAAAATGGAGGGAAGGCCTAGGCTTCCCACATGGAGTGGTGCAGCAGTTTGGTACTGAATGTAAACATGTTGGAGTTGAAAAAGTGTGACAGCTTCACAAGCATTCAAAATTATTCTCCATTAACAAGCTTCACTCAAAGACAAACATTGAAAAAGGAGACTGGAGGAGGCTGGAGAACACAGGAAAGGGAACTTACAGATGCCAGCATGGTATTTCAAAGTGCTAACGCTGTGTTTGTGAGCCTTGTAGGTCTGGATCCGCTCCCCAGTGTCTACAAACCAGCACTTCACCGTCCTGTCCGCACTCCCGGAGTACAGGTGACGATTCACCAGCTGGGGGGAGAGAAAAACAATCAGCAATGGCCTCCCAGGCATCTTCGTGAAGGAACTGCACTGAAGAGACTCATCCCAAGTCACATTTTCCAACAAGCTGTGCCTTGGAACGGAGAAGTGGTGACAAACAACCTTGAGTTCCTCACAGTCACATCTCCCATTGACTTCTGGGTCTCAAAAACAGCCCCCAGCTTTCAGAACTTAAAAGCTTAGCCCATCTGCTCATGCCAGCAGGCAGAATTCCAGGGAGCTTAACAATGCTAATCCTACATCTATAATCAGTTATATTACTAAAGCCTCAAAAAAAACCCCCAGCAGTGTTGTTTCTGCAAAGCATATTTGACAAGAACTCTTACCAGACTGTTAAGTTTGAATTATAAAAAATTTCAGAACAATTCTGAGTAAGAAAAAATTTTTAAAAAGCAAATGAAAATTAAAATCCTACACACCATAAACCAGGGTTTATGTTTAGTATGACCATTCTGCACACGGTGGGGGTTCAGAAACACTAACTCTCCCTTGAAACTGTTCTGTATCTGCATTTCCACAAATCTTTTTAGGCTGTTATTGAACGACTTAAAAAGTAACTATCCTGACACAGGTTTTTAAATATCTTCAAGCAGATTGTCTTCTGCTGTGTGTTACCCTTCATTGCACCAGTCATCTTGCACATTGTGAGAACTCACTGGTAGGGAGGATGGGGTTTGTTCCACATAGAACAGAGAATGACGAAAGGAAGGATTGCAGCTGGGGAACAGAGAGAAAATCACTGACCTGTGCAAGACTAAAAAACCAACCAGTTCACAGTAAACAAACTACACAAAGCCTGGAAGCTCAGCAAGGAAAAATTCCATCGTGCATAGAAAAATCTGGCATTCTCTGTCTGTGTAAAGACATCAGCCTGAAGGTTTTCACAGCCATTGTTATGCAGAGCCCAACTCCTGCTGAAAGCAGCCAGTCACTCCAACACCCAGCTGTGGCCCGAGGTCAGTTTTATGGTCTTGCAGCAGCCTCTGTATCAGAGGAGTGGAGAGACAGAGGGGAGAACCCTGACCCTGACAAAGAAGTGGAATTAGCCCAAGGAGTAATGGACAGTACCAGCAGACACACAGATCAGATGGTTTGAATGACCAGCAGTGCCCAAACCACTGATGCTTCTCTGGTGTCTCCAGGAAACCAGCAAATGACAAATCAACTTCTTGCTCATAGAGCACTTTTAAGGGCTGCTTTTCCTGCCACCTTAGATTTGGTCTCCACTCTTTGCACACTCCGTATCTGTAAGGTTGGAGTGCTGTTCATGCTCTTCCATCTCCACTCCCAGTCCAAAGAGGAATGACCCCATTCCCAAAAGGCATCAGAAGTGAGCTTCGTACGAAACAACATCGTGCTGTGTTACGAGATGAAATAAAAGGTATTTTAATATACAAAGGGCAACAGTGATGGGACTGTGATAACCCACACCAAAAAAAATGTGTGCAGGCACACTAAGAAGCTCCCTGGCCACAGCTCCCACAGGCTCAGCTGGAGCAGGACATGCCACACTTCCTCCCAGCAGAACCTGGCCCATGGGGGAGATTTCATAGCTGAACGCCAGGAGCTTGTAAAGCACAAACCACTGTAAAAAGCCAGCAGTACTTTGAAATGTCACTTCCTATTACTTTTAAGCTGTTTTAGCAGCAGCATTAATGCTACATCTCCACGAGGAGAGAAAACAAATGGCCAGCAGCACTAACAAAACCAAGAACCACAAGTTTGCCTGAGGAAGAACTTTTATATTTCAGTCTCTCCCTAAATAGGCTTGAAGAGCATTGTCATGTGCACCTGCTAAATGGAAGAGGATGCTTTGAGTTGCAATCTCCTGCTGCATGGTTCGTGGCCAAGTTGTTGCATTTCTTTTTTAGACATCTTGCTAACAGCATCAGCCCACCCACTGAGCAAGGAAAAACACTAAATTATAACCTCCTGCAGGTAAATGCCACTCTGATAAATGGTACATTAGGTTATACTGCTTAATTTCTACATTTAAGTGGGTGTATCAATGAACAGGAGAGCTGCAGCTTGCCTAGATTTGCTAATTTGTTAGATACAAAAATGTTTCAAGTGATGTAGACCTACTCAGGTAATTCATAGCATCAGAATTTTAAGAGCCTTAGAATCAGAGAATGGTTTGGGTTGGAAGGGACCCTTAATATCACCTCATTCAAAACCCCTGCCCTGGGCAGGGACACCTCCCACGATCCCAGGCTGCTCCAAGCCTCTTCCAATCTGACCTCGGACACTTCCAGGGAAGGGGCAACCACAGCTTCTCTGGGCAACCTGTTCCAGTGCCTCAGCACCCCCACAGGAAAGAATTTCTTCCTAATCCAAATCTACCCTCTTTTAGTTTAAAGCCATTTCCTTCCTTTGGTGGAGAAGGGGAAGAGGAAGGGGAAGGGGAAGGAGAAAGAAGGAGAAAGAAGGAGAAAGAAGGAGAAAGAAGGAGAATCCTCTCCCTTGAGTACTACCTGCACTGGTGAGATCATTCCTTCACTTGACTAAAGATAGGTCTAACTTACAGCTCCAGCCTGAAGTTGCAACACTTCAGATATCTGCATTTAATCTGTATTTAAAATAATAATTATCATCACTTACTGTTCACCCAGAAAAAGCACCTTACAAAGTCTGTGGTTTCAAGATGTTTACAGACACAGTTACACCCATTCCAATCTGTGACTGCCCAGAGAAGAGGTGACATTTCTAAAGCTGTATTTTCCTTGGCTGGCTTTTGAGCACTTGGTTCACTTTGGCCAACTGCCCAACAAAGCTCCTGACCACAGAAAACCGTGGCCAGGCAAGGAAGGACACCTGAGCAGAGTGGATGACACAGAACAGATTTGCAGCTCAGATACCAATGGGCTGAGTGGACATTTCAAACCCATGTAGCTTCAAAAAACATTAAAAACCTGACAGCATTAGCCCAGTTCTAAAGCCTCAGCAAGACAGCAGAAAAAAAAATCACTGCGCTGATATTTGCAATTCTTGATTGTTAATTTTTCTCATGACTCTGAGAGATTTTACATTGAACCAGATGAAGCACTGACATGTGAATGGAGCAAATTTGTGTTAATCCTCGAGCCAAAGTACTGGAGATATAACTATTCCTTGAAAAAGTTCAGTCACACTACTTGTAAACTGCAGAGTAATAGCAGTAGCAAAAGACAAGTTGTTAACGCTTCAGTAGTTACAGGTCTCATTAATAAGAAAAAAAAACCTTGGTTGTAGCCCACAAACACACCAGAATTTTAAAAAAGAACAAATTATCACATCCAGGGTTGATCTCTCAAGACAATCATAACTCTATTGCTTCACAAGCTTGGCTGAACTGCATAAATGCTGCAGCTTAAGACAATTTCTACCTGTAAGAATGCCAAAAAATATCTGCAAAATTGTTGTTTAGCAGATATTTCAACCTTATAGGAATGGACTTCGCTCTCCCAATTAATCTCTGCTATGAGAAACAAGTTTTGGAGAGCCAAGGAGAGGCAATTGATTCTCCAAAGAGATTGAGATAACATCCTTTTGCTGAGGGTCACTGCCCTCATGAACTTCAGGATGAGTTCACATGAGCAACCACGTACCTCATCACCAGCTTATTCTTCTCGTGGGGTCAGTGTTCCTACAGTCTGGAATTTGGGTCTTCCGTTCACAGCCACTTCTAAGTCAAAAATCACCAAACTGGACCAATCTCGAGTTACAACTATGTAAGCCTTGGGCTGAGTTAAGAGTTTCAGGATCCCATTCAAACCACATCCATTTTAACGAGCTAACAAACTCCCTGTGGGAAAGAAATTGTTGGTTTGTTTTTTAGGGTTGGTTTTTTTGGTTTTTTTCCTGAGACTCCATCTAGAATGAACTCTCTGGGGTGGCTGTTAAGAGAATGCCTTTCAACTTTTTTACTGCAGTGCAAAGTGATGGCCCCATGTTTCATTCTTGCACACCTTCACATTCTGCTCATTCGCATCTTCATCCTCTGATGCAACAAATACAAATGACAAAAATATACATGCACTTCATTTAATTGGTGTGGCAAGAAAACATTTCTGTCCCCGTGATCACAACAGTTAAGCACATAAACAGAGTTCAGGCAGTGGCTTTGTTCAAAGCATTCTTTTCTTCTAGTCAGCTTTAAAAGGCAACTGAAGGGAATGGTCCAAACAAAGGAACTTTTGCAGGAAAACCAGAAGCAAGTTCTTGCCCACTCATGTTCATGTTCTTCAAAAGGGAGTTTTCTTGCAAGAATGTTTGCTGTAGGATCCAAGCTAAATTCCAAGCTGGATCATTTCTCTCTGCCAGCTTTTGGCAGCACAATTTTGATAAATGCTCAGAGGCAGAACAATCAGCAAAGGACAAAGCAATCCTTGTGAACAGTTTGCAAAGCTACTAAGGAGAGACATTTATAAAAACACACACAAGTAAATATTTAAATCAGGGTTATTCAGCCTATTGCAGGCAGTCACATTAACGAAAATGAGTATTTGATTATTAATTGCAAATTTTGGTCTTCAGCCAGGCCTGAAATTTCAAGTGGAAGAATGAGCATGAGCTATGTGATTACATTCAGCCCACCCTTGCTTTTTCCCATCACTGCCTATAAAATCTCATTATTGGCTCTTATATGAAGAGGGAGCTCCCAAAACAGCTGCTGTACTTTGTCTGCCAAGCTATCAACACACTGCAGGAGGAGGAGAGTGAAGAGCTCTGCCTGCTCCACTGTGAGTTACCTTGCCTGACTGGGAAAGTCGAGTAATCAATGCTGCCAAAGCACCCAGCGTGGACACGATTCCCACAGCAGATAGAAAGTCTCCCAGCAAAACCTCTCTCAGCCCCATTTTTAAATGGTGGAAGGAGGAGAAAAGTGGCATTATCACAAGCTGCAGAACTCCTCTGGCAGCAGTGGGTTCAGCTGGTCACCTTCCCCAGACCGACCCCTGGACAGCAGGACGAGCCTGGGGAATACAAACAGCTCAACCTCACCCCTGCCCTGTCCAGAACCACCAAGGACAGGGGACAAGGGAAAGCCCAAAGCTTTCCTTAGGTGAGAGTCGTCTCCAGGCTCCTCTACTTACACCAGCTGGCCACGACACCTTAAAGGATTTAAGAGCAACTGGAGAAGGTTCAAAATCTGAGCGTGTCTGTGGCATCACCTCTCTGCTTTCCACACACCAGCACTGCAAGAAGCAGGGTGGAGAATGTGGATGTGCTTTATGGCTACCTACCCCAAAAACTCCTTCAAGAAGCACCAGGAATTTCCATTCACTGCTACAGCAGCACTATTGGTGTTTACTGGAAAGTAATGGGAAATGACTGGAACAGGCCGGACCTAATTTGCAGCAGTTCAGAACATCCTGGGGCATTCCCATTAATAACAGCTTTTTAAAGTTGGGGAAAATATGGTCTCAATATCCACATTTTTCCTGATCTGTGTCCAGGATGAGAAATCACGCTGAGAATTTCTCAAACTTTTTGAAAGGTCATCCTCCCTTAGGGATCTTGATTTGAATAAATAAAATGAAAAGAAATCTTTATTTTTCTTTCTCTTTTTTTCACCCCACACAAGCATTGTACCACCCAGAGAACAGGTAACTGCCTTCAATTGCTGGTACCAACTCAGCTCCTCCAGGACAGCAGAGTGAAAATCTGATTTAATTAGCAGCTCCCTGCTGCACTGAAGAAAATGAATTACTGTCAACAATTAAAATTTCTGGCTACTGTGAGCAACTCACAACTACCTCCCAGCCCTTCCTGATCCGGGGTTTGAAAAATACCATCCCAACTCACTGCCACAGATTCCAATACTGTCACTAGGAAGCCTGAGGCAAAAAAGGCCCCGAAAGCTTTTTTGAGAACAAAACAAAAACAATAATAAAAACCCCACCTCTACTCAGGAGGTTTCCTTTCTGTTGAAACATCTTTGTATGAATTCTGGTGACTGACCCCTTTCTAAAAGAATGAAAATACCATGTGGGCTGTGCTGAACAGCAGCCAAGTGGAAGAGAAGGGATAGTATTGAACCCAGGAAGGCAGAGGGAGGAATTAGGGAAGATGGACAGCCTAAAGCTATTCAACAGCAGTGACTGCTTAAGCTGGGATAAGTTGGAGAGGCCTGGACACTAAATGCTCTCTGTGGGGGTTGTTTGTACCTCAGCTGGACCCTCCCAGCCCCAAACATTAACTGGTGATGAGCGAAGCAAGGGGCTACCAGTCACTCAAGAAGATTTGGCCAGGACTGTTGCCAACAGAGCCTTGGCAGCAGCAGTAGTCTTGTGTACCCTGAATTGTTCGAGTTTGCCAAATAGATGTATTGGTTTTGCTTTTCTTCTCCCCTACAAGAAGTTCTGTTTGTTTAAAGCCATTGCTTAACTCTGTGCTCACAGGCATTGCTCATTCCTGAGCATTCAAAGGGCGTAATTGAATTTCCCAGGCTTCTGGGAGAGGGTCAAGCCAGCTTTGTGTAACAATTTTAGCACGAACCCAATTAACTGAAGGCAAGCTCTGCTGTTGCCAATCTGTGCCTTGGAGAAAGGTTACAATTAAACAACAAAACATAGCGTGACACTAAGGACAGCAACAGATTTACTTCAGCATCCTGAGAGTATGTTACCACATTATCATAAAAACAAGATTTAACGCTGAGAATTTACCCAAGCAAGACAAACATTACTCCAGGGCAATATGATATTGTGTGGGGTTGTTGGGTTTTGGTGGTTTTTTTCCTTTCTAAAAGTGAAAGAAAACAGGATTCCTTCTGTATTCCCAGGTTTTTAGTCTGCTAATGTCAGATGTGACTACCTTATTTAGAAACAAAGGCAATTTTTATTAAACAGCTACTAAAGATAACATCCTGTAATCTCTGTAAGGGAAAAACTTATGGACAACAAACACAAGCAGGGAGAAAAACCACTGGCATTGACTTCAGTCAAACACATCGTGTATAAACATTTATGCTGACCTGAAAGTGAGTGACAGACCATCATGTACTCTCTTTAAACACACTATTAGCATTTCCTGGTGGATAATGAGCGTACAGGGTAAGTGCTCATGTGACAGTTCTCCCCTTGCTTCATCTGCCTGACCTCCTCCTCTGCCCTGCAACGTTAACAAAGCTGGCAGCATTCAACAGAAAAATACTGCAAACAGAAAAACAGAGTGTAGTTTTTCAGATTACATTACTTTTTTTTCCCCTCTCTCCTCCATAATTTCCTGATTTCTCTCCCCCATTCTCTGCTTCTCTTTCTTGTTTTCCTTGCCTGTTTTCTTGCCTTGGCCATCTGTTTCCCCCTTTCTTTTTTCACATCTTGTCTGTGTGGTCTTTAATGTAGGATTTCTTTCAGTTTTCCTATTATCTTTTGCCCACAGTTTTGGGCTGGGCTTTGGGTTGGGTTTTTTGAAGTTATCTGGTTTACTGAGTGTTTTCCCCCTCCCCTTTTTAAATTACCTGACCCTGTGTTACTTGCTCAGGTTATTTTCTTCAAAATCTGGTGAGCCTGACTACACAGTCCCACTGAGGTGAACAGTGCTCTCAGCACACCTACTCATGAGTTCCAGGACCTAGTGGAATTCAAACAGATATTGAGCTAGAAGTTAGACCAGGGCAGCCACTAGAAGCTTAGAGGAGATCAGAAAGTGTTTTAGAGAAAGTGGGTTTGCCTCAAGACCAGAGAGCACTATGATTTTGTTATTACATGAATATTTAAGCTCACCATTTACAACCTGTCTCGGAAGAGCTTCTTTATGAATGAAAAGACAACTGAGACCCCCATGAGTTAAGGAAGCCTCTGCTCTTACCTCTAGGCAAATTACTGATCCTTGGTGCTCCTTGAAGACTTTCAGCTGCTCTCCAGTGACGATATTCCAGGTCCTGATGGTGTAATCCGTGCTGCCAGAGAACAGCTCCCTGTTTGGTGCATCAAGTATAAGGCATAAGACGGCCCCAGTGTGTCCCAGCAGGGTCTGGTAGCAGCGCCCGCTGGACACCCACCAGACCTTCACAGTGCAGTCCGTGCTCCCTGTCACCAGCAGGTCCCTGCTCACTTTCTCCTCCTCCTCCTCTTCCTCCTCCTCTTCTTCCAGCATATCCCTGGAGGAATAGTGAGCTAGAGTCAGGACACAGTTCCGATGGCCCCGGAATTCCTGGATTTGTTTCTCCTTGTCCACGCTCCAGCAGCGGGCTGTCCTGTCATAGGAGCCACTGAAGAGATAGTCTTTAGCAACCAGGATTCTGCAAAAAATAATGTTTGTGTATATGAACAAATAAGTATTGTTCTTTTTACATAACCGTCTTTTGTCACAATTTCAGCGCCAAGTACCCCAAAGTATAAAACAGTTGCATGAACATAACATCTTCAGCATTTTTAAAAATCAAACACTTGCCTGTTTCTACTTCTAAAATTGAGAACCCTCATTCAGGTGCATTGATGCAGATATTTTTACACTGTATCGTTGTAAATTTGTGCATTTTGTTTTGCTAAGATTCCTTCCAGCAAGGAATATGAAGTTTCATAAGTTATATATAATACCTAGATGTTGGTCTTGCTGTTTGGTTTGCACTTGCTGGGGCTTTTTTTAATCACCTAATTCTTGGTAATTATTCAGCAATATTTCTTTATTAAAAATTCTTTTAAAACTGACCAGTGACAATAACTTGGAATCAAAACAACAACAAAGCAACAAAACAACATTCCAGGAATCTGAACTGTAACTGACAGTGTGCAAAATAACCATCTTTCCATCATCAAATAAGGAGAGTGCAAGAAAAAAAATACATTTAATTTCACCTAGCTCAAAATATGTAAAGCAAGAGCACCCTACTTATTACATAAGCAAAGAGCAAACCAAAGATTACACCTCAGGAATTCAACTTCCCAGGCCTTCAAAATAATGAGTTGTAGCTGCACAAACATACAGTAAGAGAAAAAAAGCTCTGCAGTTCCTATTTCCAGCCGGAGATAGGAAACATCCATAACCTGCCTTCTTTGTCAGCTGAGCTTGGTTCTCTGGAACCTTTCAAAAAGGCAACAAAGTCATATGAGTGGGGAACACATTTCCCATTTGCTGATTCAAGCAAAATCAGGCCTGTGCCAAAACACGGACCCAGCCTTCCTAACTATTTACAGAATCTCACTACACATCATATGTGCTTTGAGTTTAGAAACTAAAAAGCTCACGTGCCCACCAGAGAAGAAATGTTAAAAAAATACCAATCTTTGACTGCTCTATTTGCCATTAATTAAATCCAGTCCAGCCGTTCATAGGCACTTTAAATGGAAAGGCCAATCAGCCACACACAGTAAGTTTATTATTAAATTTCATTTGCCCAAACAGGAATAATAATTACAGAAAAATCCCTGACTTTATCCCTCTTGCTGACACAAAAGCTCAACAGGATGTTTTTAAACCTATTTATCAGAAGCATCTGTTATCAATTGGATAATTTCTTCTGGAATTTCATTCCTAGCCCTGGATTCCATTCCCCCGCTGTGTGCCTTTCATTTCTCTCCTATCTGTGTCAGCAGCGTTGCTAGAAAAACTAATCCCTGCAGCACAGAGCACGAACTCAGAGGTTAACCCAGCTCCTTTTACGAGTGCAGCGACGGGGAAATGCAGCAAAATGATAAAGTGTGTGATAACAGATGGCAGGAACACGAGGGGAGAGCCCCACCTGTTGACAATGGATGTGTGGCCCCGGTAAATGGCCAAGCACTGCCCGGTCACCACGTCCCACTTGCGAATGGTGTGGTCAGCACTGCACGTGAAGGCGGCCTCGTTCTCCAGGTGGCAGAAGGTGATGTAGCTTTCATGTCCTGGGAATAACAAAGGGAATCAGTCACTGGGCCTGCAGAAAGGACAAGACTAGGCCAGCTCTTCAACTTAACTGAAAGGAAAATGCAAACAAATGTACCAAAACTCCAGTTTGAAATGCACTCCGGTGCTTTTCGCGTTTAAAGATTTGTGTAAAACGCAAGCGTTCCACGTCACAGCAAAAAACTTCACTGATATCAGGATTGAGCGAAAGAGTAAAACAGTACAGTTCCACCAATCAGGTAAATCAAACAGCATTATAAAAATGTAATGAGATAGACTAATATCAATGTAATAAAACTCGGACGAATGAAGTTTATAACCAGTAAAAACGAGTTTATTTTTTTAATTAAAAAATGCTTTTGCTTCCTTCTTCTGAAAGCAGGGAGAAAAACGCTGCCTTTCAACCCAACCCATGGATTGTCAGGACACAAACAGTCATAAATCAAAGCATGAAACTCTGAAAAAATGACCCAAGACTTACCAGTAAGTTTGATTTCATTGTCCAGGCAGAATGAAAAGCAAACAAAAAAACATGCCAGGTAAACTGTCAGCCAACACTTTTTCCCCACATGATTAAACCCCACAATTTTCTAAATATACTAATACTTTAGGGAAAAGGGAGGGAGGGAAGGAAGGAAGGAAGGAAGGAAGGAAGGAAGGAAGGAAGGAAGGAAGGAAGGAAGGAAGGAAGGAAGGAAGGAAGGAAGGAAGGAAGGAAGGAAGGAAGGAAGGAAGGAAGGAAGGAAGGAAGGAAGGAAGGAAGGAAGGAAGGAAGGAAGGAAGGAAGGAAGGAAGGAAGGAAGGAAGGAAGGAAGGAAGGAAGGAAGGAAGGAAGGAAGGATGGATTAGAGCACAATTATTCACACAAAATTCAGAGTACACAGGGGTTCTAGAGTTACAATAAAAACAGACACAACCACTTCTCTAAAAATGTTACACTGACAAACAAGGCAATACCAAAAAAGAGGAATCAATATTTACCACCTCAAACTTTTTTTGCTGCTTAGCAAGATATGTCATCTTTCTATTGTAACATTAAATGTATCACATGTAAAAATCACCTTAGGATTCAAGCCCCAGCTTCATCCAAGATCTCTTGTGTGAAATTTCTGTCACCTATGTAATCACTGAGCTACTCTTACCTTGCACTCTATTTTAACATTTAGACTGTAAGTTTTCAGGAGCAGAACTGTTTCCATTTAAGCCACAATTAAAAGAGTGACAGTTATGGCTGAATTTGATGGGCCTTTTTTTAACTTAAATACTATTCTTTGAGGAATAAAAGGAAAAAAAAATCAAAGAAGGACAATTGTGATTAAAGAGAGACAGATGGACAAAGGTATTAGAAAAACAGAATATTGTAAAATAAAGAGATGGTAAAAAAAATCTGAGGGAAAGCAGACTGCCCAGTAAAACACTGTCAGTTTCACTGACTGCAAAGAACAGATTTCACTACAATTCCTGAAGTTCAAAAGCCTTGTTGTAGTTCAAAAGCAAACCAGAATCCACGTTACAAACATATGGTTTGTTTCCTCCAAAACAAATTCATCAGATGCCAAAAATTAAACAGATCACCAGAGCTATAAGCAAAACTACACTCATTCTCCCATATTTGTGAAACTTTCTGCAAAGCAGCCTGAACGGATCAGGTTTCAATCACTGGGATATTTTTTCACAGCATCGTGTAATCCAGCTCTGAGATCAAAACAGCATCTTGGTTACTGCTCCAAAGTCTGCCAGGCAGATTTTAACCATCAGTAACACTCGACCCAAAACCCCATGTGGCAGAAAAGGTCTGGTGACGGTGTGGCCAAAAGCAGCCACCACACAAGTCTGCTGGTTGTGCTGTGGTAGAACTTGAAACTGCACCAGAGATACAGGTTTATCAGTAATTATAGCTTGTAAAATTAGAATTGACACGACAACTGCATGTGTGCATAAGTATAAAACACATGCAATTATCTGATTTGACTGGCAGTTCCCAAACCACCCGGCCCAACCTTCTTCAGTTTACCCCAAACACTGGCAGTACTGGCAGATTCCATAATAATTAATGCTATCCAATACATTTCTCTTTCTAGTTAAAAGTTAATTAGCGGTTTAAAGGGATTTCTAAGCCTAAAGCAAATGCAGTGAGTTTTCCAGAAGCCAGAACCATGGCAGGATGTGGGGAAAAAAGACAATACTCCATAGTGAAAAACAAAACAAGCAAGCAAACAAACAACAAGGAAATCACAGGAATGTGATTTCTTCTTTGGAAGAAGAAAACATTAGAAATTCCAAATTCAACAGCTTATATTTTTTTGTAAGAAAAGAACATGAGTGGGAATACAAACATCTTCAGCCCATATCTATACTCTGGCATGACTACACTATTTACAGCGTCTAGTTTTTTTTGGGTTTTTTTTTCTTTTCAATTACTGACATGGCAGTCTAAGGATAATTTTCTCCTTTTTTTTAAGATGCAAAATTAATTTAAATTGGAAAAGCCCAGCAATTAACATTTTTGTGCATCAAATGAGGAGGGGGAAAAAAAAAGTAACCTATTGAGTGAGGTTCCTTTCAGGACTTCTGGGTCAAGAGGTTCTAAATGAAGACCACCTGAAAACGAGATGATTAATAGGACCAAAAAAACCCCAA
The DNA here is from genome assembly GCA_013396955.1 of Regulus satrapa. Lineage (NCBI taxonomy): Eukaryota > Metazoa > Chordata > Aves > Passeriformes > Regulidae > Regulus > Regulus satrapa. Next base: position 70,929 of record VWZN01021650.1, on the reverse strand, counting down.
AGAAACAAAAAAAACCACCTCTCAGTATTTTTTCACAGTGTGAAACAAGGCTTCCAGAAAATGACATCAGTTAAACAACTTCGCACACCCCGAGATGAAAGGATCCGTGCTTTTCAGTAGCGCCGCTAACCTGGCTTGGGGTTGAAGCCGCTCCCGCTTAACGCTGCTGTAATAAACATCAAAACAAAACAAGCATGATTTTGGCTGCCCGGCAGGGACCGAAGGAGCCCAGAACACGCTGTGTGGCCTGTGCCGTGCCTCAGAGCCGGCAGGCCGGCCGGGAGCAGCTGCCGTACCTTGGAAGTGCCCGTGGCACTGGCTGTCGGCCGTGCTCCAGAGCCGCGCCGTGCCGTCCTCGCTGCCCGTCAGCAGCCGCTGCCCGTCGGGGCTCAGGCTCAGCCAGTTGATGCCCCCTTGGTGATCCGTGCAGACCTTCACGGCCGAGCCGCTGTTCCCCATCGTGGCGCTGATCACGGGCGCTCTGCAACCTCCAGACCGCGCTCCGAACCTCCGGCCGTGCCCCACAGACCGACTTCTGCCATTACCCCAACTCCGAAATACCAGCGGGGCACTCCTGTCCCTCCTGCACAGGGACACAAAGGGGGAAAGCGAGAGCGTCTTAAATCATCTCATCTCCGCACGGCTGCACCGCTCCCTCGGCCAGGGCGAGCTGAAGGCACCGAGGATTTCCCCGCAGGATCCCGAGCCCCGCGGCGCTGGACGGGCGCACACGCTGTGCCCTCTCCGCGGGCATCGGGG
>VWZN01021650.1:1416-69671 GCA_013396955.1 Regulus satrapa | reverse complement strand
GGCAGGGCCTCCTCAGGGCTGCGGCCGCCCCTGCCGCAGGTCGGGCTCCCTCGGGCCGGGAGGGTCTCTGCCGGCGGGGTCTCGTTAACAGCCGCACTGCCGCCGGAGCACCCCCGCATCGGCTGCGGAGCCCCCGGGCTCGTCCCGGGCAGGCAGCGCTTCCTGCGGCTCTTTCGCCCCTCAGGGTGCCCGGGCCACCGGCATTTCCTCCCTGCCTCCTCCGGTGCCTCCCGGAGGGACGTAGAGGCTTGCGCTGGGAGCAGGCTTGAAGGAAGCCATCGCCTTTTGTTCCTCTTTCGCCCCTGTTCCTGAACGAGCTCCCGCCACGTTTCGCCTTCAGGAGACCCCCCCACAGGATCCCCAAACCCTCTGTCTCGCTTTGCCCCAACCCGAAGCTTTCGGGGCTCCTTCTTATTAGAAAGATTATTATTGCCCACCCATCCCCTGCACGCTGTGGGCACAGATTCTGCGGTGGGCTCCAGCTCTGTGCTGCCGCTGACTGCCTGGCCGAGGGCTCTGACAACATGGGCTGAAGGGGTTCTGTCCCACCGCGCTGTGATTAAATGTAGGAAGGACAAATCTGGACAAAGTAACGTGGAGAGGCCGAGAGTTCCCAGCAAGGCAGCAGCAGGGTCCGATATACATGTTCCTCCCACAAGAAAAGGGAGCTGCTGCTAATTTGCAGCTAAAAACCTGCTGGCAGGGGTAGGATAAATCACCAAACTTATTCTCAGAACTTCTGCCCCGTTTGATCAGAAAAGCACCGTTTTGTGTCAAATCCCCAGTCCCCCCTCGGCTCCGTTTCACAGTATCGGGGTTCAGCAGGCGCTCGAGGATTTTTAACGTGGCACCAGCCCTGCTGTGGCACGGCGCGTGGGCCGGACAGGAACGCGTGCGTTAAATGGACAATTCCCGGGATGCGTGTCCTGGCAGGGGCCGAACGGGACTGATATGTCACACCCTGTGTAAACAACGAGGTGATCCCAATTCAGCTGCCAGTGGTAGCCATGCAGCCATGGAGAAACCTGCCAGACGGAGCTGTCGGGCTGCAAATTTGGGTTTTCTGAGGGTCAGGTCGAGCCCTGTGCCTTATGGTCCCCAGCCAGCTCTTTTCTGAAGACAAACGTTTCCACACAACCCTTGTGCACTCAAGAAATGACCGAGAAGTTCTGGTGTGAGACATGAATTCTGTATTTTTTCCCTCTGAAAATCACATTATCCGTGAAAAGATATTTTTTTGGACATGGAGGCCTGGGAATCGGCTGCTCTCAGGGAGTGTCCCTCACCATCTGCTCGTACATCTGTCAAATCCACTCACAAACCCCTGCCCAGAGTCCTTGCTTGGGAAACTGTAGGATAGATTAGCACTCCTTTTTATTTTCCTGTGTTTCTATGGCATGAATAAAAGGAAAAACTCAGAGGGAAGGGATATTTTGTTAGGTTTGAAGCAGGTCTGCACATTATAAACCCACACGGTTTAAATCTCAAGGCGAGGCTGAGCTAAAGGGGAAACCCTTGGCCACAGCTCAGCCATGCATCAGCTGTGGGAGCAGAGGGTGTGCTGTTCCTCCCCTTGCTCTTTTTAAAGCCTTCTCAAGGATTTTTATTATTATTTCAAATTAATATTTCCCTCCTGTGGTGACTAATGAAAACATCTGAGCTTTTGAATATTTTCATGAATATTTATTCATTTTCTTGAGGGTTTTTTAAAAATCTTTTTTCAGTTGGTTTTATCGGCCTGAATTTTAGGTAAGTTTTCTTTATTGTGTTTGTGTTCTTGTGGCAGGTTTTTAATTGTAGGACAATGAAGAAAGTAAAAGAAAGTTACCTTGATTTTGCTGCTTGATTTTGCTCCTCGTGGCCCAAATCTTGCAGTTAATCCTTCGTCCAGGCAGATGTGTGCATACACAGATGTATGAGCTACTCCTAGAACATCCAGGTAGTTAAAAAGCCTTAAGAAAGTTTCTAGATGTTTATGGCTGGATTCATAATATACAATTTGCAGTGTATTATCCAGTGACTATTGCAAAATTTGGAGCCAAGTTTAGAGTCTTTAGGCAATCGTCAGAGGTAAAGGAAGGATGCAGAGTTTAGACAGCTACACTATCTTTTGGAAGGGGAGAGGGATGGCTCTGCCCTTCACCATGGACTACGACAGGGGTCCAACATCAGGAGGTTCCAAATTCCCCACAATGAAGTAGAACAAACTGAGACTTTTATCTTCAAATCGTACCTTCATTCCACCAAAGGTTCAACCTGTTCTCCCATCTCTGCCCCAGCAACAATGCAGTACAGGAAGCCACTTTAGTCCCCAGGCACATAAGACAGCAATGATCAGGTGCAAAATCCTCTGTGAACAACTTCATCCCAAATTATCTGTGCTTAGACTCACCTGGCAAACCTTCAGAAACACAGCGTAGGGCTCCCAGGCCTTAGAAATCACTGAATCAGTATTTACATCACTATCTGCACTGATATAAATGCTGAAGAACATTTCCCTGGAAAATATTTCAGTAATGCTGCAAATGCTTCCAACAATTTTCTTGCTGTTGTTTGTGGAGGAAGGAGCACAGGCAGCTCCTCCATGTCCACCTCCCCCTCCTGGGGCCTTGGGTATCTGGATGGGTTGCAATGGTCTTTGATGGACAACAAAGGCTCTTTGTTCTGTCAAAGAAGCAGAGCCAATAACACCCCAAAGAAGTCAGCGCTGTGAGCTGGACCAAAAACAAAAGAATAAAGTGTGCAGCAATGCAAATTATCTTTCTTAGAGAATTAACCTCTTCCATCATCCCAGCCTCTCCTTGTCTAAAGGAGGGCCTTCCCAGCTGCCAGGGTCTTTTCTCTTTCATCTATTGCTCTGCTTCAGGCTGTCAACCTCCATCACTTTCAAACTTGCTGATAATTAAGTATTACCTCTTCCTTCACTCCAGAAAATTGCAAAAGACAACTAACTCTCTTTAAACTACTGTCAGGGGCCTGAGATTTCTAGTGACACATCCTACATGGACATCCAGCTTTTGTTGGTTTTTTGATTCAACCACATCATTATAGTCAATGAGAACTACAAACAAAAGCATGTTACACAGTGTCTCCAGAGGAAAGCTCCTTCACGGAGCAAACTACTCTAAGAAAATTTCCCTGGTAAAGTTAAATTTGATTTAAAAATCAATCCAGTTACACAGGTACAATGTAAATAAAATTTAACCTTAAGTAGATTTAAATGTACCTTCTACTGGTTTGATTTAATCCAAAATATTATCAACATCTAAGTGGCTTCACTCTTTAAAAGTTGACATCGGTGAAGGCAAATTAAGCTTACGTGGGTTCAATTATCACCATGGAGCAGATGCAGCCTTACTCTGGAGTGAGGATGGAGGAGCAGTCTGCAGACTTTGAGGCTGCAGAACCAAGATGCCGCGGCTGAGCTCAGCATTGCAGCTCCTTCTGACCCCTCTGCAACTGGCCTCTTTTACAGGCAACGAAGTTCTTTTCCTCCTTCATCTGCATGTGAATTCTTTGCAGCTTAAAATGCCCCAGGGTGCTCAGAAATCTAGTTTGGGTATAAACATTTAGCACATTCCCCTACAGGACAAAAGATACTTGGAAACTGTCATACTAGATTCTCCTGTAATTATATGTAACATTCTTTTGGGTTTTAACCAGACCTGAAACTGTATTTCCAAAACATTTTCTTCTGAAAATACTCAGTTTTATGAGTTTCCTAACAAGAACACCCATCTGCAACACCCGTGTGCATCCCTGCTCCCTACTGCTGTTTCACCTGGGTACCCCTAATCAGTGCAGGAGCCTGGCAATCAATGCCCTAATCAATGCCAGGAGAATCACCTGGTATCTGATGACCAAGTGAAAGGTTAGGTGATGGTCATGTTGCACAAATGGGCTCTTAGTGGCTGACTCCAAAGTTGACTCCAGACCCTGGTAGCAATGGGAATTGAGCTGTGAACTTGGAGTAGGTGGAGATAGGATTGTGATGAAGCAATGGCTTAAAAGCACTGCTGCAAAGGCATCTTATCTCCCTGGCTAAGAAAGCAGCTGCAATTTCCTAGAAATTTTTAGGCTGTGACATGCCAGGAAGTGTAAGATCTCACGGCAGCTGTTTCAAAGATCACTGTAAATAGGTTTCTCCCCACACAGTCTATAGAGGACAAAGCCCTTCCATCATGTCACGGCATAGTGGGAACATTGCTGAATAATTCAAAATCACAAATATTTATGAAATTACAAAATAATAGTCAAAAGCTCATTTTACCCTGTTCCCTGCTTCGATGGGAGCCCTGCTGTTTCTTCCAGACGGTAAGCTGGCCTCTTGCCCAGACCATATATCTCTTATGACAGGCTCCTTAAGGACCAAATCTAAATGGAAGCCAAAAGAAATATATCTTACTAAGTGACACAAGGGTAGCTTTCTGAGTCTGATTCTGAGCCCATTTTAACTGCTTTTGCACGGATACAACTCTGCTAGCTTTAACTGCATTAATCCAGATTTGTACTGATGCAAGCAGAGAGCCCTAGTGCCTTTGACATTGGTACAAAAACAAATTTCCAAAAATGCTGAAGCTGCAGCCAGTGACCCAGGCAGCATTCTAACAATTGCATTCACATCTGGCCTCTGGAAGATTTCTCAGTTGTTTGTCTGCCTCATTATTAGCAGAGCCAAACCTTGGGGGGGAGGGGGGGAGCAATCACAATCTCTTACACCTCCTGTTGCTAAGAAATTTATAGGAACAACTGATACCAAACCCACTGACCACAGAATAACCTTCTGCAGCCTTGACTGAGCTCTGTATGAGGCTTTCAGAGACTGCTCCTGCTCCTGACAGCTGCCACAAGAAGTGGACAGCTCTTCCAGGAGTCTGAGAAAGGCAGGGAAGGTCTTCGTGGGTGCAGTTGGTGGTGGGAGTAAATAGTACCATTCCAAGGGATGTCAAAGCTTCTGCCTGCTCTGTGTCTCTGCCAGAGCATGTTTAGAGCCAACGCTGTTCTTCATTCCTCCACCAAATACGAGAATGGTCCCTGGTAAAGAGAAGGACACTAGGGTGAACATTTCAGCCCACCATGAGGTTTACATGAACCTCCAAAGCTTGAACTGCTCAGCTGTAATATCTCAAGTTGGATTTGTACAGAAAATAATCTCATGATGCACCTACTCTTTTTTGGCACTTCATGTTCTTTTGTGCATTTCTCACCTCACAAGATATGTGGCTTTGCCTTCTCAAATACTCTCACCTTTAGGACTGGATTTTACTTCTGCCTGATCTAACAGAGGTTTGCTTAGGGGAACTGTGCTGTAACAACCTCCAGCTCTGCTCGTGGGAGTTTGGGCTCACCAGTGGGCACAGCCTGTCTCTAGTGTTGCTCTTGGGCTGAACAGAACTGGGACAGCAGCAGCAGCTTCACTGGGCCCACAGTGCCAGTGCTTGGCAAAAATCAACCAGTCAATCAATCAGTGGAAATCAATGGCACAACCCAAGTGCAAAACACAGATGGTGACTGCTGTTGTATCGAGGAGGGACATAATGCCATGCACTGATGCCAGCATTACCAATCAGGTGTCAGGATGTCACCCCGCTCCTCAATATTAGCCCACAGATCTCCTGGTGAATAAATCATCCTTTGTGTGTGCTCTCCTTTCTATCTCCCCCGAGTTCCCAGTAGTGTTCATCTCACTCTTGTTTTGGAAAGGCACCCTAACTGGAGTCCTCTCCTGCTGAGAGGAGAGATTCCAATTTAGCTGGTCTGTAACTGTCTGTTTCCATTCATTCCTGAGGTTTTCCAGCTGCCCACGAAAACAATGCACTGATACACTCTGTGCAGACTTGAACCACGTCCAGAACAATGAGTTAGGTGGGGCTAGGAGATTTGGGGAGTTTTCTTTGTCCTGGAAAATGGAGCAGATACTGGCATGACATGGTCAGGAAGATGATGATGAGGGAGCAATCTGCTATGACTCCAACCCACACATGGCCCAGCACCAGACTTCGGGCTCAGGCATCCAGCTCCTTGCTGAGCAAGTGTCAGGAGTAGCAAACTCAGGCATATAAGCACTGGGAGGAGAACAAATTGAATTTCAAGGGGTGCTGTTGCTGCACTTTCATGGATGTGGAGTGGACACATTTCATCAGAAAGGTTGTAATATTTAATTTTTTCAGTTAAACTCTCTCCTGCTTTTATCTTCCCTTTGTTTTCACAAAGAGGCATAAAGTGAGTAATAAAAATTGCTAGCAGCAAAACTTCATGATTTATACCACCAGATCTCAGGCAGAACTCCCTGTTGAGTTTGAGGGAACGGCCTGATTAAACATTGATGCCACAATATGGTCTGTCTCAGCAACTACACTCACAATTGAAATTTATCGAGGATATAAACCATGACATTTAAAATGCCTGTTGGGTTAAACTTGACCAAAAAAAAAAAAAAAATGCTGTTTGTGCGTGACTCTGGAAAATAAAGACAATTGCAGTGCCACTTTATGGAATATTGTGTGTGAATCACTGAAGCTATTAAGTCTTCTGCTGCCTTTTTTCCTGGCCTCAAGAGGTTAACTTCTTCCCAGAGCCATTCTCTAGGGAGAAATAAGAACCACGTGCGTGTGCCACAGAGCTGTGTCTGGTCTGGGGATGCGGGTGATCTGGATTTTGTGCTGCTTGTCGGAGAGACCCACTGGAGAGAATAATGAGGGGGTTCAAAAGAGGAATGTTCTTCCTGCCAGAAGTGGTCGCTTAACTAGGCCTTCACTTATTTGTTGGGGAAGATTACTCACAGGGTCACCTGGCAAAAATGACTGGAAGTTAGGAAAGAAAGGGCCTCCTGCCAACTATTTAAGAGAAAGAGGGAGAGAAATGGAGAAGAAACAGAAGAAAGAGCAGTGAGTTGGCTGCAGGGAAAGGGACATTTTGTGACTCAGAGAAGAAGCCAAGAACTAAGGCTGTAAAGGGGGAGAGAGAGAGGGCCCATGGCTCCTTAGAAGGCTTGGTGCTATATTCTGGTGGCATTCAAGAATAAATTGGCACAGAGAAAAGTCACTTACACATGGCTTGTGAAGCCCTTGCAGCAGAGGTGGAGCTCTGGGAAAGGGTGAGCACAAAGCACCAGAGTGCCCTGGGGCTCAGCCCTGGTTCTGGAGGTGTAGGGCAGCTGGGCTCCCCCATTCCACTTCCAGAGAGGGACAAAGAGAGCCTGTGCTGGGAAACCGAGGCCAGGAGGCTCAGCCAAGTCACTCACGGGTTGTTAGCTGTCCATGGCACCCGAAGGGGAGCTTTGGGAAGCTGCTTCTGAGATACCCCCATAAATCTCAGCCTGGACTGTTGTCACAGCAGCAGGGACCTTCTGGGGTCTGAGGCAGGGTGGACTCACACAGAATTTGCCCTTGATCATGCCAACAAAGGAAGCTGTCGCAAGGCAGCAGCGATGCCCCCACTGAGATCCAAGGACAAAGGAAATACACAGACCCAGCACAGCTCCCTGCTGCTTACACCACTTCAACAAAACATCTGCTCACCCAGAATAAAATCCTCCCCTGTTCTAAGCAGATCAGTTCCCCCTGAAATAGCAATAGGAGCTGCTGCATCTGCTCACACCATGGCCAGGCTTCAGCCCCAGGAGGATGAAGCCTTGGTTCAATCAGCCTGAGCTGCCTGCTTTATCTTATGCTCTCCTGTGAGTAACTTTTCTTATTACACCTCTTTACACAAGCACCAAACCCCAAGCAGGCAGAAAAGCTGTCCAAAATGCAGAAGAATTATGACAGAGGCTCCAGCATCATGGGGTTTTGGAAGGGTTATTCATTTAGCAAAGAAGTAACTGGGCAAATTGGACTCTCTGGCAGTGTTTGTGTGATGATAATCATGCTGATTAAGTGTTCAAGCCTCAGGATACGCTGGGAAAGGCACTAGGACCTGGGAAATAACCACCCCCTGCTTTTGGAAGGCAGCGGAGGGCTCTTCCTGTTCTGCTCTGTGAGTGATCCATCTCCTCTCACAGATCTGTTCATTTTGGATGCAGTCGCTCCAAATATGCATTACTTATGGTCATTCAGATATATACAAAGGAGACCAGCAGTTGTGCTGTTAACCCTTGGGTTCCCTGTTAGGCTGAGCCATGCAATGATGAAAAGATTCAGAGCCCAGTTCTGCAACTGACTTCAATTAAGTAAAATCAGTTCCATTAGCTAAGGTTATTAACTTAGGGAATATATTTTTCCTCTCTCCACTCTAAATTTGCTTTGGTGTCCATTACTCTTTGTTAATGAGGAAGGTGCTTTCTACTCTGATTTTTGTGTTGGTGAAGGAAAAGAGAAGCTGATTAGACAAATGGCCTTGATTCAATTCCAGCCTTAAATCTGACATATTGTTTTCATCTAATCAGCACTCTACAAGGGTGTCAGCAAATATCTGATGTTGAAGGCATGGAGATGAATTCTCAGGGAGTTGCAAAGGCACAGAAGTGACAGAAGAAAATAATTAGGACAGAGGAAATGCTATTTACCTCGGTCGGCTGTTCTGGGACCTTCCTCCACCCCTTCTCCAAGCATGAATTTCACAACTAAACCACTAAAAGATAAAAACAATAGCTACTTTCCAGAGGCACTACTGAAATATGCAGCCTTGGAGCACTTGAACAGGAAGGGAAATGCGAAGAGTGATGTCCCTCTGGGACAGGCTGCAGGAGCCAAGGCACAGCTCTGGGCCTGCCCTAATTCACACTAATTGCAGCGAGTGCCTCCAGTGCTGGGTAATCACCCTGTGCTGCCGGGAAATCAGAATCCCCAACGCTGCTGCACCCAGCAGAAGGCAAGAGCAGCAAAGGACTGGCACTGACAACTCCTGACACAGTCCTGGGCCTTTTCCATGCAAGCTAAAATGCACTGCTGTGTCTTTCAAGAGGTGATTCCAACCTACATGGAAAAATCACTGATTGGAATGTTTTTATTATTGTTGTTGTTACTTTTATTCATACTATTGTTATTCTGTCTTGCTTGGGAGGTGTTGGGGAAGGAACAACTCCTGCAATAAATCATTGCAAGCTTTGAGAAGCTGGTAACCTCTGTCCTCCCCTGAAGCTTCCATCATCTTGACTGGAAATTCGTGCTGAGGAGTCAAATACAAAATTAAAAGAAAAAGGGGGGAAAAATAAACAAAGAACTAGAACAAGGGAAACTCTGTCTGGTACTTCTTTCCAGCCAAAGAACCCTTTAATAGCAAACTATTAGACAAATCCCAGGCCTGGGGGGTTGTTACAGAGTTTTTGGATACCTACCAGAATTTTTTTGTGTGTGTGTTTCCAAACCTGCATTGTCTGAATGCAGCCGAAAAGAAGAATTATTCAATATAAGCAGAAGTATTTCCAATGTTGTGGAAGCCCCTGGTTCTGGTGGGATATGTTTAATTGTCAAGGGAGCTGACTATTAAATATTCTTTATTAATAAGTTTTAAGAAGAGAAGTCTGAAACCTTTGAAATGCTGATTGTCGACTCTACGGAGAGACCTGAACACAAATGATAAATTCCAGAAGTCAAAATGGTGTTTGCCTGGGTTTTTTTTCCTCTCTTTTTAGAAGGAAGATGGCAAATGAATCTGGCCCCAAACCTCAGTGAAAAAAAAAAAGGAGGCTCTATTATTTTCAGAAGAATCATTTCGAAGGGCAAGTCAATAATAGCAGGACTCACAAAATAAAACCTTTGAAATCCTATTATTATTATTATTATTATTATCATTATTACTACTATTATTATTGTTGGTTCATATGACTCAAATGTTACTGTTTTCTTCTTGCATTACCAGCCAAGAAAACTGAAGACAACCACATAAAGTTTTGCAAACCTCAGCAGTTTTAATTCCCACTGACATTGCAGGAGCAGCTGTCGCGCTCACGGAGTTTAGCAGGTCAGCTCTGTGTGCGAAGCAGCCCACACTCTGCTTTGTCTTCCTGAAAACTTGATTTGAGGGCAGGATTTGTGTACAGCCTGCCCTGCAGAACTGAAGGAAGCTCGCAGTTAGGTGTGTTTCCGTGTCAGAGAGGGCTCAGCTCTGTGCTGGTACTCTGTGGCTTTCTGTAGCGCTGGTGCATGGAAGGAGCTGCTGCTGGTGGTGGCCGCCCTCAGCAAAGCACACAGGGAAGAGGTCTGTCCCATGAACAGCCTTTTGCTCTTTCTCCCTAAGCACAAAAACAAAAAAGCAAGGGTAAGGTCAGCTGAAACCACAGAGTTTTGCCCATCTGTGAGTCAGGCTCATGCACCTCGCCTCCTCACCACCACGATCACAGGGCAGCAACGTCAGAGCTTAAAAGCAGCTCCCCAAAACATGATCAGACCTGTGCTGACCATTGCCTGGTGTGGTGTCTTGCAAGGAAGGAGTTGCACTGCTCGTTTACCCCATCACAGATGATGAGCAGCACTGGTGGCCACCAAGAAATACTTACATGAGAAAAGAGTTTCGTTTATATAAGGCTAAACAAACTGAGTGGCAGCATACCAGAACTGCTGCAATGAGTTGACCAAATATTTTTAAAATTGCTTTTTTATTTTTTTTCCATGGAATAGCAGGATCCTTCACCATCCCAAACTCCCTAGCAGGAGCACATGAAACCATTCTGACTGAGAGGCAGCATTCGGTGCTTTTTGGACTGTGTGAGTGCAGGTGTAAATGCCCACAGGACATGAGGATTTACTGCAATCCACTAGAGGATTCAAAGAAGGAATTTACATTAACAATTTCTGTACGATTGCATGTTTACTTCACGGACAATTTGACTGAATACACTGGTACATTCCTCCATATGTTCCCATGCTTAAACCAGGACAGCTTGACTTGATTACAAACTGTCTCATTCTGAATCATGTAAAGATGGTCAGCTGTCCATGAAAAACCTGGTACACCCATTTGCTCTTTCTTCAGTGCTCCTGTTGCTCCATGGAAAATTAATATTTGTTTTATTTCTGTCCTTTTACACTCTTTTCCATGTGTGTTTGGTTTCTGTCACAGCCATCAGTAAATGTGGGAACAGCTCAAGTTCTGTGGGATGATATTGCACATTCTCTGCTGACTGAAGGGTGACTCCTGGAAGAAAAAAAGGACACCAAGATACATGAGCCTCAACCACTGAAGGCTGATTTAACTGAGTTTAACCTCTCCAATAAATCAGATTATTTAAAATTAAAACCTCAAACAAATCACCATTTGCAATGTTGATTATACTGACCACATTACAGATATTATCTGGCTCACGACTTGTTAACTGTATCAGATTTACACCTGGACAAGAGTTTGAGCCCATGGATAGTAAAAATTTCAAGCGTGTTTTCACCCAAGTTAATTTTCTTTTGACTGCAATACAACATTGAAGAAAATGTGTGAAGAGAAAAAAGTGAAATCCAAACTAGATGAAGCATGGGAGCCAGAATATCTGTCAATGGTCCTGAGTAACATTAGAATCACAGAATGGGTGAGGTTGGAAGGAATCACTGGACGTCATCTGGCCCAACCTTCCTGCTCAAGCAGGAGCACATTATTCAGGACTGTGTACAAAGAGTATTTTGAGTATCTCCAGAGAAGGAGGCTCCACAACCCCTCTGGGCAACCTCTCCCAGAGCCCAGTCACTGTGTTCTCTCTACATTTTTGCCCTGCCATTTCTTAGGCTTTAACAATGACCAGGCCTCTCCTCCTGGTGCCAGACTTTGGAGAGACCTTTTGAAGCTCTTCATTTCCTTTCTGCTCTCAGTCAAAGAGGTCACTGTTGAACCAGACTTTCTACTTAAAGAAGTAATAAAACAGCTCTAGCAGGCACCAAGGAGTGAATTCCTTTCTACCAGGTCCAGAGAGGTGTCTCTGGAGGAGGAGAGGAAAAAGCACAGGAAGGTGTGAGCGTGGGGCAGCCTCAATAGCAGGATAACACCTCTTCAAGCAGTGAGGAGAGATTCATTTGAACACAACAACATCACGCATGCCAACAGTGGATCAGTAGGCAGTTTCCTCCTTACACTCACTGTATGTACGTGTACCAAGTAGTATAGCAAGGCAAAAGCACTGCAGTTCCTCAGATATCTTCCAAGGATTCATTTGAAAGAGATATTCCATCAAATTTGCACATTATCCAGCTGCAAAGAAAGGACATTCATGTGTGCAGGCATTCTGGCAGGAGCTATTTGCTTTGGGGCCAGATGTAATTCAAAGTTATTCTGAATATTACACTGCAGCAGCTTAGCCAAGCACAGTAATGCTGATTATTAGGGTTTTCCTGGTTTTCCAGATGGAGCTGATTTCATTTAGTCCTCTCTCTTGTAATTAATAACTTGTCCCTTTTGTTCACTGTGAATCTTTGTTTCATCTTCGGCATTTTGTGGAATAGTATCCAATTTCCTTAATCCATTGCTTGCCTCCTCGGTTCACATAGCAGAGCTCATTCAGCCATGCAGTTTAACGATGTGCAGCTCAAACCTCTGCTGCACAATCTCACATCCACTTCACATCGAGCTGGCATTCTTGTCATTTATATTTTATACGCTATAAACTCACAAATCATACAATTTCGTACTACAGCAATGTCAATAGTTGGGTTTGTTTTTTTTTTTTTTTCTTTTTGTTAGGGAAAATAAAACCAACGAGCCACTAGCAAGCATATGGGATCTGTACGTTCTGTCCTTTAAACAAGTGCAGATTTAGCAAGGAGGGGGAGGGAAAAGGAAGAGAACGAGAGCCACGTCCCCCCACTGCCAACGCAATGCATGTTCCTGCAGCATCAGTGCTTGGATTAGGCCCATGGCCATCCTACTTAGGTTTCAAATAAGCAAAAAATAGATGGAATTCAATTCCCTGCTGCCAGTTTTTAGCAAGATTAGCTTTGTGCACACAGAGGAATTTTTAAAATAGCCTTCACATGGGACAAGCTCTTTGCATTGAGAGCATGCTCATAAGTGGGATATCAGATGTCAATAGATGATGAGTGTTTTTTCTGTAGGCACATTACAGACTTGTGTAAAATGTGCTGTAGGTAGCTAAACACTCACTGGTTACAAACGGGGTTCCACACTCTCAACCAGTGAGTCTGGAATTAACCAGACAGCATTTTCTAAACTTTTAACTCCTAGCACAAGGCATGACTCAGTCCAGGACTGGCATCCTAAGTACACTTCCACCACTTAAGCAGCAAATATTAATCACCTAGAGGTATAAGCATCAATTAGTTTGAAGGGTGTAGATGAAGTGGGCTTGTGCAGTGGCTGGATGCTGGAGTCAGCCCGTAGAGCTGCTTGTGCCCAGTCCCACGCTTCCACTGAGGATGGCAGGGATGCCAGTGGGTCCCTCTAACACTGCTCTGCATGGAGGGGAGCTGAAGCACTGACCACTGAAAGCCACGCAGCAGAATATCTGTGGTGTCACAGCTCTGACCCCAATATCAGTGGGACAGTCACCTCTCCTGGCTGTGTGCACCCATTGTTGAGAAACCCACAAGTGGGGGTGTCTAGGCTTAATGCTGTGTTTCCCAGGGGAATGTGGGTGGATGGTTGTACTCTGTTTTCTTTTCTTTTGTCCTCCAAATTCTTGGAGCATCTGGGACTCCAGATACTGTATATTTTAAAGCCTTTGTTTCTTTATCCTTCATGCTGCACCGTGACATTGAATGTGTTTCAAATGAAAGAAAAGCCTCCTTTAAAGCTCATTACAATTCAATGTTTATCTTTCTCTGGGACCACTTCGTGGGTTTTTTTAACAGATTAATGTCCAGGAGGTCACAACAGAGAGCACTGCATATGGCTGAATATTAACTTTTAATAGAGTGCATTTTGCTCGAGAGCTGATTACAGCCTTCATGAGGCGAGAGCAGTGCTAATCCTGGAAGGACTCCTAAAATCTTTCATAAGCTGCATCTAATTAAAAGAAAATGAAATACGCAAGAGTTGATGCACGAGTTGTACATTTGTGCATCCCACTCAATGAATGAATCATTTCCCTGCCTTCTCTGACACAGAAATACCTTGCAACCCATTAAAGATCTTAAATATTTTTACAGCTCTAATGGACCACGTCACTACAAGCCACCCAGGACATGGCCACTGAAGTCCGGAGCTGAGCTGGCGTAGCTGTAAGTGCTTCTGTGATGCATGGAGGATACATCCAGACAACAGGCTGTCTACATGAGGACGTGATTGTATCTCTGCTAAGGCAGACTTCACCCAAACTGCTGTTAAATTCACAAGGTAGAATTTTTTTTACAATTTTTTTTTTTCATTTCCATATCCCCTCATAACACATATATGACATACATGCAGCTGGGGCAAATCTCAATGGATGCAACTCTACCAAGGGTGTCACTTCATCCCAGGAGCAGCACATGTCCTCACACAGGCCCAGTTGCTACCAGTCACCCCAGTCCTGGTACTGGCAGAGAGCCACGGGGAGCCAAGATCCAAGTGGAAGATGAATGACAAGATGGATGAGTGTGAGCTGGTGGAGTGGCAGGCAGATGCAGTGTCAGACCGGGATGCAGCAGGGGACCAAGCAGCCCCTGGCACGGAGCACAGTCCTGCTCCTCCCCATCACTCAGGGAAGGGCAGATTCCCATCGCAGACCTGCAGAGCAGAGCAGCCCCCAAGGCACACACGCCTTGTGCTCCAGTGTGCTGGGGACCTGTCAGCCTCACTCACGTCCCTCCAGAGAGCTGGGGCTGGGCTTAGATCAGCAGCCTTCCCTCTGGATTAACACAGAGCTCCGCAGCTCTGCCGGCACCATGCCTGCGCCTGTCAGGATCTATCAGACAGCCAAGGCTTAACAGCTAATAGAGTAACAGAGTGAAGAGAATAAAATTACCCCTTTCTGAAATAGCCAGAAACACCCCAGCTAATGCTGAACACAGCTTAAGATTTTACAGAAGGGGAGGCTACTGCATGCTAGGGGAGGTGCCCAGGGTGCAGTGGACAGTCCATAGCTGAAGAGGCAGAGTGGTTCCCATCCCAACTGCCAACCATGAATGGGGTTCAGGGGCACCAAAACAACTGAGATGGACCAGGAGCTCTGAAAGGGCAGAAAGATGGGAAGAGCGTTGTGAAATAAATGGCAGTGCAGTGGCTGTTTTCCTTTGCTGCTGATCCCTCAAAATGTCATTGTCATCTGAAGGGTTGAGGGAACAAAGAGAAGGTTGCTCAGGTTTTGTGCCTTCAGGCTTGGGTTTTGGTTTTTTTTTTAATATATATTAATATGTACTGATCTGAAGTTAAAGTAACTCAGGATGAATGGTTGCTTTCACCTTTTTATCAGGACCAGCATGTCGTGCTCAGACAGACCCACAAGTCGCTCAGCTCCTGCTGTGATCCTCACATGTGTCCTCACATGGCCTCCAATGGCTCTGCGCCTGCGCTCCCACCCACGCGTGCATCAACGTGACCCCCTCCAGGCATCAGGAGCCAGCTGGGGCCATCACATCGTGGCCCTGGTCGGGGCAGAGGGAACATGTGTCAGGCCACAGCCACAGCGGCAGGCGTGTTCCCAGATCTGCTCCTCACCACCGGTTCTGGCCCATCCTCCCACGGCCTCCTTATAAACCACTGCAGAACAGATAGCAAATTCACAGCGTTTAAATCAAGCTCAGAAAGATTACGAGCCTACTCTCTCTTGAACTCATGTTAGCTATGGGAAAAAAAAAAGGTGCTTAGAGCCAACAGCTGGTGTTTAACAATTTATTCCAGGGGTCAGTGAGCGGGGAGGAGGGTGATGCTCAGTCTCAGCGGGCCGTGGCTGGCAGGGTGGAAGCTCAGCTAGAAGTAGTTGACCACTCTCCTGACGGACTGGACGCTGGCACTGCGCGCCTGCCATTCGTTGAAGTTGCTGAACTCGCCGCGCTCCACCACGTACATGCGGCCTCGGTAGTTGGGCTCCTCGTACAGCACCCACCTGGGCACAAAGGGAGGCTCCCCTGGGTCCCAGCACTGTGCTCAGGCAGAGTGGCCTGCTGTGCTTAGGCACTGCTGTCCTGCAAAACAGCAGGGCCTGGGCCCCAGTCCCACCCCACACACATGAATGCTCCTGGTGGAGTTCACTGTGGGCACTCTCCCCGCTTCCCCCAGCGTGGCCTGGCAAAAATACCCACAGCCAGACTGGACCTTGCCTTTGGAAGATGTTTTGGGTTCCACCAGCAATAAAGCCTGGGGGCCCAAGGGCTCCCTGCTTCACATTGCAGTAGGAATGGGTCTCTCTGAGCTTCACCATGTGCAACAGAAACTGTTTAACAGCATTTGATAGTGCTAAAGGATGTGAATCCCCTCAGCACCTGCATAAACCCCTTTTTTAGGGACTGTAAGGAGAAACATGCAATGCTTGATGGATGTTCTGCCTCTTTGAACTGATTCATTAGCTATGATGGGAACTATATTTAGTAATTTTTCTCTCTGTTAGTAATTCTTAATAGCCTCTTTGATGCTTTCCAACACAGGGCAAGGCTTGGCTTGGTTATCTTTATCTCTACATCCAGAGTTAATGACAACTTTCCCTTGGAATGCATTCAAATGAAGGCAACATTCAATAACCTTGGTGACTTTGTCTTGCCTGACTCCTTCACCTGGCTTGGCTACACGGTTCCCCATCGCCCTGGCTCGTGACTTGTCTTTTTCCATTTGAAGGTCAAGTCAGGAGCAATTCTGATGGTCAAGAAGGACAATTTTGCTGCTTTTCTCTCCCTTCACTTTATAAGTGTCACCCCTATCCTCTATTTGAATTTCCCATGCTTCTTAACTGAATTTTGCCATTGCTCTGATAGTTTTACGGTCAGGTTTTTACCCTGCTATTGCTGAGCTGCTCATCTCTGCCTCTTCCCTCTCATCCCCAGATTTTTTAAGATTTTATGAGGATCTCTGCTGCTTTTCCCATCTATTTGCTCGGCAATGACAGCGAAGCAGAAATGCAATCCTCCAAATCATTTGGTTTTTGTGGTCTGTCTTTGCAGGAATTCAGCTGGGACATTGGGGTTGGGACCTACTACATGTGGGATTTCCAGGAGAAACTGCTTCATGGACTGGAGAGGTCAAAGACTGCTGGGCCTTAAGGGTCAGACAACAGCTGGTGAACTCAGATCAGTCTAACTCAAAGCAAAAAGCTGGAGGCTTAGGAAAAATATTGTTTATAAAACCAGCCACCCACAATCATTATTTCAAAAACAAAGCAAGAACAGTTTGGGGTATTTATCCAAGGCACCTTACAGGTTCCTTGACATATATGTTTTGTGTTTCTGAGAGGACATGAGCTGGGACTGTGGGGGTCCTTTCTGCCTGATCCCTGTGCAGGAGCATGTGGATACCAGCATGGAACTGTGCCTCGCTTTTGGGAAAGAGCATCCTGTACTATCAGAGTCCTGGGCACCACTGACACGTGGTTCCTACAAACAAACAACCTCATTCCCTGGCTTTTGTCACAGCCAGTTTATATCCAAACTGGAATGACAAAATCATCCGCAGCCTTTTCCTTTGATTCTCACTTTGCAGCAGGTGGGGAAGGCTGCCCACTGCTCACCCATGAGTGTAGTGTACCCCCACCACATATCCCTGTGTGCAGTGGCAGAGAGTGTCCTCAGCATAATTAACAACAATTTATAAAATTTCCTCCTCTTTTTTTTTTCAGCTCTTCTGCTGTAGGACAGCTTTCAACAACAAGTGGAGCAGGGGGAAGGGCAGCCCCTCACACTCACTGTCTCTCCCAAGATGTCTTTCTAGACCCATGGCTGATGAGCCTTCACCATTATCTGGAGGGAATGGGACAGGATTTGGAGCAGATAGAAGCAGACTGAGTGACCTGGTGTGATGATAAGAACCCCCACTGGCTTCTCCCTCTGCTTAGGAGAAGGCTGAAAAGGCCCCAAAAACCAAAGAAATAAAAGGAAGAGCAGAAAGGTGGGGGTGAAGTGAGTTGGCAGTGCAAGGTGAGGAGTGAAGGACTGTATGGCTTACTTAGCTGTTCCTTTATTGCCTGAAATTTACGCTCTCGGAGACCATCAGCAAGAGGGGAAATTAAGTCTGTGAGGAGCCCAGAAAACAAAAAACAACAAAAAAAAAGAGATGATCCTGTCCTCAAGCCCAGCATGGGAGAGCTGATCCAGGCACATAACACACAGCCCTCAAACATCTCAGCGCTGTGTTTCATTAGCACATAATCCCAGAGGACATGGAATAAAATGCTCATGGAACCAACTCAAACTCTATAAGCCAAAACTGGCTGCTCAAACTGAAAAATGAGGAGCATCAGCCTGAACCAAGCAGGAGGCTTTCAGTGGAGCTCAAAGTTGCTCATTCTCCATGTAGGACTGGAGCAGTGCCATGGGCAGGCATTCCTTTTGCTGAGAAACTTGCAAAGATGTTCATTGGGCAGCAGCATTTGGGTACCTGTTCTGCTTTGTATTTCACAACCTGACTGCAGAACAGCTGCCAAACGCTTAATGAATGCTTCAGCAGAATAAATGGCTGGTCTGGTTCCTTCAAGTTATTCCACTGTAGTGCAGAAAAGCTCTTTTTGGGGTATTCCTCTCCTGGACCGCAAACCAAATTCAGCTTTGCAAAGTTGTTCTTTCTAGGCCATCCTCTGTGGAGTGGCTGAGGCACAAAGGAGGACAAGAACCACACATCTTCATCTAAAATCAGATGATGCCATATGTGATACTGGAGCTGGCTCTGCCCGTGGGACGGGCGAAGCCACTCACCACAAACCTGCAGCAGCTTCCGAGGAGGCGGTGACACCTCAAAACTGCTCCGAAATAGCATCGCCAGCGTGACTTCAACAGCTCTACCCTCATCCTCTCTGGCTGCATGGGGCACCCACCCCAGAAGGGCAGTGGGGAAGGTGCTGGAACCCTTCAGGCTCCCCAAGCACCGTGGCAAAGGCCGATGTTTGTCTCGGTTCCCGTGTTTCCAGATATTCCATCATCACTTCCCGCGGGCACGGCCACCTCCACAAAGCGCAGGCAGCAACTTTTTATCAGCACATGACACCCATCCATGGATTTTGAAATGGAAACAAATATTTCTGTATCCCACAGATGTCGCGTTGGGGGAATTGAGGGTGAAAAATCACAGAGCGAGACTGTGGCTGGGACTCCCTTTGTCTCCACTGACCCCATCTCCTCTGCTCCCCAAACAGCCACGGGAGAGTCCTGGAACAGCTTTGCCAGGTTATGCCTACATCTGCAGCACCCCTGGAGGCACCTGGGCTTAGATGGTCCGTCTAAAGGAGAAAAGTGGTGCTGTAGGGTCCCTTTCTCTCCCTGCTCTCACCTCTCTGCAGTGGTGTCTCATCCTTCCCTCCCTCCTCCTGCAGCCCAGGACAGCCTTGTATTGCTCTTTATTGCAATATAAAGCAATTGTCTTGCCTGCATTGTCCTGCATTTTAATGGCCTGTACAGACCTTTCCAAGCATGTCCAGCACTGATCTTTCCAGGATCTGAATGTAATGCTACAAAACCTCAGTGAGTTTCCTCACCATGTTCCTCTCCATGCTTTTTTTTTTTTTTCCATTTTTTTCTCACTCTCCATAGACCTTGAGAAGTCCTGTAATATTAGCACAAACAATCCAGGCTCCCAAGTGAGGGAGAGCAAGCTTTTTGTGCCCTTTATATATTTTGTATGGGAGGGGAAAAATCAATCTGAAAAATTCAAGTGCTTGAAAGTTTCTGGGCAGCTTCCCAATTTCTCAAGCTCCAGGCTCTGCTACAGGGACCCAAGCAGTAAATTGGCCCTGGACCTCCTGCCAGAGTACTCACAGGCTCCCTCTTGGCTCTGTACTATTGGTACTCAAATGCTCAGCACTAACAGGGTCCCTGGTGGGCTCCAGCCATTTCTTCTCATCAGGAGTGGGTGGCTCTGCTCCTTAATGAACTGCCACTGCCTAATCATAACCCTGGATTTTTGGAAGAGGAGAAGGTTGGATCAGAAAGGGTCCTGCAGGACACTTGCTACTATCTTGAGCTTGGGTGCCAACAACCTTTCCCTATTCTTAGAAAAAAATGGACACAAAGGCTCCAGCATCTCACACCAGGTGCGAGCTGCACAATATTCAGTCCAGAACAGGTGAAGAACAAGGTAATTGTGCTCCCTCCTCTGCAGGGGCTTCCCTCTGCCCCAGGGCCTCCCTCCAGCCACGTCTGCCTGGCTCTGGGAAGGTGTGATGGCATTCGCCAGCTCCCAGCATGCTTGCAGTGAAAACAGTCAGACAGAGGAAAGGGGAGACAGACAGATGAAAGGGGAGACAGACAGGTAACAGTCTGTCTGACAATAAGAGAGGAAAAAAAACCAACACAGAAAGGACCAACACCATTGAGAAAATACAAACTGCCACCAAACACAAGGAAAAGGCAAAACTGACATCTTGCCCAGGCCTTCAGGAGCATCTGCAGGGGCAGGAGGATGGGGCTGAGCCTCAGTCTGGGCATTACCACCGCTGTCAGCTCTGTGTTTTAGAGGCAGGATTTAATGTAAAGGGGAGGTGCTGCTGCCTCAGTTTTGCCAACATAGGGAAAGGTGTGGTGAAGCCACTGCCACTCGACCTGGAGCCATCCATCCACCCTCCTTGAGAGCTTCAGCATGGATTTGAAAGAGGTGTGGAAGGCAGGCAGGCAGGCAAGAAAGCAGGAAGAAGGAAGGAAGGAAGGAGATGTTTTTAGGCTTCTTTCTCGTTTCACACACCTTAAAAAGGTGTCTCAGGGTTCTTGTAGCTCTTGCTTAGCCGCCACCCTCCAAAAGCCACACCCCTTTGAGGCAGCTCTCAGCGGGCAGGCACCAACATTCACCTTTAACAACAGGCTTAACAAATACTTTTAGGCTTTCTCCAGGTGCCCCCAGCACTTACAGGGTTTTCCATGAGGGAGGAATGTCTGCAGCCCCCCGTTCCCTGCAGCGCCCAGGGCAGGGAGCACGGCAGTGGCTGATGCCAGGACGTGTGGAATTACTTACGCGCCGTCGCCGTACACTTTGAGGGCATTGATGCAGGTCTTGTCCCAGCCTTGTCCCTGCAGGAAGGAGCAATCTTCTGTCAGCTCCAGGCTGGGACCCCTAAAATGACTCCCCTCGAATATTTCGATCCTGTAATGCTCGCCATGCTGGGGACAAAGGGATCGGAGTCAACAGCAACACCAAAAGAGACAACAACAATTACAACAGCTACAAAACAACAATTTATTTCTCCGGCTTTTATAAGACAAAGAGGGAGACAGAGGGGTGCTTTGGAAGGGGAATGTGAAGAGCAATCCAAGACCACTAGTGCCAGCATGAACAGAGCACGCACAAACTCGTGCTGCCTCCCAGAATGCATACCTACCACGAATGCAGCCAAAAATCCCTCATCCCTGTGCCCGGCTGCACCTTCCTGCACTGCTGTCCACATGCAAACACATCGTGGGGTGCCAGTGCTCAGGCCCTCGTCCATCTGCAGATCCCCCTGCAAGCCCACAAACCCTCCATGCCAAATCAGCTCCATCCCAAACCCTCCATCAGCTGCAGCCCCGATGCTGTGCACACACAAACAGGAAAAGGGAAATGCAACCCAATTGTACAAAGATGTGGGGATGTTCCCCTAAACTAATTTGCATTGCCTCCAGTTTCATGCATAGCTGCTGTTCCTGCTGAGAGGTGTTGTGCCATTCTTTTAGGAAAATAAAAACAGGGGGGAGGAAAGGAAACTTTCCCGGCATCATCGTTGCCGCGTGAGCCCCTGACGGTCGCACGACGCAAATTACTCTGGGGAGATCTCTGCAGCCCGTGGCAGAGCTATGTGGGACAGAGCGAGCTCAAAGGATATTTTTAAGTCAAATTCAAAGAATACCTAAACACATTTTTCAAATAAACAACGTCAGCACGCAAGAAGGCCGGGCTGCGATGCCAAAGCCCACAGCAGGCAGCGCCGGCAGCAGCCAAGCGGATACCGTGCCTGAGCAAACATTCCTCCAGGAATCCGCGCTGCACAAACGCCTCGAAGCCCTTGCTGGCATCTCACTGGGAAAATCTCGGGCCAGGAAAGGAGGAGCACTTCCTTCTGCTGGCCAGGGTCCAGGGCCTGGGCCAAAGCATCCCTCCACGTAGGGATCATGGAGGTGCTTTGGGAATGACGTTACGGACCTGAAAGAGACCCGCTGCTGTGCCAAAAGCAGTTTCAGGGCCAGTGAGAAATCCCACCAGCTCGAGCTGGGCTCATCATTGCCCCGGAGGCCCTCTGTGATTGGAGAATCAATGGAAAGACCCAACCCATATTCATTTTTCTTTGTTACTTTTTAATCTTCCCATTTAAACCTTCCTCTGGACAGTGCTTTTAAAAGCTTGATAAAGGGAAGGGAAAACAGTGGGTTTAGTTTAGGATTACCAAGGTCAGAAGGTGGTTTGCAACAGCAGACAATTCAACTAAAATTTGCTAGGAGCAGCCCTGTGGTCTGGTTGGAAAGGCCTCGAGCTTCCCTCTCCCCCTTTGGGTGTGTGGGGAGATGGAGCTGCTGCAGCTCACACTTGCCTTGGGCAATCTCCTTCTGAATTCTCCTGTGAATATCTCATAGCAGCTTACATTAAAAGGAAAAGCACATGTACCAGCAGGACCTTTCCATCTCATCTGGAAAACCAGGGGAATATCTCATGCTTTAAAAGGCGCTGTGTTTCACAGGGGGAAGAAGAAGATGTTATCTTCCTCCTGTCTGGGGACACAGGAAACTGCCTCAGCTTTGTGGCCTGCACAGCCCCCTGCTCTGAACGGGGTCAAACCCACCCAGGAAACTCTCTCCTGCTCGATGGGACATCCGACTTCTAAAGAACACAAATTTTTATGGCACTTGTTCACAGGGCTCCCGTGAGCAGGATAAACTGAACCCAACGGTGCCCTGGCTGGGAGAGCCAACGCTGGCAGCGTCCCACTCACCATCCCGATGGGCCGGCAGGAGCCCAGGTGGTCGCTGCGTCCATTCCAGCGGTAGAAATCGGGATACTCGCCGTGCTCCAGGATGTACTGCTGCCCTCGGAAGTCGGGGTGGTCGAAGCAGACCCAAGCTCCACTCTGGACGCAAATGGAGTTGACCCGGTTGAGAAAACCTTGGTCCTGGAAGCTGTTGCAGCTGCCACAGATGTCCAGCTTCCTGCCCGTGAAGAATTTGCCTTCGTAGAAAGTGATCTGGGGGGAGGGAGGAGAAAGGGCCCACGGTGAGGAGCAGGGACACAGCCAGACTCTCATTCCAAGCAGAAGGGAATCTCTTGCAGATGCATCATTTCAGGGTGGTTTTGGGTTATTTTAGCTGCTTTCCAACAAAAGGAGCATGGCATCACTGGCATTTTTTCCTAAGAAGCATATTTGTTTTTCTGGGAACACAGCGTGCCCCGCATTTATGACACTTCTCGCTGCCTCGTGCTCACTCACACATATTTCCAGCAGGAATGTTTAAACAGGAAATTCGGCTCCCGAAGCGCAGCTCCTCCTGCCGCACCCTCCCCATCCCTGCTACCAAAATTTGCTCCCGGGATCACCACTCACGCCACGTCTGCTGCCTCTATTAACCCTCATCAACTCCTTCCACCCGGAGGATGCTCGGGCTCTCCGGCCCCAGGCTGAAAGGGAAGCGGTTGGGTCGTTACTTACTTTTCCTGAGTACTGAGACATTTTCTGCTGGCTGTTATCCAAGACCAAGAGCGGGAGCCAGAGCAAAACCTCGATGGACAGATCATTGGACACCCCCCTATATAGGGGCTGTGGGAGGGGGCCGGGCCGGGCCCGGTGTCGTGAGGGCTTTTTAACAAAGCCGCGGGAACCGGGGGCTTTGCGCTGTCCTGCTTCGTAGGCAGAACCGCCGGTGACGGGGCCTGCTGAGTCCGGGCTTTTGATTCTGGGCAGATGATCCGACAAAAGATTTGCTTGGCAGGGCTTTGGTCGATTAGCAGTGCACATTTGCTGCTCCTTTTTGGAGGACTTCCTTTTTAAAAAAAAAAATTAAATTTTTTGGCCTTTTTGTCATCTTTATTTCTATATCTTGTTTCCATCCCCTCTCTGTTTTCCCATTTTTCCTTTTTTTTTTTTCCTTTCCGTTTCTTTTTCTTCAGAACAGACAAGAAGCAAATGAGGAAACAGCAGCACCTCTAAGCGTGGCACATAATTTCTCCATGTCAGGTTTGCTTTTTCCCAGCTTCTTCTCACCTATTGCAGTGTGGCAGCCAAGAGAGGGTGTCTTTGAAGACTCCCCACCAACAAACGTTGCCACTCCATCTGTCAAACCAATGTGTCATTCAACCTTTGAACCTCTCTTAATGGCATCTCCAAAAGCCAAGGACTCGATCCCCTCCAAAGTGCAAAGGTTGTGCTCACAAACCCACTGATGTTACTCACGAGCATCGTTCTCGGGAATGATTTGATCTTCCAGCATTGAAGCCCTGACTCACAGCTGTAATTCAGGATTAGAGAGACTTTTGGACCATAAAGTTACCAAAGTAACTTACATATGCAGCTATATGGGACCATAAAGTCCTCGTCTGTGTTATAAGAATATCCAGAGATTTTAACTGTCGTATTCCCAGGACAAACAGCAAAGGAAGCTCCCAGCCCATAACCTCCATCAGTTTATACTAACGAGCCAGGCTAGGAAGAGGTAAGGGCAGATGTATGGGGGTGGCCCATGGACCAGCATGTAGAGACGTACCAAGGGGTCACATTAAAAGGAGATTTGTCTTTTATGCTTTTTCATAGCTCTGGAAGAGTCTTTACAGGCAGCTCCTGCTCACTGAATCCTCCTCCTCACTCACTGGGCCCCCATCACCTCCCTTTGCTGCCGCCTCTCTCCCTGGACCATCAGGCACACGTTTCAAATCCGAACCCCAAACCCTCCTCTCTTGGAGATCGCTCCCATCCTCACATGTGCCAGCAGCCCCGCTCCACTGCCTCGGCTCACTGCTTCATCTCGAGATTAAAGACAGCTTCAGGAGAAGGGATGTCATTATTAGGGCTCAAATGTGCGCCGCCCTTTCAATGAAGATGTAAAAGTTAATAAGCACTTGTGCAGACACACGTAGGCTGAGCCGGAGGATGTCGCTGGCTGGGATGTGCTGGAGGAGGAAGGAGGGAGGTGGAACTTTGTGCTGGGAGAGGAAACACATCCTCCTGATGCAGTTGTGCTGTGAGGCAGGAAACAATGAAAAAAACCCTCATGTGATTAAAAAAATACCCAACCCTGCCCAAAACCTCTTTGAAACGCCAGTGCTAATTTAAAGGTGTTAAATCAATCACCAGATGGTGCAGGGAAAAGTAACAGCACGCAGAAAGTCCCGCTTGGAAGAGCTGCAGCCAAGATGGGGGGCATTAGCTGTGTTCCCAAGAAACAGCCATTCCCTTTGGCTTGGAGTCAGTCCTGGGAGGGAAGGAGAAGTGTCCCTCTTCTGAGTCATGGCTGGGAGCATGATGACAATGGGGTCACTGGCACTGGGACCCAACTCTCCATCCCTTGGGGTCATAGCACTGGCCATGAGCTGTTGGGTGCCTGGAGAGGAAGACCCATGGCATCCATGGCAAACTGCCCCAAAGCACCCAGGAAAGTAAAGACTGCCTCAGGAGGTTTTTATGGAGCCATAAGAGCCTGGTTTCCTCTAGCACTGTCTCATGAGGGGATTTTCCTGTTTCTCTTAAGGTGTGACATTGAATTCAATGTGCTTGATGAATCTGAGACTTGTGCCCAGTCAGATTTTTTAGAAATTGTCCAACAGTTTCAAAAGCTATTTAAGGAGACACGGAAAGAGGTTGTGGCAATTTTATCGTCATTTCCTTGAGAAACCACATTAAAGTTAAGAAATAAGAAAGGACCCATCTCTAGGAAAAAAAAGGAAAATTATGGGCAAAAAAGAATATGGAAAACTGATAAATTGTAATGCCTGGACAAACCTCCTTAACTCCTTGCCAAAGATGGAAAGGCTGCCAATGGAAGAGAGAAAAGAGCAGCCTGAGGAGCCTGTGGCCACTAACAACATTTCAGGCAAGTGATGACCTTGCCTCCTGCTTGTGCCCAGGTGCATCTGACCATGAGCCCCACAGCAAAAGGATTGTGGGCAGCTTTCCTCCACTGCGGCTGCTTCAAGGATGAAACACTGGAAATAAACGTAGAATTTTGGATTTTGACTGTTAAAGCCAAATACTCAAACTTACGAGATGCTTTTGTGGGTTTGGTTTAGAGGGAGGAATTCGGTTTGACGCCCGCAAGGGCAGCTCCAGTCTGGGCTATCCCTGCTGGCCTTTGCTGCTACAAGGCTGAGGAGTGGTGAGAGACAATTTGCTCTCCAAATTGCCCAAGCCAGAGCCAGGGGAGCTGAGCAGGGTGTGACTCCTGGAGGTGAAACTTTGGGAGTGACCTCACTTATGTGAACAGGAATATTCCGTGTCAGAGGCTTAGCAGGATTAGCATTCTGCTCAGAGGTACCTCCTACAGCTGGCACAGCCCCACACACATAACCAGTCATGGAGCAGCAGCCAAGGAGTTGCTCCACATCCTCTGAAAGGGCCACACTTCAGCTTCTGGAGGAGCCTGTCATATTTGCAAAGTAGTGAAAGACCTGGCACGGAAAATCCCTAGCTCAGGGCTTTCAAAACACCACCTTGCTTTGAAAAGCTCATGGATTTTTCACATACCTCAGTATGAGATACTTTGAGCTCATTACATATGAAACAATTATGGGTCTTGCTCCTTCCAATGGAAAAAAATGTGGCTTTCTGCTGGGAATGATGAGCACAGCCTGAGTTGGCCTCCACAGAGCAGCAACAGACCTGGGTGAGAAACCAGCTCATGACTCAAGGGAGAGTTCCTGTGTGAAACACACATTGCTGGTCAAAGGCCTGGCCCACCTCAGCCCAGCTGCCCGACACCAATTTCTGGTGGTGATTAACCCACTCCCTGTACCTGAGTGCACCACGAGCTGCCTCCAGAGCTGCCTGGGGACTGGGTACGCTGACTGCACATCATCTCTGCAAAACACTCACCCCACCTCCTCCGTGGCAGAATACATCCCCTGCTGCTGGAAATGGGAATCAGCTGCCAGGCAATGGTTTTGGGTCCGATGTGTTGCCTTCAGCATGGATGTACTATGACATGAACATTTCTGGAATATCTCTATACCAAGGGTGGCCATCCCACACCCTGACCCACCAGCCATTCCGTGTCAGCAACATCTCATCACCCATGTGGGGTAAGGACTCTGAAAAACCTCCTCAGACTCAGCAAACTCTGTCACAAAAGGATGAATCTGGCCAGGTTCCTGCTAGGAAAAACAGCTCCTCACCTTGAAGAGGGGACCTGCTGGTCAGGCTTAGCCAATTACAGTCTTGTTTTTGGGAATATTCTGTCCAGGGACCATCACACACCTCAGCATCTGACTGAGATGGGACTTGGACTTGATTCTGTAAAATGTCAGAACACCTGGGGGGGTGAAATCCTTTCCCTTTTCATTGTATTTCAAAAAAGTAAACGTTCCAGTAGGGAAACAGGATATCCAAGGAAAAGCTGGATGCTAAGGTCACCCATCACCCAGACCAGTTTAGTCCCATTTCTGCATACTCAGGATAATTAAAGTGGGGCCTGTGCAAAGGTTTTCACTCCCCCTCCCCACTTGTCAAAGGGGAGCAATTGTTGACCTTATTAGATGAAGTTGTGAAGATGAGTCAGTATTAGCAAAACACTGAAGCAGAGCAGTCCTGATTACATATGGGCTAATTAGAAGCTGTTGATTCCTCCTTCTGGAGAAGCTCAGCAGTGTTAATTAGCAGGGTAAGCCCAGCAAGCCTGGGCACACCATCACCACCTGCACCGTGCTCACACAGCACCTGGGACACCTGCACCTCGTCCAGAGACCACAGCACAGCTACTGCACGTGTACAGGAACAATGAAAACCCTTTTCCAGCTTTTTTATTGCCCAGCATGTACTCACCAACCCTTTACAGAAGCTGGGAAGAAGCATTACAAAGAAGGAAGGCCCCACAGACAGAGCTGACTCTCCAGATTCCCTGTCATGGAGTTCACCAGGCAGGGAGAAACTTCCTTAGGCACGGAAACAACAGGAAAAAGGGGGCTCATGTGCCCATTTAGCACCTGAAAGGAAAATTCCACTGCCTTACTCATCCTCAGGCACCGCAGGTTGGGAGAGGGGCAGCTCCAGCCCTGGGACTCTGGACTGTTCACACAGCAGAGAGGAGCTGGACAGGGGCACAAGCAAGGGCAGGAGTCACTTCCAAACCAGGGCATTGTAAATCCACAGCAGTCAATGAGAATTTAACGTGATTTAGGGTAGTTAATTTTCACATAACCACAGAATGGCTGGGGTCAGTAAGGAGCCCTGGCCCAAGCCCTGTTCAAGGAGGGTCACCCAGAGCTGGTTGCTTGGGACCATGCCCAAGTGGCTTTTGAGTCTGTCCAAGGTGGGAAACTGGTGGACTGTGATCCAGGAAAAGGATCTTTGCACTTTCACCTTTGCAAATGATCATCTCTTAAGAATAAGGCTATTAAGCCTACATAATTCTTTTCCCAGCGTGGATCAGAGAACTTACACCAGGCTGTGTACATTCATCAACTCCGGGAAAGCAGAAGTTTGCTGCAAAGTAGTATTTTGTTTCTGTACATAACAGGACTGCCACAATTGCACACCCCCTTCAGGGCTCTCAGGGTGAAGAACCCAACCTGTGCAAGCTCAGTACAAGGAAGCACAAGGCTGCCCCAGCCTGTCAGGCTCCAGCTGCTGAAGGTGCCATCCTGAGAAGTGAAATCTCTGTACACCAAGGATGAGGAGGAATTCACTGATCACGCTTGGCTACACGTTTCAGCAGAACTGCAAGACTATTGCACATGGCTGGTCTTTAGATCTCATTAGCAGAGAAAGGCTTGGACGAGTGGAAAAATTTCCATTTTTTACTGGATGAAGCAGAAAGAGGAAGAAGGGAACAACATGTGTGGATGAGTTCAATTCTTCTGCTGCTATGGAAAATGCAAGAGCAGTACACATCTCTGAGTGCTGAGTACATGAATTGTTAGGGTTGGAAGGGCTGCAAAAGCCCATCCTGTTTCCAAACCCCCTGCCATGGGCAGATTCACCTTCTGCTAGGCCAGGTTGCTCAGAGCTCCATCCAACCTGGCTCTGTGGAGCATCCATAAACTCTGGGCAGCTTTTTCCAGTGTATCACTGCCCTTAAGAATTTCTTCCTATTAATTATTCTGTCCTCACTCTCTTGCAGCTTGAAGCCATTCCTCCTTGCCCTATCAATACATGGCTTTGTTAAATGGCCCTTTCAAGTCCCAGAAACTCCCACCACTAATCATCCAGAGAATCAATCAGCACGTGCCTTTAGGCCCTTCTGGAAAGCCTCACCACTGGAAGGCAGGACCCGCTATCCCAGACTGTAAAATTGCACATGCCCTCACGCATCCCCTTAGAAACTCGGCAGCTGGCACACCTCAGGAAGAAATGCAGCAGCTCTTGGGGGGGTTAGACTGAGGCCAGCACCCCTGCAGCCAGTTTGACAAAGTCATGGAGCAGAAAACGTGGAAAACAGGTTTCCAGAAACATTAGGAAATATCCTAAGTGGAGAAAAAGGGCGCTTTTTTTTTTTTTTTCCCTGCCAGTTACTCTCATGATAACCAAAGAAAATACCAACCTTTGAGAGGTTTAGACCATTTTTTATATCACGTGAGGGAAAAACTCCACAAAGAAAATGAAGGAATAAAATGCTTCATTTGTATCTTTTAGTACAGACTTGAAGGTAAAAGCTAATGCTGGTTGCAAAAACACTCCAACTTTCCCTTCCTGTGTACTCCTATCAGAAATTAAATTTTCAAATCAACACAAAAATGCAGGCAAAACATTTAATTAGCTGTTCCCCCAAGTCAGCCTTGTTTGATTTTATTATTTTGCGTTTTGTTCTGCTTTTCAATACAAAGTAGGTCAAATTGCAAATTTTCTAAATATATAGTTGCAAGTAGTTTGTTTCTAGACTTGAGAGATTATTGCTTGCTAAGCCTCCAGTCCAAAAGCCAAGGAAAAGCTGTGCAGGAACCCTGAGCTGTGCCCGGCCAGGCAGCAGGAGACCACTCACCTCTACCAGCACCACCCAGGAGCACAGGAATATCACGACAAACAGCCCACACCGATTTGTTCAGGACGTGCAATTTATTTTAAATGACATTTTTTGTTCTCTTAACAAGTCTACGCTTGTGACCTGGATAAATCCACTCCATCCTGACAGCACTCCCAGCCACAAGTCCGCGTGAACAGTCCGCAGCGCAGGAACTCGGGGCGGCTCTGCGCGCCCTTTACTCAACGCTTACAGAGGAAAAACACAGAGCAGGCTCTGACTGGAACCCAGGCCTTCCCTTCCAAATAAAGCTGGCACTTGTCTCTCCTTCCCGTGACCAGGCACAGAGCAAAGCAGAGCTGCTTGGCCAGCCTGGAGTTCCAGTAGCGAAAAAAAAAAATTAAAAAAAAAATAAAAGGTTTGGGATCACTCGCAAACAACTTCCCGAGCAATAGTCAAACAATCCATTGGCTCCAAGGATCTCACGCCTTCTCTTAAGGTCAGCAGGTGAACATTTTTCACAAAAAAAAAAAAAAAAAAACAAAAAAAAGAAAAAAAAAAGTTTATATGGAGTAATCAACAAAAAAATTATAAACAGAACATTTAAGGTTGGCAGCTATTTTATTTACAAGTATACATTTAACACAAAGAAACACTGATATCCAAGCCTAGTTAATAGTAGTGTAACAATATGCATCATTTTGATGATTATTCTAACCAACAAACTACACTGAAAAATTAATGCCAGTAAAATTCTTGGTCATAATATTAAGAAATACAATATATAAATTGAAAATATGATTGCTTAAAATTTGAAAATGGAAGTGAAGCCATTTGCACAGGAGTCAGAGTTTAACATAATCTGAAGGGAAAGGCTCCAAACCAACTGTTTATCTTTCAGGTTAACAGAAGAAAAAAAAACGAAAAAAAGGAAAAAAAAAAAAAAAAGAAGCATAGTTTATCCTTAAAGATAATGGGCAGTTTTGCTTCTTCAGGTAGAATGTATTCCCAGTGTTTTCAGGTTCTGCAGTGGAATTACATTACTGAGCATGAAGACTTCCCTTGTGAAGCTGCCCCATCGATTTTTTCTGCCTCCAAAATTATCCTCTTAAAAACATCAACGGCAGTCTGCAAAGAGAGAGAGCAAACCATTAGGAGGGAAGGAGGGACTGCCCACTTACTGCAAGAGTAACTAAAAAACATTAGCAGTTTTACCAGCTACATCAGCAGATAAACTCACATGCAATGCCTATTCCAAAAGTGAGGAGGGCAAACACAGTAATTTTAGTTTCAAAGGGAAGTGCAAACCCCCTTCCACAGCAATCCCTGCAGGGAGAGCAGGCACAAACTGAGCCAGATTCACAACAGAACTAATAACTGTAATCACCTTACCCTGCACGGTGAGCCTGCCCTGAGTGGATGACTGAAGGTTTGGATGCTGTGCTGCTCTGGAGAATAAACCAATCTGTTTCCTCTCAGTAATCTTTAAGATAATGAATAATTACACAAGACAGTAGATTTTTCACCTCTTAACACTGACTGGGCACTGCTCAGTATGAGGGGTGACTTTATTACTCTTGATTTTCTCCTCGCCCCTGTCAGTAAGACCAGAGTTAGACACAGTGCAAGGCCATGAGGGGACAGCACAAGCTGAGCTGTCACTAATATTAAGCGATATCCTTTGATAAAGCCCTCCTGAGAGAAAAGGGGTTACATTTTAAATAGCCTGAACTGCATGACTAGAGCTTCAGTGTGTGAATCTTCAGCTTGGAAATGGTCTCCTGCCCATCTCAGACTGCCATTTGATCCAACCTCTGGCCATCCACTTCAGGAATTCCAAGCACAGGAAAGTATATTTATCCTAGAAAAGCAGTCATGCTAGAAAGAGGATAAAATGGGGGCTTTGTTGTTTTTAATCAGCATGCTGAAGAGCACCCTGTGATTTATGGCTACATATTCTGATTTAACAGATGTTTTTCCACCTCCACAAGATAGCATTCTTAACTGGATCACTTCCAAATTAATTTCATTGACTGAAGCCCCACAGCAATCTCAACAAGATTAGACTTAATGTTAAAGTTTCCCACATTTATACTGTTTGTGCACAGTGCGATCTCTGGAACTATTTAAAATACTTCACCAGCTGGAAGACAGGGTATTCCTCCATATCATGGAGTTTCCTGCAATCCCAACAGAACCTGACACAAGTGGCTCGTTAGTTCACTAATGGTACAACACATTTCCTGGGCAACTTGAGACTTTAGGAGAACCATGGCCAGGACAGCAGATGCCATCAAACTGCTTTCACTAATGAAGAGCTTCCCTTAATCAAAACCTCAGTTTTGATGCACTGATTTACAAATATACTGCACCACTATTTCCTTAAGAGTCGAAATTTTCAATGGTCTCATTTTAATGCACAAGTGCTTTTTGCCCACGTTTCACAGCACCCATTAAAAAAAACCTCGACAGCTTACTCTGTCAACCAAAAAGCTGCACAGTCCCTGTCAAAGATGTAGGAGTTCACAGGGTTTGTTAATTCATTTCACAGAAAATACAGATTCACCGGGAAGGTTTAATTACTGTCCTACAGCAAACGCCTTGGAATTTGCAATTGGGCTCAAATGTGCTGAGGAGTTTTAGGCTGAGCTTTAAACAACACAGGAAGATGCTCTGTGACAAGGAATGAAGGACGCAGCCAGACTTTAGATTAATCTGCCTCCATATGCTCCAATTATGGAATGTGGGTCACACCTAGCCCACAGGAAGCCATCTGGCTTTTCCCTCTACCTTTCTCCCTGAGCAAACAAAAGAGATGCCAGCCTGGGCAACACCTGCTGCCCACAGAGGCCAGGGGACACCAGAGGCTCAGCTGCTGCTGCAGATGTGCCCTGGCTGTGGGCAGGACGGGCAGCCAGGGAGGCAGAGTCCCTGCACGGGCACGGAGTTGGGAATCTGCTGCCAGGAGGCAGCAGGAAGATGCAACCACCCAAATCCAGCCCACAGTGCCAGAGCCACCCTTTGGCAACTGTTTCATTATTCCAAAGAGGAAAGGCTCAGCTGCTCACGCTACTGGTTTATCCTAGCGCAGCACTGTGGGTACAGGTATTTGAAAAAGAGCCAGGTAAAAGAGGGCTTTTCCCCCCATCCTTTGCCAGTCCAAACATGCCAGATCTCTGGATTCTAAAGTACTCTGAAGTATTTACCAAGCAGTGCATCTTCTGAGCTCCAAGATGAAGCTGCCCTTGAAAAACACACAACCAAGCAACTGCTTTTTAAGAGAGCTCCATTTTGGTAAGAAGCTTTTTTTTTTTTTCCCTACTTCCTTGCTCCTTTTGCAGTTTATCTAATGTGTTTCACATAGTGGATTAACAAATTTTAGTTGCTTGTTACTTCCTAAATTCTTCCAGTAGAAGTTGCCTTCGAGCTTCACCCGAGTTTAAGACCACTTTGGACTCTGGCTGTATTTCCAGGAGTGACTTTATTGCATTAAGAAAAAGCACTCTACTACTACTCTACACATATTAAGAAGAAGCAGTCTATTACTGCTTAGGTGACACCGTGTAGGGAATTCCACAAGAAAGGACATGGAGTTGCTGAAGTCAGCCAAAGCAGTTCAACATGTCTGGTAATAATTAAGCAGCTTGAGAAGAGATGACAGCCCAGCAGTCATCTCGGAGAGGTCTTTTCCATTAAGTGTCAGGTTTGCCCTCCCAAAGCCCAGGGATTTCCCTTGATGACTGATGTGCTGGTGATATGCAGGCTCCTCCCCAAGTCCCACCAGGTCACCCAAGTCTGGAGGAGCTTGGCACACACTCAAGTCTATCTGACCTTGAGAACTCTTGCCAGCCACTATCATTTATCATCACTGCAGCTTTAATCTCTCTCTCACTTTCCAACTACTCCAAGTCGTGCCACTTCTGGGACGTGTTATCGTTTGATAATTCTTGGCAAAATAGGCACAGTTTGTTTAAGTTAATCTATAAAACTACTTTAATTGTCCAGTATAATTGGGTTACGCTCCTTGGACTCTCACAGATCCTCCAAAAATGATTTTTGGAGAGATGGGGAGGGGGGCAAAGCAGGAAGGTAGAAAAGGGAGAAAATAGCCTTTGCTCTCAGGGACACACTCTCTCCTCACCACAGTGAAGAACATCATGTACACACCCAATCTCAGACCAGCACAACAGAAACGGTCACATTTCTGCTCCAAATCCTCCAAATACAGATGGGCTTGGTTTCAGAGAGAATTAACAGATATACCCTCAGTCAAGGAGCTTTGAACTCTCTGCTCAAGTTCCAAATCCCTCATCAAGTTTAGCTCACGCCTTAAGCATAAACCAGCTTTCTGTTAAGCAAACAGAAGCTGAAGCACTTTTGGAAGGAGTTTGGAATTAATCTGGAAAGTCAAGTTACATTTGCAGTACCAAGCCAGTACAGGTGATTATTTGGATGAACCTCAATGCAAAAAGTGCCAACAGACTTCTTTTTCCAGTAACATTGGTTTACGTAAGGTGAACACTCGGTACCAGGAAAATGACAACACAGCTTATTACCAAGTTCACAAACTCTTCCCCCCCCCAGACCAAACACAATTTCAGATGCCCTGTCCTGACAGAAGTCTACCATCTCTTTTGACCCTGTCAGATTAGGATTTGGACGAGAAAACCCAAATGAGTTGAGAAGTGCTCCTGGTCCAACTCACAGGGAGGGATGTTACAATGTCTGGTGTCTCCTCGTCCCCCAGCATCCCACAGCTCCAGATTCCACACTTGGCTCTCAGAACTCAGTCTTCCACCTCTTCAGAGCTGGAGATGTTTGAGAACACTGAGGCAGCTGTGCCAGTGTTGGGCTCCTTCACACTTTATCCCACACATCCAAAGGAAACACCCCAGAGAGCCTGAAGGATGTTTACATGCTGTGAGCACCCATCTCAGAAGTGACTCCTGATCTGCCAGACTTCTAAAGATGGACAAATCTACCAAGTGTATTATATAGCAGGCTGTAGAATTGTGTCCTTTTGGATTTAGCAGCAGGAATTGTGTTCAGGCACCTGGTGCTAAATCCAGAGAGGTGGAAGTTACAGCTACCTGTGATCACTGTCCCGAAGGACCCCGCAGAAAGGAAGACCTTTGACAGCCAGAATGCACAGGATCTCACAGCACTTCTACATTCCTTTGGTGGGATCTGTACAGGACCTGTCAAGGATTTTGACTATCTGACATAAAATTGCCATTTTGCTTTCCCTGAAGGGCACCATGTTTGATATATAAACTCCAGAAGCAGAAATACGTGGCAGGGCAGGGGACTTTGTCAGTGCAGCAAGCTAACACACAGGAAATACCAAGCATCCTACAAAGCTTGTAGCTTCTTTACATAAATAAACATGACTTTTTTTCTTCTTGGTTCATAAAAACTCCAGAAAAGTTATCAGTAAGATATTCTGCTGGATATGAATTGCTGTGGTGTCACACGTTGTGAACATATGCCAAAGGAAAAAGAGCACAGGCAACAGCTTTGCCTAATCCAGAAGTATTAAGTTCTTTAAAATAAAGGGGTGGGGAAAAAAAATCAGGCATTTTTAACAGGTTTATTCTTTACACTGTCAATTCAATTTCCTTTGGTATGCATTTGAAGCTCTCCAGCATACAGAGAAGATATTGAGAAATTTCATGCTTCCATCATGCCCAGTTTTGAAAAGGTTAATGCAAATCTTAGCCAGAAACAGGAATATTGATAAACTAACTCCAAGTGTTCCATATATGATGAAAAAAAAAAAAATTCTACGTTTTTTCTTCAGGGAAAACTCCAACTTTATTCAATTAACTTGCAGAACTGTTGACCATAAACATCAGACAAAATGATTATTACCCCATTCGAGAGACTGAGCCTGCCCAGCACCTTAAAACACGAGGTTCATCCCTTACACCAACTCACTGCTCCTCCAGCAGTGACTCCTGTTTAAGCTAACAGACCCTGTTCCAACCCCCATGGATGTGAGTTTTAATTTTTCACTAAGTGTTCTGATATGTTCAGTGAAGCTGAACTTTCAGTTTTTCAGTTCCTCCTCCCATTGACAGTTGCAGGGAAAAACTTGAGTATATAAACAGCCGTTCTTGCTTCCATCTACACAAAACATCTGCACAGTGCATGCAAATATTTTAGCTTCCTTTATTTAGTGAGACTCTGAGTCATCCATCACACTGCTATTTGAATAAAGTGACTCTTAAATCTATTACCTGATTTTCTTTAGCAGAAGATTCCAAGAAAGCTGCATTCCAGGATTCTGCTAAAGCTTTCCCTTCTTCATAGCTGATCACCCTGATGAGAGAAAGAAAAATATGTTTCTTATAACTTGCAGAAGAATTGGAATCTGATATGTCAAGAAATACCTCAGAGTATCAAAGCACTTAAGTGCATTGTAATAGGAATGTCTTCTGAAGTCTGATCCAAAGCATTTGCTTTTGGCTGCTGTCAAATGCACTTCTGGGCCAGGTAAAACTGCCCTGTGACCCAGAAGAGCAGCTGTCCCAAAGTGTTGCTTTGTTTCCATAACCTGTGATATCATCTGGTATTGCTGCTGTGACAAACGCACTTCAGTTACTTACTTTGAAAAAATCCCAGAGTGTTAAATGACTGTCCCTGGAACCTCACAGCAAAAAAAAAATCAACATTACAACAGAAGTTCATGGCTCGTAGTTCACATTTTGGACACAACTCCTTTGCCTGTAATTTATTTTAACCTACAATTTGATGTTAGCCCTGGAAAGCCAAGAACAAACCCAGCGCCTTGCAGCCACAGGAATGCAGGCTAGCATTTCCCACATTCTGGAGTTCACATACCGTTCCATATGCAGGTCTTTTTTATTTCCAACCAGCATAATGGGTATTCTGTGAAAGAAAGTTCAGAACTTCAGAACAGTTACAGTATACTGAACAAAGCACTAGCAACATGCCTGCAATGAAATGAGATGAAAGTGTCACTACTTACTGGACTTTTCCCACCATATCCAATAACTTGCCATGGATAACTTTTATCACTTCAAAACTGCAAAATAAAGGGATGAAGTCACACATGCACTCTGATGTTTATCCTCAATACCCAATACACAAGCAATTCAATGCATATGTTGGTTGTGTTTAAAACTTACTCTATGTATGCACAACTACACAGATGCTGGAAGTCTTACCCGTTTGTGTAACAACAGCAAACTGGTCCCAGCAGCAGCAGAGACCAGCCTGAGCCTACCCTTACAGCCTCCCCACTTATGGCATTTGCAGAAATAAATAACATTACCCAGGACTGATGCATCTAACACGGAATCACCCCAAGTCCCTCCCACCTTTCATCTGGTTTGTATCTACAGTGAGAAATTTAACTGCTGCAGTCCAACAATCCTGGATGAGTATGTCAAATTAAAGCAAATTGGAAGAAAAAGTCATTAGTTAGGCAAGCTCCATCTTAAAGGAACACATTGTTTTTAGTGAACAATTAGTTCATATATAATTATTGATTTTATGTAAAAGTCAAAAGGAGCCAAAATTCAAATTTTCTATGGAAAGGGAATAAATAAACTGATGTGCAAGATGGCACTGAAACAGTGCCAAGTGATTATTTAAATACTCTGTCTGTTCCTCTACCATGTACGTGAAGTTTGGATGACAGGAGGTAAGAACCAGTACTGTAGAACATCAAGTCAAAAACCTCACTAACAAAATCCACTGCATTTGACATTCAGTACTTTTGAGAACAAGCTATAAATGGGGTTTGAAGAGCAGATGTTGCACTCCTCTGGTTACACTATGGAAAAAATGCTGGTACACGAAGTGCACAACTTGGATTTATGAGAGGCATAGGCTCAGGGATGAGATATGCAACTAGACAACAGAAAAAGGACCAAAACTTTTCCAGCTTTCAAGGTTGTTAGCTACAGGCAGTGTCTTGACTTGCACTGCATTTCAATTAGAACTGAAACTCTTAAAAATAGAGCAGCACTCAAACACCCTTCCAGCTCTGAGCAATCAAAGACCTGGTGCCTAAAAACACCATTCAAAGCAGCAAAACCTCTCACTTCTAGAACAATAAACTTTAACACTTTTAAGATGGATTTTCTGTCGAGTAGGTCAATATGTCTGACTCCAGCAATAATATTTGAGACTGTGTGGACACAATGCTGACCCATGCTCAGCTAGTAGTTTGGGTGTATCCTATCAAGAAAATGAGTTCTTTGTAAACAGAAGTGTGACTTAGTCTGGCACAAATTGCCACTGGTAACTCAAGTAGGATGCTACAGATTACACTGTGGAAAATGTAGAATCAATGAAAAATGTGACATCAATGAAAGGACTTGAAGGGGATACAAGGAACTTATGCTGAAAGTATACTAGTGAAATTCCAGCCTTGAGAACTCATCTTGGATGCTTGTATTATTAAGAAAATAAGAGCTGAATGGAGCTTGGCTGTGACAGAGCCGAGAGGCATTGCTGAGACACACACAACTAACATGACCCTGCAAACTGCAAGAATAAAAATGCTACCAAAAACCCCCATCTGCTACAGACCACTAAGCAGTTTCTGTCTGAAACAAGGGAAAAGATCTTAGCACCCTATCCCCAGGCTAACTGAATCCCTAGGACAGTACAATCAGTGTTTCCTTTCCCCTGTTAGGTGTGCTGTTTCCAGCTGAGCCAGAAAAACACCACACAGCAGCACAGCACCCTGGCGAGTCCTTGCCTGAGGCTCCCCTGTTCAATGCTGCCAGCTGCTCTTGAACCTGGGCTCTCCACTGGCCCACTTTGGCTACCTATCTGCTTGTCTAGGATTGTTCACAAGCTTCCTTTTTTAGTGAAAATACTACAAATAAAAAGCTGATCCTTGTTAACCGACCAAGGTGAACGCCACAGGAGAAATGCTATTTAAACTCCAACACAATTCTGACACAGAAACAAGTTGCTAAGAACTGCCAGGAATGAAACTGGCTTGACCAATTAATGTTTTAGAAAGCTTTCCAAATTAATAAAACGAGCAAGGACAAAAAGGAGCAAGGACTGACCAATCCAAAAATAGCACTATCACATCAAGCTGTGAAACTTTAAGATCTGGAGAATGTTAGAGGTCCCTTTCAGTTCTGTCAAGCAAATGGGTTGCAGCAAACAGCTCAATGTGTGAAATAGAAAAAAAAAAAAAGCCCCATTACTAGCTGTCAGATAAATGTGTTACACAAAATCATGGAACCTAGCAAGATACAAAATTGGAATTTAATTAAACTGAACTAGATCAAAAGCCTTCCAGTAACCTTGCTGCTGAGAGCCTGGGAATATGAAAAATGTAGGGCATTAGCTTTCATTCAGTCCTATTTAAACTTCCCACTGGAGGTTAGCAGGGAAGCTGATAACTTTAGGAAGAACATTTTTATTAAGTCTGCTGTCAAAGCTCTGGCCCACCTGGACCAATATGCACACTTTGACAGAAGTCAAGACAGATGATGACTGTGATCTCACTGTGAGCAAGTCACTGAAGCTACCAGAGTACTGTGGAACATCTTTCCTATCACCTAAACACTGTCTTGATACAGAACATAAGGAATTGAACAACACAGGACCATGGACACTTTGAATTTTTAAGGAAGAAACAACAATAAAAACTTGGAATAAACTGATCAAGATTAAATACTGATGAAAAGACTTTTGGCCTCCAGCTTTAACCTAGTCTGTCCTGTTGAACACGTCCTTTAGCTACCAAACAGGGAACAGCACAGGCTGCAGAATCCTCTGAGTGATGTACACTGGTTTCAATCAAAGGCACTTCTGTCCTCACAGCACCCACTGATCAGTGAACTTTTTTTGTATTTCTTTTAGGAGTGGAGCACTGTCTATGTAAGGCACTCCTTTTTCCTACTGACTCCTATTTCATATACAAGTTACCCAGCACCAACACTGAACCTCCTACCAAAACACCCAGACCCAGAGTTTGGTAGTTTAGTATCTCCAGACACAAATATGTACTGGCCCTTCTCTACTTCAGAACTGAAGATGAAAACTGAGAACGAAGAACTGTGAAATCTGCTCAAAATTAAAAGACCTTGCAAGCAGCAGAAGTTCATAACCAGACTGTATCCTCCCTTTAAGAAGAAGAAGAAGGAGACAACAGGCAAGTTGCTTTACCTGTATTTTATGACAGTCTATCAAAGAGCTTGAAATGACCAGTTTTGTTTGATTCAGAAGAAAGTACAGGAAACACTTCAGCACTTGTAAAAGATTCATCAGCTGCCTTGAAAGTAGAAGGGAAGCATCAACTTCTCTCTTGTACTTGATGAGACTGAAAGGTCTAAGGTCTTAACCACTTTCTTCAAACAAAAATGTCATAAAATATTCAGCTGACCTAATAAAGATGCTGTACAATACTAGAAAATCAACTGTTATTCAAGGATAAACAGTATTTAAACAAAGCAAAATGACCAGAGGAAGGGAAGAAATAACAGAAGATGACAAAATCACACCAAGGCTGATGCATCTTGCATGACTCCAGGTAGGATGGACTCTGGACAGCAAGGACAAGAGGGATACTCTGGGACAACCTTCAGAGGGAGGATTATTTGCTGCAGCATGCCAAGAGAGGGTCTACAGTCCAGAATGTATATATGCTGTTTATATGAATATTTCTATGGTTAATCAGGACAATTCACAAAGTCAAAGGAATCTCAGTACTGGAATAAGCTACAAGGCTGAAGGAATGATCTAGCAACTAATTGGGTACTTCACATAAATGTACAGTGCCCTTCAGCTTCATATTCACATCTGCCTTCGTATCTTATGCAAAAGCAATGAACTCTACTTATTTCTGAAACGATCCTTTGTACTTTTACTTACACCTCCAAACAATGTAGTTTAACACTGCTCCATTTCTTACATGGTACCTTGCACATTAGTCTGAGAAGTGTCTCTGACATTTGGGTCTGAGGGGACATTTCTGAAAAAGCATCAATATTCACTTCTACTATACTTCTAAGGGAGAGAGATTAATTGAAATAATCATACACAAAATAAAGCAGAGGTAGAAGCTAAACCCAGAAAATATTTAAAGAGAAGAACACAAACAGATTTTATTACCTTTTTATTGACGTGACTGAATAAACAAGAATGTAGCCATTGATGTCTATGGAGTACGTCTGAGGAAATATGGAGTATTCATCCTGTGGAA
Organism: Regulus satrapa; assembly: GCA_013396955.1. Taxonomy (NCBI): domain Eukaryota; kingdom Metazoa; phylum Chordata; class Aves; order Passeriformes; family Regulidae; genus Regulus; species Regulus satrapa. The sequence goes on along the minus strand of VWZN01021650.1, from coordinate 28,424 downwards.
GGAATATTGCATTTAAAATTAAGGGTGCCACAGTTCAGACCTTGATGCCATCAGATCAGTTGGTCATATCTCTAAGATATTTTGTACAGGTAGTACTTTCAGAATTTTTTTCATCATAATGTCTCATGTGACTTCTTAACCAAACTAAGAGAAAGCTAAAAGTCCCTCTGTATACTCTACCATTTAATCTACAGCTTTTATGGTTTATTCCCTCTAAGACCATGGATGAGCTGAAGCTCTTTCCAATCCTCTTATCTTGCTTAATTATCTGTTTGTATTAGTACAAAACATCCACTCTGCCCCACCACTAATTAGCAATTACGCCTCTTATCTTGCTGGTGATACATTTCAAAATCTTAATTTCAACAGCTGACAACAGGATCTAGCAGTTTGTAATTTCAAGTGACACTGATCACATCTAAATTACCTAAGGAATCTGGTAGGAAGTAAATAATTGTGGCTTACTAACGAATACTTATCAAATGCAAGAAATATACAGTTATTAGTTGTTCTGTGACAACTATAAGATTACATTATAGGACAAGTGTTTACATAAACAAAAAACCAGACAAAACCACCAGAAATTCACTCAATATATTTATTACCCCTCTAGAAAAGGGGTAATAGGCCAATTAGCTTGACCAAGCAGGCAAACAAAACAGACTGACATATTGCAGGTAATGCAACACAAATACTTTGAATCCAATATTAAAAACCTGTTCCAACAGACATTCCCAGGAAACATTTCCATTTTGACAAGAGCCATACTTCCTAATGTATGAATTCCCAAATTGTAAAACTTTTGCTTTTGGAGATGTTAATTTTAGCTGAAGATCAAATAACCTCTCTGTTATTGTCATGGCTGAACAGATGGAGTACTGCAATCACACAGCTTAAATCTAGACACCCAAAAGGAATCAAACTTCCCTCACTGGCAGAAGAGGAAAAACTCTTTATAAAATCAACTTCACAGATCCAGCCAAAAAAAGTTTGAAATAATAACACTTGGCAAAAGCTGCCTTCATTTGCCTTTATTGCTACACACTGAGGGCAGCCTCCCCCCATCTTCTCTGAAATGCCAAAGTGCCACTCCAGTTGGATGTGAAATCCCAAAGTCAATACAGAAGGGACCTGAGCTAAGTCTGTGTAAAAAAGGTGAAAGTGCAACTCTGGAGTGGTTTGACTTTACCTGGAATTTCCCAGGACTGCCCCAGCTAGAATTTGGCGTTAGGTAAGATGTCCTTTTCCACCCCTCCTCTGTGACCCTGTATGAACTGAGCTGCACAAAGCTCAGTAAATAACCAGGAAAGTAAAGAGGCACAGGACAGAAGAGGAATACCAAGAAAAATAAGTGCCATAATCTCAACTGTTCCTAATTCACAACTTTATTTTTAGCTTGTTAGGAGATGAAAGGAAAGCTGCTATGCTCACTGCAACTTATGGGTCAAATTAAGAAATCTGTCAAGTGATAAAACAATGTTGCTACAACTTTTCAAGCCATAGCTGGGTTTTGAAAAGTATGTAACAAATCTGCAATGCAATCCTTGCCGTGCTGTATACACATGAGGATTCCCTATGGACCATTAAGTAAAACAGACTTGAGAAAGAAACCTGTCCTAGCCACACCTTCCAGAACACAATATCATCTCTCTCCTCTAACCCCGTGCGCCAGAAATCAAAGCTCAAATCGTTCTATAGAGAATTAAATCTGAAAATTACCACAGGCTGGGAAATAAGCTATTTAGGCTCCACAATACTGTATAACATTAAATCAACCCTAAGCAATAGAGGTATGTTAGTGGTGAGTCACACTGTCTTCCCAGAAGGCAATTTCCTCCTCAGAGAGGATTTTTTTTCTTCTATCACTACGCTACACAATCTGAGCTGTAACACAAGTGCACTTACAATGGCACTGAGTGACACCTCTGGAGCTCATTCTGCTGCTCACACTCGTCAGCCTGCCCCTCTCTCACCCTCTCCTCTGCAGAGTACTCCCCATCCTGCAGTCCTGCCCTGGGACACCTGAGAGATTACACGTGCTGCTGATGAGTACCAAGGGCTGACACCATATAAATCCACCATGGCTATTCCCTAGTCACAGCTCCCTTCCAAGAACACAGTCAAACATACCTGGAAAGTTACAACCCCTCTGAACAGTCTCCCAGCCATGAGCAGGCATTAAAGCCTTAAGTACTGGCAGCGTATTTTACAACACTAACATTGTTTAATGTTACTCATAGTTTAGAAAAACCTAAAGGCATAGTATGAGATCACAGAAGGCAAGAGCACGTAAGCAAAAAAAAAAACCCCAAAAAACGAAACAAAACAAAATGGATAAAAATACAGGGGTTGAGTGGTCCCTGATGAGTTTTCTTTCTCCTAATATAGTCTCTCAAAAGACGCAGCACTCATGCATGGGTTCAGCCAAGCAGCCCTGTGTAATGAACACCTGCACCTGTACATAACGAGCAGCTGCACTTCCCAAAGTTCCCCAGCACGCTGCGGGACACGTGCTCCCTGTCATTACATGAACACACACGTGAACCATCACGTTAAAATGCAGACAAACTGCAGCAGTTTATTGGGAAGTCAGTAAGTACCACCTACATGAATCTGTCTGCTCCCCAGGACTGCTCCATGGATACAAGTCATGGTGGTGTAGCTGGAGCAGGCAAACATGAAAAAGCTATGAAAAATTTCTGCATGGGTTACTGAAGATCCATTTTGCCACTAAAACAAAACTGCTAATTTACTCTGTAAATATCAGACAAGCTACTGATGAACATTTGGGACATCAGAGTTAAGGTAGTTTCCTCTTCCCTTTTTTAGGGACTCATTCAATAGATACTGAAAAAAAAATACAACCCAATAACAAAATACAAACCAAAACCTTTAAATAAACACTCCAGAAAAAGTTATTTAGTGACTAAACAACAAGTCAGGATCATTTTGAAGTTAACTTTCACCTCTGAATGCACAGCCACTACCAACTTACCTCAACAGGAGTATGAACCCCTGTTGTTGTAACTTGGAAGAAAAGTTCAAGGATAACTTACCTGGCCAGCAGTGTCAACCAGCTGAAGGTGATATTCTTGGCCATTTACTGTGATCAGTTTTGTAAAAGCTAGAAAAACAAGAAATACATAAACAGGTCAGATTTACACCCAAGGAACAGACCAGAAGTCACTCATCTGTGCTATCATCAGCCAAGGCATGAAAAAAACCCCACCCCAGTTACAGGTTTTTAAGTACCAATAAAAGGCTAATCACATATTATACTTTTAATTAGTCTAGTGCAGATAGCAAAACTCAGAAACTTAAATTAAGATTTCACATTTCAGATGATTCTCACACTGGATAAATCAGCTTTTTTTTTTCTCTCTTAGAAGGAAAGAGGGAATAAGAGGAATAAAAAGGGAGATTTACATGCATTTCTACAAGAACCAGACAATCGTAATTTGTGGCAAAACAAGACACATAAATTCAACTGACATCAAAGCTAAGTTTGAACTTATTATAGGATCTTCTCCTCGGTTTCCAAGCAGTTTAGCAAGATCAATTTCTTAAGTGTAAATACCATGAATTAAGTAATCTGGATTGAAAAAACAAAAAATCTTTGGGGGCTAAAACACACAGAACTTAAGATTCTATTAAACCTAAATGATGACAATTAGCTAAGTTCACCACGTTGCTTTCACATTTGCTGTAGCTGCCAGCCCATGCAGTCCCCAGTCACGAAGTACATTCAGTCCTACAAGTGATGAGGATTGCTGCTCTCCCTTGGATTCACGAAATGCCAACGCGCTGTGAGCTGAGGAATGTTACTCAGTGTTTGTGTTATGCAACTGCAAAAGCAAACAGTGTCACAGCTCTTGCTGGAGTAATGTCCCACACAAACCTGGCTCTCTCTGGAGGTCTCATCTGGCTTTTGAGACACACCCCAGACACCATTGCTGGATGGTATTGATACACTGAGTAAAGTCTGTGTTATCCTCTAGTTGGGGTGGTTCTCCCAACTAGTAACAGTCCTCAGAAACCTCATCTGCCACTGCAGCGATGAGCAGGGAAACTGAGTCAGAGGAACAGGTCACTTAGGTGAGCTGAGCTGGCCAACAGCTTCCCAAAGCTGCACAGCTGAACGTTCCTGACCCTGCTGTGCAGTCCCTGCCAGTGCCTGAAGTAGATGGAGTTGGCCAACTTTCCTCCTCCCAGCCAAAGCTCGTTGTTCTGTCAAGTCCTCACAATGTGGGCATTATCTTATTATGAGTGGGCTGAAATAGCTGAAACTGGAGGCTTCAACCCACCTCATAAATCCAATCCTTGGAAAAAAAAGGGAGCAATTCAAACTGCAAAGGCAAGCTAACAGTGTCTAAAGCAACAGTGTAAAGTGTATATATTGTTTCCATTAGAAAATCAGCAAATGACATCTGAAATGGAGCCTCAGAGAGAGCTCCTGCCTTACCCTGGTTATCCCCTAAGAAAGCTGCTTTAGCACATGTGCCGCCCTCAAATCAGTCTGGATATTGTTGTTATTGCTGCACAAAAGTTGTAGGTTATGAAACACAGATCCACAACGCTCTTTGAGCTTGGATGAATGCTGTGATGGGGACAAACTGTTTGAACAGATGTTGGCAGGCAGAGTTGCTGTACACAATAACACTGCTTGGAGTCAGAGGGAAAACAGCCTCCTCTGGAGACACACTGCATTTACAGGTGTGTGCCTCTCCAGTCTCTTGACACTTCACATACACATCAAAGCACTCTGCAGTCAAAGTAGCTTCAAGGGCATCGTGAAGTTAATATTTAAAAAGGGATGAGATGGCAGCTTTTGCAGACTATTCTAGAAGCCTAGAAGAGACACAGCAATGATGTCATCACCAGCACTACTGAAAGCAGTGTGACAGAGACAGAAGAAGGGAAACAGTGAAGGAGTCACCACAGCCTGGTGAGGAGAGCTGTTAGTGCAGTGCAGAGCCTTGCAGCACTAAGCACAGCCCCCTGTGTGAAGACAAATGTGCTCCAATGGAGCCACAACTAATGACTTCCATCTCTTTGATAAGGCTTTTTGAAAACATTCCTGATTAAGAATTAGGTGAAAAAACTGGTCCCCTTAATCCAGCCAAAGTGTTCTCTTCCAATTCCATCACCTATCATCCTGGGACTTCTGATGTGCACAAAGCTGTGCTTGTGCACAAAACAAACAACAATACGATCCCTGCACAATTTGGCTCTTCTTGGTAGGCCAAGGGCACTTTTTCAGCAGACCTGACCTTAAATCATAACATGAGCATCTCCAAAACACTGCTCATCAACTGGAACATGGGTTTTGGAACAGGACATTTTTACACCTTGCAACACACAACTTCAGCGATCACTGCTACCTAAAGATCAAGTACATTGCAATTAGACCAGCATGAATGAAATTATTTGCATGTGCAACTCAATGACAGCTGCAGTGGAAGCAAGCCATTATGATTTAAAAAAAAACCCAAACAGTAACAGGCAAAGAACTGCATGCCTTTAGATCAACAATGATACTGAGCAAAGATGCAAGAGTGCTGTAACATCATTGCCATAATATGGCTGGTAGCTAAATACAACCACCTTCCAAGGGTTCCTTGTTACCACCTCCTGCATCCTCTTTCCACTTGCCTGCATTCCCAAGTCAATGCCTGCTACTAATCTACCAGGACATCTTTCACAACACTGAGACGTGTGATGCAACAGAGCTATTTTTAGTTCTCCTCAGAAGCCTCACTTGCACCCCTTAGAAGGCTGCTCACCACCAGCAGCTCCTGAAGAGAAGCACAGATCACACTTCCAGTGCAGTTGCCAAGGCATATGTAGAAGTTTAGCCTTGAAGATTTTCTGTCAGACCCATCTAAACCTACAGGTGACCCCTCCACAACTCGAAGGGGTCCTCCAGCCCTCTGCCCCTTTCTAATATGCTTCTAGTCACATTTGTATCTAAAAAAAAAAACATGGGATAGAGGTAGGAAGCATGGGGGAAGATGTTCCTTTCCTTAGGGAGCTGGCGAGGCCATTTAGGGCAGAAAGGAAGAGCACAGAGCAGTGAAACAGTGCTAGAGGGCCTTCTAAAACTGCAACAAAAATCAAAAAGCAGCCAGCCAGGCTTTTGGAGGACACATTTGAGACCTGGGCAATCGAGTCATCGCACCCGCAACACCAGACATCCCTGCAAAGATCACGTGGGTGGAAGTTAAGTGCACATCTTCATTACCTGTTCCTTCTGACCTATTTGAGTGACAAGTTCAGGTTGTAGTTTTCATTCCTGTAAAATTGTTACATTTTAATTTGCACTGGTCTTAGTTCACGTGAGCTGATCTGCCTGCAGAGCCCCATCCAGCCCAGTGTGTACACAGACTCCCTGCACACACTCCACTTCTCCAGGGATTTTCTTCTCTTTCCAACATTCCTGCAAGCAGTAGTTCCACTCCTTTCTCAACCTGGCTGTCTCGAGAATAGCCACCCACAGAGATGTCACTCCTGCTGTCCTTGTCCTGGGACATTCAGACAGGGAAAGTCTCTTTCCCGAAGCAATTCTCTCTCACCTCCACTGCTGCCACAACAGGATACAAGTTACTCTTCCTGACACACAAGTTTAGCAGAAGAAAATCAATTCAACATGCTCCTTAAGTGAAATAAATTAACTTTTCTGATGCTAATGTAATACAAGCAAAGGAAAACATAGCACTGAAGCTGTCCTAACCTTCATGAACACTAAGCAAAATCTGATGCACCTTACTTTCCTTTTATCATTTCCAATGGCAGAGATTTTCACACTTAAAACCTGAAATTTCTACAATATTAGGTCTTAACCTATTACTCAAGGCTTATAAACTAACCAATTTGTTCCTTTAAGAGCTTGACTACAGCTTCCCTTACATACAATTTAGCTTTGCAGTCACATTTTGTGCAAGTTTTATTATTTGAAGACAAAAATTATAAAGATTGCATTACCAGCAATACTGCAGCTTTCTACCCATTCTTCACTGCTGGTAGAATACTGTAACAAATTATCAAAAACAATTTTCTGGAGACAAAACAAATCATATAGGCTGGACTATTCTTTTCACATCCAAGTTTTGTTACATGTGTAGACCCAATCACAAGATGAAACTGAAAAGGTTCTACAACATACTATAATGCCCAGGAAAAATGCAACATTCTCCAACACTGTCCCTAGTGTAAGAACCTGGATTTTCCAACCCTTTTTGCCAACATTGTCCACCAAATGTGAAATCACAAGCTAGGAAAAGTCTAAGAGTTGATCACGTACTTTGCATCTTATGACCCTACACAGAATTAGAAACACAGCTGGGTGTGTCCAGAGATTTCACTAAACAAAAGATTTGTATTTAGGAAAATAAATATTAATGTATTATATTCTTAAGTCAAAAGAATTATTTTATACTTAACTCATCAAAACTAGTTTCAAGTCTGTCTTCAGAAAAATTTCATTAAGTTTTAAATGTTAGCGTTAAATCAGAATACATTCTCTTGTCTGTTCTTCACAGAAGCATTTTTAAAACATTATCTCTATCAGGCCTTCTGAGGCTTAAAGATGGGACAGATTTCCCACTGTTTTGAGCCCCAGGGCATAACTTTTATCTTTTCAACCTTTACTTCCCAGCAACGTTTTCTGACGCCAGAAGGACCCTTCAATTCTCTACCTTTCAGAAAGCAAATTCCTCTAGCCATGCCACAAATCACAAGACTTACACCAAATGAATAATGTTTGTTTTCTAAACAAGAAAGAAATCAAGTGCAAAGTTAAGGCTTTTCAAGATGCCCCCTCCCAACAAGTTTCCATGGCCAGGACATGCTCAATGCTTAGAACTCAGATCAAGCAAACAGTGCAGACTAGGAGAGTCAAAGAAAAGCAGAATTCATCCACAGTGTACTTTTGTATAGCTCAGGAAAGTACTGTCTGCTTTTGTATAGTTCAGCTGAAGTTGTGAGACACAGAGTTACAAACAGCAGCTACAGACAACAGGTTAAGGATGGAACAAGACAAATCTGGTACCAACGTAACAAAACAGTCTCAGGATTTTGTAGAGACTTTGGCTCCATGTCTCTCCATCTTTATTCATTTACATGTAGCTGCACAAAACTAAAAGACTACTTTAAATAATTTGCATTTATATGGCACAGACAGTGAAAAATAACCTGCTCCATTTGACATTAAGATTTAAAACACAGGAACCTAAACCCCAGTATTTTGCTAGCAGCTTTAATTCAAGACATACCTGACTGATAATTCAAACAAAGTAAAAAGGGATGATGGAAAGTGTTAGTATTAATGGTATCTGTTTAAGAGCTAACATCTAGACCAAGGGCCAAATTACCCACTCTGACTTGCTAAAGCAAATTTAGAGATTCTCAAGAAGTAGCATTTGAACTTTAGTTCTAAACAATAAAATAATCCCAAGTAAAATATCCTGATAGCTAATGATTTGTAATTATACACCATATATTAAAAAATAGAAAAATATTCAATATATTATATTATATATATTATATCCAATATAATATAATAACTCAATATAATATTGAATATTATTATATTAAAAAAAATTTGTTCTGCTGATTGCTTCATTCAAACTTCTGGAGGATCACATAGGCATAACACCCTACTGCAGAAGTTCAAAACACTAAGAACATGTGCTACACCACTGCATTTCAGAAGTCACTAAAACACAAGAACCCCAGGGCTACGATCACAAAACCACTTTTATTTGCCACATGACTAAAGCAAGCCAACGTGATCAAGTTACTCAGCCCAGAACAGCAGTTGTTTGAGAACTTTATGGCCACTGCTAGCTCAGAAAGAGGTGGCTGGATTGTAATGAATGCCAGGTTAACCTCTGAAATGACTTTTTGCTCTTGGCAGCATTTTTAGCATTAGAGTCTTTACTCACCAGCTCTCAAAGGTACTAAAATGACTGAAAAAAACCCAACTGCTAAGAGGAAAAAAAACCAAAACCAAACCACTTGAGAAGTCAAATACTCAGCCAGTATTTGCAGCAAGCTGATTGTGTACCAGCCTTGTTTTCCAGCTGCTGGAAAGGAGTAATTGAAAAGATTCTCATGTTATCATAGCCACACAGTCCACCTGCTAAGGTATGGTTTAATCCTGATGGCTATTGCTGGCTTTCTGTTCACCTGGATATACTGCTCCTATGTGAGACTCTGCAATACTTGTATTTGGTGGCACATTTTCATACTGTGCAACGTAAGAAATGTAAAGTGCCCCAGGTACATTAAGGGAAGCAGATGCTCAACAGCACACATAAAATACAAGGAGTTTCATTTTAGCCAGATTTGTTAGGTGTCCCTTCATTTAGTGTTAAAAATTCAGCTGTTTGGAGAAATATGCAATACTGGTTTTAAAGAAAAATAAAACTTCTGTGGTAATTAAGAGATTTTAATGTTAACATGTAAATACCTATGTAAGTAATATGTATAACCCCAGTGGCTTCTGATAAAAGTTAGTTTGATACAAAAGAGGAGCTTGGCAATTATTTACTTACTGTTCTCTATGGTTGGATCATATGAATCAACAAACTGTCCTTCCACAAACTGGATCGTCAGTGAAGATTTTCCTGTAAAGCAAAGGAAAGAAAAACCTGGAATGAAACAAAGTCTTCAGGGCGTGATCACTTCACTGCTTACCAGCAGATACACCAATTTTCTATCTATCCAACATGAGCTCCGTGTGGTTCATTTTAACTATCTATACATGACAACTGACCTATTTTTAATTTAAGTGCCTATTTCTAGTAACTAGGTCTCCTGAACATATAAAAAGCAGTGCAAAAAGCTACTTGGCATGAGTTCTGCTTTTGTTTTAACAGGGCATAATTTAAATGACTCCCCCAGTTTAAAACAAATCTAAAAGCAGCAGTGCACGATCCTCACAGAACTAAATTTAACAAAGTGGCATACTTGGACTGCTTTTCTGTCAAGAAGCAAGTCAAATTCAAAACAATTTTCAGTAACCACAGAGAAAACTTGGACAGAATTGGCCCAATTTGGTTTTACTAGGAGACTGGACAGATTTCTCATGACAAAAGGATGATCTCACAATTCTTGAAACTAATATATTCTCCTATTAATCCTCCTACTGCCACACCACAACAGGCCAGTGGATGCTGTATTTTAAGCAGTGACTGAGGTGGCATCATTGGATTTTTCTTTGAAGCAATTTAACTGCTACTTTAGCAGACAACATTCCCCATTTCACTTAAAGAGTAATGCAAAGCACTGAACTTAGTAGCAGACTGAAAAAATGAGAACTTGCGTAGTCTTGAAAGATTTTACAAGATGGTGAATCACATACATTGACCATAAAAATCACCTTTAAAGCTCTGCAACTGAAGACTTCTCAGAGCATTACTGAAGCCTTAACACAATTTCCATTACAGCACATCTTCCACATTTGGGAATCTCCTAGATCCTATTACATTATGTTTACTGGACAAATACCCTCTTACTAAGATTGCCAAGTGCATTAGCTGCTTTTGGACACGAGCACGTTCTTCATGCTCCTTTATACTCTCTGCACTGTCAAGAAGCACAAACAAAACACAACCTCAAGTTAAAATTTTTACTCAAAACCACCCGACTCAGTGGAAACCTCTCAATAACCTCTTAAGTAACCAACACTGCGGTGAAAATATACAGTATCACTGTTTTCAAGAATAAATTGCTTTGGGTAAAAACTGCCCACTTCTAGAACTCAGAAAATGTTCTTTCTTAAGCATTCCTTCAGGAGAGATTTAAAAAACAGTCTTCCATTTCATTCTCTGCCATGCTTATCCCTTTGCTGTCTCCTATCAATCATGACCATTTATTCAGAAACAATGCTTAAAAAAATATTTGCAGACAAACCCCCACAAAGATCAACCATCACCAAGATTTATCAAGCTGCTTTTTCTAAAATCAACTTTTTAAGATAGCATTTTCTGGTCTTATCTAACACCACAACTGAAGGTGTCATGCTTACAGTGCACGAGTTGACAGAGGACATTTCATTTTCCACTGTTGCTCCAGGAAAGCACACACACCCCACCCCTAAATCATCCCAATAAAGTCAGATTAAGAATTGAAACTGTGCCTCTCAAACTTGCTGAAACTGTGTATTTTGGACATCATTTAGAAAGTGAGCAAACTTTCAAGCTATTTCTCCTTTAGCTGTAAACTTACGAAGTGCTCCCAGCACGTTAAGCACTCCATTTCAAAGAGGTTAACTACCCCTCTATTAGGCTGTTAGGCGTTCACGATTAGAGAGCTAAGTTCAGTAAAAATCATCACTGAACATTTTCTTCCTAAGAAAAATTCTGAACTAACTGAAAGACTTGACTGCTGCCGTCTGTCTGTGCTGAGCCTGGAAAGTGAATAGCAGAAAGAAGTCGAAGCCAACAGAAAATGCTGCATTTCACACCCAGCTGTATTAATTGCTGCTTTCCTCCTAACACTGAAAGGGGGAGGAAACAGACAACCAGGGCTCCAACACTCTCCTCCTAAATTCCTCCAAGCTTTATAACAAGCCTTCCAGTAACGATGTGTTCACGATCACGAGAGGAAGCCTTTCTTCCATGAGGCACAGGGAAACTCTCCAGTCTGGGATTCAGCACCCACCCCTCGGGGTCAGTGCGGGCAATTGTATCCCACTAAACCCAAGCTTCCATGGACATGAGAAATCTAAACCCTGAGTCATTAACACCCCAGAGCAGGCAGAACCCTGTGACCAACAGCTTGGCTTGAACTTTGTCCCACAAGGTTTTATTCCAGGCCTTTGACCTATGCTCGTGGACAGAGCGGGAAATCAAGTTGACAATTTAGCTCCTATCTGCTCTTGGCCCAGAAAGAGCAGGCAAGGCTTTCAGCAAGGATTGCAACACAAACACAACGCCCGTGAGGCCAAGGGACGGCACGGAACGGCACCTGCCAATGCGCCAGACTCCGGAGCACGGCAGGGAAGACACGGCTCGGGTGGATGTGCAGGCACCACGGGCACATTTCAGCCTCAACAGCACAGGAGAGTCTGACACAGCAGCAAAAGCTTGCTGAGCTGATTACTCAGGGGTGCACACCTCCAAGAGGCTCAGCTCTAACGTGCCCTCGTTTGGAACGCAGCCACAGGCGTCTGAAGTTTGCTAACTTCTCCTTGTAGCATCCCACATGCTGGTGAATTCAACATATCTATCGTAGTCAGGTTTTAGGAAAATAAACATCCACTGAGACCAAAAGGAGAAGTGATTGGAGCTGAAGCAAGGCTAGAAACTGGGTGCAGAGCCTTGCTATGGTAACTCAAAGCACTAGGATATTCCATGGCAGTGTTGTAAGCAAAATCCTCCTCTCCCTCTTCCTCAAGGAACGGGGCAGAAGGGAAGGGCTGCAAGAAATGGGTTCCGTGAGTGTTCAGAATACAAGTCTCAGGTGGCTGAAAACTCAGCTCAAGTTGTCCAGAAGTATCCGAAGTGTATTTGCATACACAATTCATTATTTATGGTATTATGTGAGAGTGGTAAAGAAAAGAGTTTTCCACTGTCAAAACAGAAAAGGAGCAGATTTTCAGACAGAAATCCAGTTCAAAAACTAAAGCTGTCGTGTTTCTATTCATACACTAGACCACTTGCACCATAAAGCAGAACATCCCATAAACACTCTGACTAGTGCAATCATAGCACATCAGTTTCAAATGCCATTGCAATTGTCAAGGCAAAACAATTGCCAAATCGCGTTTTACTCATCCTTTTACTACTTGGACAAGAGCTGTGGTATTTATAATCTAGCCTGAAAATTCAAGCTATACGACACTAGGCAGTCTACCAAGCAGATGAGTAATGGAGCCTGGGTGGGCTGGGGGACAGCTGGCCTCCCCAAAGGGGTCCTGCCCCTCTCCTGTGCACCACCACCCGCCTGCTGTCCCCATCTCACACCCCGTTCTCCTTGCAACAGGCACGGGGAAAGCCCAGATTAAACTCTCATCGGCAGCCAACTTCTCCCCGAACCCAGGAGACAAAAAAAATGATGCAACCAGGCAGCCGGCAAGTCAAACAACAGCTCCACAAGCAGGGCATTGTGCAAGCGGGGCTGCACAGCTGCCCTGGGACGTGGCACGGCCACGCCGACAGCCACGGGCAGCACAGCGCAGCTTATCTCAACAGGAAGGGTTTCTCAAGCCTTGAAACTGCCCACACAAGCCATCAGTAAACAGTTTGTCCTGCTCAAGAACAACAACTACTGAAAAGCTGCAGCTCTGTTGGCAGAGTAGAACGCAGTTTCTTTAACCCATCTTTTGCTATTAAAATGCATGGTTTATGTTGTTTGAGCAATCATTAAACGTTTAATGGCTGGCAGCGTCTCATCTGCTCCTACCACAAACCTAAGCTAGTCTCTAGATTAACTTAGTAACTAGACTTAGCTAGTTAGTCTCCTTCAACTCTCCTTAGGTTTACCCAGTCTTGCCTACAGAACAAACTACTTTAGGCTTTGCCACAAAAAGCACTCAATAAACTTCATAATGAAACACTGTCAGTCGTGTTAAGTTAGGTAAATCCAGCTGCATGCCCAACTTACTACACTGCCCAGAGATTAAATCTTCATACCAAAAGATATACTTGGTTTAACTTAATTGTTGGGATCTTCTTTCATTCACAAGATGGAGACGCTGCTGCTCCCATGGTGCAGATTATCCATTCATCCACAGAGCGGGACTGAACGACTTCCTGGAGCCACGGAGGTGGGCTGGGTAGCAAAGAGGATTACAGCACCCCTCGGACAAAGATCTGCTCACAAAATCGATCGTTATCTCAGAACCCATCACTCACTCATCATTCATCTCGGGCCACATCGTTAGCAACTTTCTATGGTTAATTAAGATATCCCCCCAGGTACTAATTACAACTGTGTAGTTGCTGTTTTGCTGATCATTGCTTTGTATTTGGTGAATTAGTCTAATGGCTATAAAAATGATACATCTGGGTCAATAAAGAATTCTGTTTCTAAATCTCTGGAGACAGCAATACAATGAGTAGTTTGTGTTTTACTCGGATGCAACTTAATTCTACCATTAGACTTCTAATCGTGAGGAATTATGTAAACATCCACGTTAAGCTGTAGTTTTATAGGTTTTTGTATTAATTTCCTCGTGATGCCAGCATTACAGTAACAGGATTTAAAAAATATTTTCTGATTATCTTCGGGACAAAACTTTTCCTCAATTCCTGCAAAGAGTTCAATTCCTGCACTTGCTCATGATATTCATGCTTGATTTGCAACAGAGTGGTGGCACTCGTCTCTCAACATGCTGAGCTTTCTGGAGGACAGACTAAAGGTTGTAGTTCTGTAAGAGCGAACGCTGGAGGAGCTCAATGATACATCTTTTGGTAATGTGATAAGGAGCCTCAAACACTGAAGAACCCTTTACGAAAAAGCAAAGAGCAGATCAGCTTTTCAGGACAACAAAAGTTCTTCTTGAACTTCTTGGGCACTCTGTCTCGTTGCTACAACTGTCCCCTGCCTTCTCCTGTTCTTTTTTTTTTTCCTAATTAGCACATAAGGAAATACGTTTGAAGTCTAAGGCAATGTTTTGTAGCAAGAACTATTTCTGCTGTAAAAGAGAAGCTTCACATCATGGTCTCTAACACCAAGAGCATGAGCCTGCTGGGAGATGCTTGTTTCCCTTCCTTCTGCATTGCACAATCTTCTTGAGGTTTATCAAAGGTATTCCTGTGCAAGTCAGAGGAAATCTGAGAGCAACAGAGAGAAACAAAGCCACATGGCTTCCTTTATTTTCTTCTGATTTCAAAGCAATCGGTCACACTCACAGGAGTGCTTGCAGGCCCTTGCTAGGTTGGCAGCAATGAGACTTCTGAACACAAGCCAAGAGCCCTAATGCTATCTAGGCCATATTTCCTGTAAAGAAAGCAAGAAGAGAGCGTGTGCTTTATTGCCTGATATTTAGCAGGAGGCTTGTTCTGTCCTACAGCAGTGCTCATCCCTCAGTGCTCACTTAAACTGTGTTGCAATGTATTACATGCTCAAGCAAGTATGTAGAGAAAAATTCCACTGCATTCTTGCAACAGCTTAAACTTCCAGGCAGTCCATTTTGTCTCCAATAAAGTCAGTAACCACAGCAAAGGATTGCAAAAGAAATCTTTTGGTTATTTTAGCACACAGTCCAGTTACCTTTGCTTGTTACCCTTGCTGGCAGAAAAGCAGAGGGCTGCAGCTTTCCTCCTGTTTCCCTTTCACTAAGTTAAATGAATTTTAATTCCATTGTCAAAGACAGGAAAAGCTGTTACAAAGCTTTAAAAAACCCCAACAACCTCTGTGGCATATACCTCACCTGGCCATGGAATGCATGGCTGCATCCAAGGTGCTTTAAATAGCTCAGGGGAACTGCATCTAGTGTTCCTTAACTGCAAAGGAAATTCAGACATTTCTAAGCCAGACAGTCAACCTGTATTTTCTCAGATAAATCTAATCCTCTGTATTCCCTTCCGACTTCCTGCAGAAACTGTGCACCCCTGCAGCACCTTCCCACAGCACAAGGCCTAAAATATTTCAGGTGGCAGCAGAAATTCAATGGCATCAGTAGGTGGGCTGTGAGCAACTGAGTTGTGCATCACTTGTATATTCTCTTACCATTACTATCATTTACCTGTCCTTTGCTGTCCTAGTAAAATGTCTTCACCCAATTCCATTTCATCTTTTTCCCCAGCTATGTGCCCCATCCCACTCTGGGGAGCGAATGAATGGCTGTGTGGTGTTCAGCTGCTCAATGGGTTAAACCGTAGCAACTTCCTAAAGGGAAGTTTATTAAGCTTAAAGATCAGACCCTAACATTCCAGTTTATGACACACCGAAAGGTAAAGAGCCTGAAATTTGTACTGACTTCCTCTCCAAAGGGGCAAAATTCAACTTCTGCTGCTGGGTAGAATCCAAGTCCTTTCTCCCTACACACACGCTTCAAGCAGCTCATTAGGAGTTTGAATAAACCTGACCTTTCCTTGGATCATCGGGAACGTACAACATGCAATGAAATGTATTTGAAAGGTCCTTTTAGCGACTGCCATTGTTTCATCATTAAATCAGTTTTAAATGCTATGTCACCAGAAATAACACAATCTCTCTAATGCATTCCACGCATCCCCCTTTTCTATCTTCAAGGTTTTCGTTTCCACAAGGGTTCAAACCCTCAAATTCTGGTCACTTCTTTCTTGCAGCTAAAGATTTCTGGGATGTGCAACCTGAATTGCCTTTCTTCAAGTGGAATGTTCCAGCTGCAGTCACAGCACCAGCTCTCCACCCTCTGCACAGACACTGCCTGTTAAGCTTTCAAGTTCCATTAGGAAACAAGATAAACTCTTCCACAAATCTCACTTGCATCTTCAGACCAGTAAGAGAGAAAGAGAAGCCTTACCAAGATGAAAAGACCTCAGTTCCACTGACATGCAGGTCATCTTCCCTCGAAAGGACCTTGAGGACTGGAGCCATAGGATTCACAGTAGCCAACACTGTGGCCACCATACATCAATCACTGCTTACAGCCACCACCAAGCACAGGTCTCTGAAAACGTCACTAAACCATTCCTGGCATTATTTAAAAACACAAGCCTAGGAATGTAACACCGACTAACGCCTAAAGCAGCTGAAATGGGTGAGGAATAGACCATCCTAGCAGCACTACTGAAATGTGGACAACCAGAGGGCCTCAGGATCTTCTTGGAATTGCAAGAACAATAGTAAGAGATGTATTCGTCTTTTCCTTGTTGTAGGATGGTAGAAGGCAAGTACCTGACAAAATCCTGACAGGACAGGAATAGTAATATTCCTCCTCTTGGTGATGCACACTCTGTAACTACTGCTAAGAAGTTTCAGCCTGAAGGGAAGTCCTCAGAGCTCTCCACCAGCTGCAACAAAAGCTGGAAGATAAAACTGATTTGTGCCAACAAGGGCAGGCTACTTGTACAACACATTACAAAATCACAAAAATCAAACTGTGTAATAACTCCTAGAAGACCTTGGCAACAACAGACAGCTCCACTCTGCAGCAGCGTGGAACTGCGAGGGGTCAGTGAATGTTTCAGGCTCCTTGTGTGGGCATTGATGGTCCAAGGTCTGACAAACCCAATGCCAGCAAGGCCAATAAACCCCGACACTCAGGGACAGCTGCTGCCAGCACCCAACACCAGCACCCAGCAGCGTTCACCTGCTATTCCTACCCTGGGGGAAGGCCCCAAGGCTGCATGAAGCAGCAGGCACTGCAGCAGCACCCCTGACAACACCAAAATCTTAGCACACAACAGGGAAGGCGGTCTCTGGGGATACTGACAAAGAGCTGTCTTGACTCCTTCTTCCTCCAGCAGAGCAAGACATGGCCAACTCCATCACACCTCTGTCCACAACTGGTAGACACACTCAGAGTTTGATTAATGTTCACACTGTTGGGCTTTGACCATTTCTCCTGTGCTAACCTGGTGGATCGATACAAAACCACGCCAACATAAAAACCAGCGTGTGCCCAAACTGTTCCTTCCTCTACACAACTCTCTCCCCACCACCAGGTTCTGATCACTTTTTGCTGCTACTGCTGTCTCTTCTCCATTTCAGCTCTAGACCTTCTCTGAATTAACTGCAAGGGCACCTTCCATGTTACTTCTGCTGATCACAGGGAGCTCCTCCCTTCTATTTATCAGGGTTGAAGAAAGCCACAATCTGCTAAATGCCATTTTCACAGCCTTGCACTTTACCCAGCTGGAGTTAGTCATCAACCCCTCCCCAGCAAGGCTGGCTACAAGCCTCCTGCATTTACACACTCACCCATCTACCCAAGAGCACGGCTGAATGCAGAGGGCAACCTGTAAAATGGCAAGGAAGGCTTAAAGAAATAATACACCAAAATCTCTGCCTGATGCACATGGGTAAAACAGCAGGACAAAAAAAAAAAAAAAGACTCCGGGGTAAGAATAACACCATGCAGAATAGCAGAGGAATCATTAGAGCCCCCAACCTTGGAAAAAGTTACAGGAATTTAAGCCAAAGATCTGTCAGATACAACATGGTAACAGTTGATCTTGCCACAGGGCAGAGAAGGGAGAATAGGTAACCCTTGGTTGCTGTATCTTGCTATCAAGTTCTTGCCTGCCATGACTGCCAGCTGGCTTTCTTACCTTCCTAACCAGCACGTATCCATCTGTTGGCTCAAAAACTAAGAGATTTTTGGATAAAAAGTATACTTTCTCATTCTCAGTTTGTGTATTACGTAGTATTAGAAGGTCACAATACAAATCTCTGACCTTTACAGGGAAGAAAAAAAACAAACAAACAACACAGAACAAATTTTAAAAATCCCCACCACTGCCATCTCACTCCCACCCTCCCTCAATCACCCGAAAGCATCCCTGAGGGATAAATGAAGATGACACCTACCTACTTGAAAATAAATTATTTTTCCAGTTTTTTCACAAGTCAAGCATCTTCCAGCCTGTCCAACTCCAGCACCTGAGGAAGCCCTTGCAAATACAAGCTGGATTCTTCATTTCCCAGTGCTCCACTAGCAAAACTGCACAGCTTAGGCAAGCAGCTGAGTACTGAACTACAGTTTAAGATTATCAAAAGTCAGGTCAGGCTTCAGGAGTCACAGCAGAACATTCTATTTGTCTGTCTGCACACCAACCCATCAGTTCTGCAAGTTTCACATTAGCTCTTCCTCTGTCCTATCACCACACTTGGGGATAAAAGTGTGATAAAAGAGTGCAGTTGTAGAAAGACAAGAAGAAAAAAGATTTAGACGTCCTAAGACTCCTGTACACTCTGTATAAGGAACAAGATCTTGAAACATTTAGATAACTTATTTTTCCTACCTGCACTGCTCAGAAAAACTTTCATGAACTTCCATTTTTATACTTAAGTTAAGCAGCCTCAAAAGGCTTATGAATTTTTTTAATGTTTTGAAGAGTTTTGATGGTTTTTTTTCTCATAATAAGAAGGTTGAAACAGCACAACCAACACCTTCCTCTAGAACTTATTCACCAGGGTCACACCATACAAAAGAAGCAAACACCATTTCCAAGAAAGCAATGAAGAACAAGGTACTTCAGCGCACTAAGAAACACGGTGCTTGTTTACATGCACATTTCAAAGCAGAAACTTCCAGTTCTAATTAAAAAATGCTAATTTTGAAACAGATTTCAGAAGACCAAAAAATTTGTTATTGATGGAATAACAAGCCTTGAAGCAAAATGCACTTTACTGCATTAATGTCAAGTGCTTGATTGTTTTGACAGTTTGTAGGACAGATTTAATGGAGTTTTCCTACATATTATGCGTCCCAGCTCTTTTGCATACAGCAGGAGTACCTTTAAAGGAGGTCATACATATTGAATGAAGTTTTGGCAATACAATCTGACAAGTTGTTGAAGCTAGACAGATGTATCCCACTAACTCTGGAGACAATGTTGTCAAGAGACACTTTCATATCCTAATTTTGTATTACACTTGCACGTGTTTACATCCACACACTGAGGACCACTTATATACACCATCTTTTTCCAAATTCAAATCAATTCAACTCCCTACCCCACAGAACACAAATAACTAGGTTTAGCAGACATGATGGTCTGGTTCCTGTTATCTAAAATATCCAAGAACACTGACAACCATTCCAGAAACACTTACTCCTCAATCTTTGAGATTTTAGTGTCATATTAAAAAAGAGTGTTGAAAGAAAAATTCCCTGTTTAAATCATAATCTACCACGAAGTTGTGATTTCTGCAGCTGATACCTTTTTAACATAGGAAGATCAGTTTTTCTGAACTAATCTCCAAGTGCCACACAGGGTCTTTCATTCCTTGAAAGTCCTCGAGAAATCATGCACTTAGTCTTATGCCTCATAACCTTTGGCCATTGCCCACAAACTCCTGATGATTCCACCCAAATCAAACTGCTGTACATTTCCTCCTTGTGTTCTAGCCTCAAGCTCTCCAATTCCCATAAGAAATTCTAGCAGACTTCCCTTTTGCAGGAGCCCCCAAGGCTCAAGCTGGTTTTTTTGCTCGTCCTAACTTCATCTGGTGGAATATTGCCCTCGATAACCCAAAATCTGCATTTTTCAGAACCTGCATCGTCTGTTTGCACCAATGCCTCATCCAGCATCCTTTACACGGCTACTCTTAAAACGCACACGCCCGACTCTCAACTGGGTATGGGAAACTGAGGAAGAACCAAAGCATTTCTACAATTTAGCAGCTGAGATTCATCCCCACGCCCCAGGAGCCGATAAACACAACCCAAGGAGTCAACCAGGTTGAGGAGCCAGCCGGTATTAGCAAGAAACAGATACTTTGTAGGGTATCCTACCAAAGGCAGAAGACCTGGCTGAAAAGCAACACAGTTTAGATTTGTTTCTACTGGCAGGAAGGAAATCCGAGACTCTGAATGCCTTTCACTTTGTGGGACAGGTTGTAGCAAAGTGGGAGGCAGCCTCATCTCCCAAACAACAATCAATAGGACAAGAGAAAACAGCGCCAGGGGAGGTTTAGATGAGAGGGCAGGGAAAATTTCCTCACAGAAAGTGTTGTCAAGCATCGGAACAGGCTGTCCAGGGAACCGGTTGAGTCACCAGCCCGGGAGGGATTTAAAAGATGTGTGGATATGGTTTAGCGGTGGACAAGGCAGTGCTGGGTTAAGGGTTGGATTCCACATTCTTAGAGGTCTTCTCCTGAAGCTTTGGCTTTGATCCATTGCAACATCTTTACCAGCACGTGTTTCCAGAAAATTCCAGATTGTATCGCTGGAGGCATCATCTGAATTTAAAGACTTACGGATCAAGGTTTAGGTTTACCCCAGGTCAAACATTTTCTCCTCAATTCCACATGAATTGATTAGACTACAGAAGGTTATTTAAACAAGAATCTTGAAAACCCCATTTCTCCGTGGTTCCCTAGCACACATCTCACCAGCTGCACAAGGCCACCTTTTCCCCTCAAGAGAACGAGTCCAGCTCAGAAGTTCCACTGCTGAAAGAGGACCAAAAGGCATCCATGCCCATCTCAGGGGGTGGAGGAAAACACAGATGTGGTTCCATAACAAGTCTGACTGAAGAAAAGTCTCCACAGCCACAGAGAGCCACCCTCCCCCAAAAGCCTGTGCTGAGCCTATTCCCCCTATCAGGGCTGCGCTCACTGAGCTGAGCAGCTGAAGGATACAAAAACTTTCCCTCCCGGCTGCTTTACTTTCCAAAGAAATCCATTTCCTGAGCTGGTGGACAGCCTTCCATCATCACACCAGTGCCAGCATCTGGGTGGGGGTAGCAAGGTCCAGCTTCCAGCCACGGCGCAGGATTAGTTCAACACGGGCGGAGAGGTGCCCCACCCTACACAGTTCATTTGCATCTGCCTTCCTTACGTGGGAATTAGAAAAATAAAGTGGCTTTTGAAAAAGGGTGCACCTGAAAGGCTGTTTTGGCACTTTGTTCAAAAATTGCCTGGGTTTACTGCCTTGTGACAAGTTCAATACCAGCAACTTTACCCCGCACAAAACCCAACTTAGCAGCCACAGTATTTTGTATTTCTCAAAAAGAAAACGCTATCCCGTACTGGTCCATATTAATATGCTTTTAGTAAACTTAATAATCTGAAATCTTACAGATCTGTTAAAAGGTCTGCTAGGTAACATAGAATATGGATTTTGTCCACACTTCCCTTTTCCCCATCCCATATTTACAGAAGAGCTGCCTGCCCTCAATGGGCAGGAACCACACTGGAATGCCAATGTCCTGACCAGGATTGGAAGAGAGAAATTTTAAGGAACAGCCATCCCTCAAACTCAGGAAGCAGATTTTCCTTTCCCACGTTATCAAATTCACAACAAATCCGCCATTCACTTCAAATGCTCGGGAAAACAAAAGGGAACCTCTCAAATCCTTAAGGAGACCAATTCACGACCGACAACGACCGCTTCATGTTTTTACGAAGCACGCTTCACGTCTGCAGCTTCTGATTTAGGAAAATTGGAGATGACACCAGCCAATTGACTCATGCAGGATTCGCAGAGCCCGAGTGCATTATGAACATCCCACAGAGAAGCTGTTTCGATTTTGGATGGAATGTACAATTATGCCGAGCAGTTTTTAAAGCACGCCCTTGGATGTCACCTTCAGGAGAGCTGCAGGAAGTTAACCATAATCGGCATTTATCACTTTTTAGCTGCTCGTTCTAATCCCGGTTTCCCGCAGCAGCATCAGCAGCCTGTACCGCAGAGGGGGTTGCCTGAGCCAGAACCTACACTTAAGGCAGTGTAGTATACATAAATGAAGGGCTTCAACTTGATACAGCTTTAAAAATTACAGCATCCAACATTTCATTCGGCTTTTCCTGTCGATGTTTAACTTCAAGTTGTGTAATCAAACGCCAAAACGCCCCCAACGCGCACAAGCAAAACGTGCAAGCGTTACCATTGACGGATCCGAGCGGGCAATTCAAGAGTTAATCCTGGAGCAGTGTCCTCAAATAACCCTACGGTGCCTTGATATTCCAGCTGAACATGCTGCCTTCTAGTGCTTCCAGCTACCGCTATCAAACGCTCTGTAGCAACTTTTCCCTGCTGTTGTTGCCACGCTAACCACTGTTGCTGCCACTGCTGTTGTTGGCAGTCGCTAACAGCGAAACGCAATTAAAGCTGGCATTTCCAGCCTCATCCCAATCCCCCGGGAGCTGCAACCTTTCCTCCTCGCAGCATCGCTGCGCCCCGACAGGGCCAAGCGCGGCCCTGGCGAGGCAAGGGCGGTGGAAATCATCTTGGCACATCGCAAGGGGCTCGGGAAAACGTTCCCCTTTCCGTATCAGCTGGCTCCCGAACCGCTCAATTTTCCTGTTAAATCTCAGGCTTTCCCATGTTGCGGACGCGGCCGATTGTGTAAACCAAAATTACAGCACGCGACGGCGGTAATTTCTCCATTCCTCCTCTGTTGACATTTACACGGGCAATTTATCGCCTGCTAAAATTACCACTTCCCCCGTCCAATCCCAGAGGGATCCCTGCTCGGGGCGGAACGCTGCTGTGCGAGCAGATGCCATCTTTCAGACGCCAACAGCAAAGCCTCAGCTCCATTTTACACTTGCAGACCTCCTAATATTCCAACAACTCGCGCCTGAAAACTGCCTTTTGCCCTAATAATTATTTTACTATTTACAAGTCCATATTGAAGGTACTGCTTTTTCTGCCCTTCTTGCTTTCCAAGCAAGGTGGAGGGAGGGGGGGAGAGGCATTTTTTTAGCTTAATACAATTACCTGGATGCCCTCCCATACAAATCTAACCCTGACAGATCATTTTGTTCCAGCACAGTTGGTTTTTTTTGATACCTGCATGCCGCAGTCAGACCATGACTACTTCTGCCTGCGGCATGGTCTGCTCTACACCTACACACACGAAAGAAGTTGGTTTATTTATCCACGGAAGAAAATGATTAAGTCCCCTACTATTAACTGGATTTCCCCCTCAGAGCCATAAACTGCCCGGCAGAACATTTTCAGATGACCAGTCCAAACGTGTAGAATTCAGAAAGAGGATTCCTGTTTCTGCAAGTACATCTGTAAAACCAACAGCACAACTTATACAAACAGCAGAAAAGAAATCGGGCTGAGATAAAGACCTACGACTGAAGCAGCTGATCCAAACAGCACTTTCCTGCTTATCTTAAATCCATCCACTAAATAGAACACAGAGAACCCCAGTAATAAGGTACTTTACAAGATGATCAAAGAAACCTCTTCTATTCATACAGGCGTTTGTGGTCTGAATTTGCATATCCATTCTATAAACAGAAAGAGAATGAAACTGAGCACAAAGCATTTTTGGTGACTCTATGCTGCTTTTTAGAGTGGCTCTTACTCTGAAAAGATCCAGAAAATCTTAGTCCTGCCTGATTTATTTCCAAGCAAATCCATTATTTCCAATTATATTTGGGATATGAAATTGTGACCGAAATACAAGCATGAAGATTCTTTTTACTGAAGGCAGTAACTTTATAAAATTTCATGCTTCATCATGCATAAGACAGATTTCTTCCAGAATCAAATCTCAAGCAGCTCATCCACTCTGGTCACTTCCCAACTAACAGTAATGGAAGACAATTTCCTCTGCTCTGAAACTCAGATCTTGGGATGAAATCCATCTGATTTCTACTCACAACCTTGCTGAGACAAGCACACTTACATAATGGAATTTAACTTTCTTAGACCAATTGAAGCCCGAGCAAAACCCAACAGAGACATTCTTGGGCGATTTTCTTTCACATCATGCTATGACCTGCATGCTATACCCACAGATAATTGGTGTTCCTCACCAAAAAACAACTCCTGAAGCTCCTGGCAAATACTCTGTCTGCATCTCAGAAAGTATGACTGCCTGGGAATTCACCAGGTTTCCACTGTGATCTCTCCCATCGGCAAAGAAGAAGAGTTTCACATATGAAAGACTTGATGGTGGTGTTGAAAGATAGAGGGAGTGTATTCAAACAAGCAGACTCCCGAATTTTGTATTCTGGGAACTATTATACCAGAATACCGCTCCCAACCTCTAGCTTACCTGACAACAGCACTGGGAGAAGATTAAAATTTAATGTAAGCAAAATAAACAAGGCCTTAGCGTGAATCCAGCAGAGTTTTCAGACCCTGTTTCACAAACCCCCACGGAGGGCGTGCCCACCCTTCACTGTGCACACTCATAACCTGAGAGACCCGCGGGGTTATTGAATCATCGGCTGCAGGGAAAAGCTCACTGCTTTTCAAAACCTGGTTATTTCAGCACCTAACTGAGAGAGACACGGGGAAAAAAGAGCCCCCCATTTTATGACAGCTGCATCTCCAACGCTGTAGTTCCAGGGGAGCACCCAGCTTCTCAGAACAGTCTTATATAAAACTGCAAACATTTTACAGCTCACCACAGTCAGCCTCCCCGGTGCCAGGGTCAAGATGAATGTTAATGGCAAAACAATGCCGTTCCCTAATTACAAAAGGAAATGTAGAAAGCATTTCCTCCCCGTCCTTCAGATTCTGGAATTATTCCCCACTTTAATGAGCATTACACTGCTATACAATGCAGCATTTCCTCCAAAAGAAACGTACTTCCTTTTCTGCCACCCAAACACTTAACCTAAAATGAGATTATATCCTTTCTTACCCAGGGTTCAAGTGATATTCTTGTCATCATAATACAAAGCAAGGCTTAATCAGAAGTTTCCCTGAAGCCAAACTCAGCCCCCATCCTCCTACACTTTAGGAGACATTTCTGGGGAAGTAGAGGACAGAGTAAATCTTACAGGTTAGCGTTCCTGCTTTTCCAACAGCTTTTGCAAGATGGAAGTAAGACCTCAATGGCACATTTTTACTGCTTGAATTCTTACTTTAGTATTTGCCTAGAAATTTAATGACAATGAAAGGAAAATTCCCATAAAACAGATTTCTCCCCCCCTTAATCCTATGTTCATATAACTTGTATCTCTCCTAATAAAACTGGATAAATAAAGTTTATCTCCTAATAAAATTGTCTCGTCCTATCAAGCCAAGCCAAATTCCACACTACTCCCAGAGAATTTTAGTTGAAGTCCAGCAGTAGTCTTAACAGTTAGGCAACATTTTGGCCATCCTTCCCACGAGTACTATCGCTCACATCACCAACCAACCTAGCAACACCATACTGCTTCTCTATTTCTCCTCAACTAGTCCTACACCCTGCTAACATCTGATTTCTCGCCAGTGTCAACGGATGAAGGACCAAAGCTCAGCAGCACACCCAGTCCCCAGCCCAGACTTCCAAAGGACAGCATTTCAGGCATTCCCCCTTCCCACTTACACTGCCCATTGCTTTGCTCCCACCAGTGCTCAAAGGAGAAAGGAAACGTAACACACGAGACAAAGAACGGACTGCAACAAGTGATGTCACACAGACTGTGCAAACTGATCCATCTACTGCTCGCTGTTCTGTTTAAGGACCGGACAAATTCATCATCCTTTTAACACCAACCTGCTGACAGCTATGCACAAAATGCAAGGAAAAGTTCCCCTTACTTAGCTTTTTAAATATATATATCTATATAAGAAAGCTTTTTTAAAGGGTTCTTTATTCTATCTGCCATGTAATACAAATCTCAATGTACAAACCCCATTTATATCACAGTAAAAGGGGTAAAAACCCCTTTATATTAGTTTATCTCCCTGTAGCATCATTTTTTTCCCAACCACCGTTATCCTTCACGCTGCTCTATGCTTTTAAGTTTGATCGATTAGCACCAGCTGTACTACAGCTTGTCCCACTCCGCTCCAAGAACCCGAATGCTGCAACACCTGAAACCGCTCTCCACCAAAGGAAGCGAGGGCAGGGGAAAGTCTCACACCTTTTGTAGGGAACAAACCCCTCTGTCGGCTGCTGCCGACTCGTGCTGGACGCTTCCAGGCAGTTCGTCCCAGCACCAGGATTGGATTGTCCCAGCCAGCAGCGCTGGGGACAGCCCGGAGCCCCCTGGGGAACGGCGGCCGCGCTGCTGCTGCCGCACGAACACCTTCACGGGGCCAAAAACAGGCCAGACAAAAAAAAAAATAAATCCAAAAAACTGGCCTCCCCAGCAGTTCGAAAATCAGCGAGCCTGCAAAAGTGCTCTGAGATCGATCCACGGCACCGAGTGCCACGTCCAGGCTTTGCTTAAACAGTGACTCGGCCACCTCCCAATGTCTAATCGCTCCTCCTGAGAAGAAATCCTCGCTGATGTCCAACCCAAACCCCCCCGTGCCGCCGCAGCTGCACAGCGCGTCCTCCCGCGGGCTGTGTGGGAGCGGAGCCCGACCCGCACCCGGCTGCGCTCTCCCGTCAGGGAGCGCTGGGGCCTCTCCGGAGCCTCCGTTCCCCCGGGCTGGGCTCCCCCGGCCGCCCCTCACACACCCCGCGCTCCGGACCCTTCCCCAGCTCCGCCGCCCT
>VWZN01021649.1:934563-951632 GCA_013396955.1 Regulus satrapa | reverse complement strand
GTCGTCGTCTTGCTGATCGCTCGTCCAGAGCGTTAGGTTGTCGCGGAGGAGCTGCATGATGAGCGTTGAGTCCTTGTAGGAGTCCTCGTTGAGGGTGTCCAGCTCGGCGATGGCGTCGTCGAAGGCCGTCTTGGCCAGGTGGCAGGCCTGCTCCGGCGCGTTCTGGATCTCGTAGTAGAAAACCGAGTAGTTAAGCGCCAGCCCGAGCCGGATGGGGTGGGTGGGCTGCATGTGCTCCTTGCTGATCTCGTGGGCTTCGCTATAGGCCTTCTCCGAAGACTCCACCACGGTCGCCCTCTTCTCCCCGGTGGCCACCTCGGCCAGGTAGCGGTAATAGTCCCCTTTCATCTTCAGGTAGAAGACTTTGCTCTCGTACTGCGTCTCGCTGCAGTTCTTGATCAGGTAGTTGTCCAGCAGGCTCAGCACATCCTGGCACACCGCCTCCAACTCCTTCTCGATCTTCTCGCGGTAGGCGCGGACCATCTCGATCTTCTTCTCGTTCCCATCTGCAGAGGTCTTCTGCTCGATGCTGCTGATCACTCGCCAGGACGAGCGCCGCGCCCCCACCACGTTCTTGTAGGCGACGGACAACAGGTTCCTCTCTTCATTGGACAGGGGCTCGTTCAGCTCCGTCACCTGCGTGGAGAGACGGGGAGAGAAGAGAGACGTTTGGGTTAAGCCCCGGCTGTCTGACATTCCCATCGCTCCTCGGGGTGTTCCTGAGCAGCTCTAGAGGCAGACGCCTCGCACAGTCCTGCTCTGTCACCCAGCTGTCTCTGCTCCCGTCCCAGCAGGAGCCAGCTGGGAAATCACGCTGCGGTCCAGACCCACAACTAAAAGAGCAGGGCTTGGGTCTCCTTTGATAGACCAGCATCTTCCACTATGAGGAAAATCTTCTAGGAAAGAGATGCCTTTCACCTGCGGGAGGAGAGCTGGGCTTGGTGGGGCAGGGGAGAGAGACAATCACAGCAAGAGGGAAGAGATGGCCCAGGGTGATGAGCTACCTGCATGGACTAACACCACCAGAGCTACAGGGTGCTCATCCTCTCTGCTTCCCGTGAGCATGGGGCATGCTTCAGAGACACCCAAAGAATCTCTGAGATGGTCCAATTACAACTGCCTCAGGCACCTGCACAGATGAGGACTAAAAAGCTCACATGGCGAGGGGGAAATCCCCCACACTGGATTTTCCTCACTGAGGTTAACAGTGTCACCTGCCTTGTGCACCACAAAAAACACAAAGGGATTACGGAGATGACGAGCACAGAGCTCCCTCAGTAACTTGGGAAGCATCCCTTGGTATCACAATAATCCCATTCCAGCTCCCACAACACCCTCGCTGGCTGGAGCCACCCGGCTTCCGCTTTTGGCCAACACTGCGTCAGGTTCCTGCCCAGGGGCAGGAGAAACCACGGAGCAGACAGGACAGCACGCAGCAGCTGCCCACGGCCGCTCCCCTGGGGCAGTTACAGCTGCCAAGTGGCACTTTGAGCCTGGGCACGGCCGCTGTCCCCTTCCCCCCAGGATCCGTCCCTACCCCACATCCCGGGC
This sequence comes from Regulus satrapa, assembly GCA_013396955.1. NCBI lineage: Eukaryota > Metazoa > Chordata > Aves > Passeriformes > Regulidae > Regulus > Regulus satrapa. Next base: position 950,081 of record VWZN01021649.1, on the reverse strand, counting down.
ACAGCCATCCAGGAACCGGGCAGAGCAGGAAGCTGTGAGCCACCTCACGGCAGTAAAGGATTAGGTAATGGTTTGGATGTGAAAGGCTTCTGCAAACACTGAGTCACTTTCACAAGGATCTGTAAGGACAAGGTTTGCTCTGGGCCCAGATAACCACATTTATGGTGGGGGTTAGGAGGCCAAAGGCCCGGCCCAGGACCTCATTTGAGTGACCTGGAATGACTCTCAGTTGCTCACACCATATTGAGCTGCACATTCCACAACATCCACTCCTCCTGCAGCTCCTCACCCATGCTCTGGCTAATGTCTCCTCCTAAAACCGGGCTATGGCTGAGCCTGTTTCCCCCACAGCAAGCGGAGTCTCTGATCAGACCCCCCCAGCCCCTTCCCTCAAGGCTGAGGCAGCAGGCAGCCCCTGCACTCCCACCCCCGCTGCTGTGCGCGTCTGTGCTGCTCCACAGGATGCTCTAGAGCCTGGCAGAGGAACAGCAGACACCCCTTTTCCAGATGGAAGAGGGTTTTTTCCTGGGCAAACCAGCACAACTGCTTCTGCTCCCGGCTAAGAGACAGCCGAGGGAGCAGGGAAAGGGGTGTCATTAACGAGGGCAGGATCTCCTGGGACTATCAGCAGCCGCCAGCAGCGCAGGACAAAGAGCACAGAGCAGGATGCCAGGGCAGCTCCCAGAGCTCCCGCCCAAGGTAAGCAGGGCAGCGATGCCTGGGCCATCCGGCAGCTCCCAGTGCCAGGCCAGCCCTCTCCCAGCCAGGACAACTGTGACTGTTTAACCACAGGGCCCTGGATCCCTGTGATATCCTGTTTCCTGCAGCGGGGCCAGGCAGGGCCCAACCACCAGGAGCCCAAGCAGCCGTGCCCCGAGCTGAGGGCCCCGCTCTGCACTTCTTCTACACAGTGTCTCTCTTCATTCCTCCCTCTCAGTGACATCTGCACAAACACTCAGAAATTATTCTGTCAGTTAAAATATCTTTGGGAGCACAAACCCTGCCCCAGAGCTTATGGGTTGTCTGTCCTCAGACTCGAAGACTCCGTCAGGTTACCTGGGATGTTGTCCCAGGTAGGCTGCCCTGGTTTGAGTGAGGGATTTGGAAGGAGAAACATCCAGAAATCCCAGCCCGAGTTACACTCTTCCAGCTGTTAATGGAGTGCCCAACACCAACAGCCATACAAGAGACTCACTGATTCCAAGAGTTTTCTATCCTGAGACCTTCTCTCACGTGGAGATGGATCACCGCATGACATTGTGCTTTAGCAAGGTGCTCCCTGAGAAGAGACACCAGTTTTGAAAGGAGGAACAAGCAGGTGCCCCACAGCCACGTCTGCAGATACTTATCACTGCAGGAAGAAGTAGATTTACCTCCTCTCACCAGAACAGTCTTGCTGGAGGACAGATTTATTAAAACTACAGGGAGTTCCGTGGGATTAGCTTTGCCATAAACATTTTAAATTCGAAGCTATTAAGGATTACGAAGGAAAGTTGCCTGTCAAAATCCTTTCAACGAACTGGCTGACAGATGGAAGGTACACCTGTGGAGACAGCAGATTCCCCCAGGGAGCTCACAGGGAACTTGTAAAAGCAGGAAGGGAGCCTTGTTAACCACGTCACTGCTTTCTAGCAGGTCCCAGACTCTGAGAAGGAGCACTGCAGAGACATGGCCATGATGTGACACGGGTGGGGACAAGGACCACGGTCCCCAGCACCAGGAGAGGGAAGAGGCTGGAGTCCCACACTTTTCAGTTCCCAACTGAGCTGAGGGAGGAAGAACAGAAAACCATCTGGCTCTTGCATTCCCCAGCAGGAAGAAAATGCAAGATGGCCAAGACACAAGGCATCAGACAGCAGGGTACACTGAGCTGCCTTATCAGAGTCAGAAAAAGGCAGAAAAGATTTATCCCAGGTTCAGGACGCAGTCTCTGTCCTGGGTCTGCCCAGAGCTGCCTGCTGCCCTGCGCTGGCATTTCCTGCCACAGCCCCCTCCGCGCTGCACCCTGTGCAGTCACTGCCCCTCTGCTCTTCCCACAGCACTGCACCAGTGCCCGTCTCCAGCAGAAACCCCTCCAACACCTCTGCACCAGCCTGGCACAGGCACGTGGGGCTGTGCCTTCTCTGCAGCCTGTGCTGGCCAAACAAATGCTGGGTTTTTGTTTTCTTACACTGCAGGATAGAGAAAAAAAGGCAGTTCAATCAAGGCACAGGCTAAAGAGCAGGTTCTGATATACTGAGTTTGTAGCATTTCGCTGAATGCCTCTGACAGAACATCAAATAAGGCAATATCCTGCGTCAGGCCTGGATCACGCTGCGGCAGCCGCATTATGGAAGGGCAGAACCTTCCCCCTTCTTAACTCAGACTCTGAAGGGGTCTCACCTCCCCAGAGAAGGGCAGTACCCGGATCGGGTCCCCTGACGCAATTTCCAACACTGTTACACGGAGTCAGAGACTTCAGATAGCCAAAGGAAAATCTTAATTTGGCATTAGGAGGGCTTGGCAGGAGCACAGAGCCGTCAGCCCCTGGCCAGTCTACCTGCTCTTTGGGAAGTTTGGAGTTTTACTTCCCTGGCTGCCAGCAGAACAGCAGAATTTGCTCTGCACATCTCAGTAACTGTCCAGCCTCATCTCACCCTTGTGCCCATGGACACTGGGGAGAATGGCAGGAGATGCATGAGCCTGAAATGGTGCCAAGTCCTGGATGTGGCACAAGCAGCCAAGGACAAGGAGCTGTTCCACATGGTGGAAACTTGATAGAGGAAAGTCTTTTAGGTATTCTGGAGAGGAAAAAAAAAAAAAAAAAAGCAGAACACACCTGCCAGGATCAGACTGCACAAGGACAGCTAGGCAGGGAGTGCAGGGAGCTCAGCCTGGAGCAGTCCACGCTGCCAGGCTCTGGCTGGGAGGCACATTCCATCAGCAAGCTGGAGGACACTGTCAGTTCCAGTCTCACCAGTTCTCTGATGGCACAGTGTCTGCACCACTCAAGTGCCCTTAAGCCACCAGGAAACTCCGTGAGTTCCCATTGGACAAAAATGACTGGAAGTTTAGGGTTTATACTGCTTGGCAGATCAGAGGCTTGTACAAATCCAAGCCCTCTGATTTGCAACAAAGCACTGCAGAGGCGGCACCATCTCTGAGGAGGTTTTCCTGATTTCTCCACTACAGCTGGAGCTCTGACTCAGCACCCTGCCCAAAACCTGGCAGGCTCCTGCCATGCCTGAGGATCACATTGCAGCCAGTTCAGCCTCATGAGGAGAAGCCAGGGAGCAAGCAGAACTGTACCTGCCCCTAATGTGAAGGTATGTAAACTGCAAAAGCCCAAGGGTTGGTTCTACGGCACTTTCTTTCTGGAAGGATCCCGATTAGCAGGCTTTGGTGAGACCCACGGGGAAGGTTTGCTCCCAGAGAACAGCACGTTAGGGGCTTATTCCAGGACTCCCATCCTCTGCTCCTCACCTTGCATGAGTAGCTCTGAGCATACATCAGGAAATGAGAGAGTTTTTGAGGTCCCTTCAGTGACTGCAGTGAAGATCCATCACAGGACTTAGTTCTACCTGTTTATCCTTGCCCACTTTTCACTCAGTTTGATAATTAAGTGCCCACCCATTTACAGCTTCTGCCTGGCTTTGATGTCTTATCTTAAAGCAGACAGCACTGGCAAGCTGACAGGACCCAGAGATCCTTCCCTGGGGAATACCATCAACATCTGACAATTTAACCCATGTTATAAACCTCAACACTTGCTCTTCTTATTGCCTAAAAGAGAATCTGAGTCCTTGAAGACATCACACAGCTACAAAAGAGCAAACCTTTCCTGGAGAGACAGAGACAGCCATGAGAACTTCAAACTGTTCACTGAGAACAGCTTTTAAAGCTCAGCAGAGCTCCTCTCCCACCAGGATACACAACATCCATCTCCCCTTCAGCACTCATGCTTCCTGTTCTATCTACAGCTCCTGCACCATGTAATTAAATTTGTTATCTCCCCACACAAACCCCAGCAAGTGCCTCGTTTTCCTTCACATGCAGCTCGTTAGTCTGAGCTCTGGCCTGAAGGGCCCCTTCTCTGTTTCATTTTTTGAAAGGCAAATGTGCTTCTGAAACGATGTTCTGACCAAGTCCAACCACTGGAATTCCTTCTTGGTCTGTAGCCGCTGGCAAGGGGAGCAACCATCACACAACCCCTCCAGGCCCAAGCAGTGAAAGAGGTCACAATACCTGTAGACATCTCCCCTTCCCCTCCCTCTCCAGCTGCTGTCTCATGCTGGGACCCCACCACCATGTGCAGGGACAGCAGGACATGGCCTCAGGCTGTGCCAGGGAAGGTTCAGGCGGGACATCAGGAAGAATTTCTTCCCAGAAAGGGCTGTCGGGCATTGGAAGGGACTGCCCAGGGAGTCGGTGCAGTCCCCACCCCTGGAAGTACTCAAGAAATGAATGGACATGGCACTAAGTGCTCGGGTCTGGCTGACAAGGTGGTGACAGGTTAAAGGATGGACTCGAAAACCTTGGAGGTCTTTTCCAACCTTAATGATTCTGTGACGAGAGCACCTTCAGCAGCCCAAGTGCTGTCATTTTGGAAGGTCATGACTGACAGACTGCCTGTTTTTCTGTCCCCAGCTCACTCTAACTTGAAGAAATGGCTGCCCTCAAGCACATGAAATTGTCACCATTACCCAGCAGCCTGGCGAGAGTCACGACTCGATGTCACACAGCCTCACCAAGAACAGCTTCTCCCCAAGCACCACAGCGAGCTGTCCTACAACTCCATCGCAGCAGTCACAAAGATGCTTTTCTTAAGCACTGTCCTACTTTGGCAAAGTAGGCGTGTGTTAAACCAGACCTAAATCGAAAATGTTACCAGATTGGTTTGGGTTCTTCTCCCTCTTGCCTTGCCTTCGCCCCCATGTCACACTTCCAAAGTGGAAGTCACACCCTAACTGCTTCTCTCCTTGCTGACCCCTTCCGCTGTCCTTTGCTCATGTTTTAACTCAGTGTGGCCGGGGGAGGGGGGGGTTTGGGCTGTAGGTCTGAACCCTTCCTCTCATCCCAGACAGGACAAAAAAAAACAGAAAAAAAGCACGTGCAGGCTGTGGGCAGACACAAGTTCCCCATTGCCTTTTCCTTTGCCTGTTTCAGTATGAATAATCACCTGCTAGTTCCCGTTTTTCTAAGCTGGCAGGGCCAGTTCCCATCACAGGACAGCAGCTGAGGGCACATGGAATGGTTCTGCCATTACATTTCAAATTGTTCCCAGTGCCTCAAGGATCAGTGTCTGCAGAGAACTCTTTATTGCTTGTAGCCCAACTGCATCTCAGAGGCTACTCAGGCACTCCAGACACCAATTAGGATTTCTGCATGTTCCTACACTTAACAGCAGCTTTCATCCCACTCTGCAGCCTTTGTTACTTAAGGCGACTTTGAACCACCCAAGACAAAGTCTTCAAACTGGGAGATGTGGAAACCAAGAGCTCATTTATTTCATTGGCCTTTGTAGCTTAATAACCACATGTGATCTCACTGCTTTCAGGTTTGATCAGTCCTTGGAGCCTGCAGACCTCCTACTCCAGTTTCAGCGTGGCCATCACGGTTTGCAATTAGAGAAAAAGCAAATTTCAGCTCCTTGGGTCATTCTTGCATGTGAAAGGTTGAAGGGAAGGGAGATGAGAAAACCAGGAAGAGCAGCAGAGCCCTGAGCTGCTCCTTTCAGTGCCTGGCAGCAGCATTTCATGTACCAGCCCTTATCTGCAGCACTGCAGTCCCAGCACTCGGTCTAACGACTCTGGGTTTCTTCCCACTGCAGAACACCTGGGTGCCATCGATTTGTGTCTCTGACTTCTGCAGCTTGAGATAAGGCAAACACAAGGGAGCATCTGTCTGCCATGGCTATTGTGGACAGAGAGCAGCCCAGACACATCCCAGTAAGCAACTGGAAGGAAACACTCTGGCCTCCCAGTTTTGTGTATGTCCAAGTCTTCTACAAACCATTTCTGAGCTAGCATTGCACAGTCCTGGGAGCTTGCATGGGCTTTTTGAGCCAGGAAGGAATTATGCTCAAGTTCTCTTGTTTTCCTTATTAACACTGATTCCCATTAGCCTTCCTGACTATTAAACAAGATGAAAACTGGCCCGTTGTAGGACAACTTGTCTCAGCCTCTTGCTGTCACTACCTGCCTCGTACTTTCTAAAAACTCTCAGGGAAAATGCTTGACCTCTGTTGGCCTAGTGCCTTCCAGCCACCAGATGGAGGGAGCAGCAAGCCCAAGCACATCAGTCCCCGCCTTTCAGGGGACTGGCACTCGGGGCTCCTCGCCCCGTCTCTGGCAGATGGGATACCAGCACCTTCTCCTGCTAACTACATAGCAACAGAAGGGATGCCAAGCCATTCCTTCCCCGGGACGCGGCAGGCTGGCAGCATCATCCGCCCGCTGCTGTGTTCTGTGAGTGCCTCAGCAGCAGCCCAGCATCACCACCACCCCTCTCCACCAGCCCACAGCTCGGGAGCTCTCCTGCCCCGGATTATCTGCTCCGGTCCCTGCTGACAGGCCTGGTCTCCAAGCGCTCTGCTCAGCACGTGGAAGCGCAGAGCCACGGCATGCCACTGCTAGGAGAGCTCACATGCACCCCTGGAGCTCACAGCAAGTTTCAGGACCCCGGAGTTGATCTGTTGATCCTTTTGGAAAGAGAATGACAACTCATGGTTGCTCTTCTGGGCTGCATTAAGCTTTTCCATATAAGAGCTGAAGAGCTCTTCAAGAGTAACTGCAGCTCTTTCCTCAGAAGCATTTTTGTACAAGTTTAAAGACCTGAGATTTTTCAATTTCTGTTTAAGCATTACTCCTCAGAAGATTCCATCTACTCAGAGGCTTTTGAGCTAAAGCAGCCATCCACAGAATGGCCACTGGACATTTCTTAGAGTCTTAAGACTTGGTCCACACAGAGGAAGATTTTTTTTTCTTTCCAAGTCATGGTAAAACAAACCCAAGCTAGACAGATCTCAGGGACTCTCTAGACAAATGCACCAAGCTTCATGTGGGGAGGGCGTTTAGTGCTGCTGGGAGCATTAGCTGCTTAAAGATTTACCTCACAGCTTCCAAGGGTACTAATCTGGCTCAGATCTTAGTGCTTTCCTGCTCACCTCCAGCCCCACTACCAGGCAGTAAGAATCCTGCCACCAGATCATCAAATCCTCCCCAGAGCATCAAGTGCCAGGGCTTGTCCTTAATCAGGGGCTCAAAAAATGCCTGTGCCCATGACTTCTACCTAGCTGAGCCAAGTGGAGAGAGAAGACCCGATGTGCCATGGGCAGGCCAGCCCAAGGCTGAGAGCAGGTTCAGGTCTGCTGGAGCAGGATGTCCTGGGCAATTCCTGACTGCTGGCATGGCTCCCTTCGGCACGGCAGAGCCACTGCTGCCACGGCAGCTGCAAGCTGCTGCTCCAAAGGGTGAAACGGGAGAAGCTGCAGCCATGCAATACTCCCTGCAGTAAGCATGCACGTTTTTTAGCTGCTCCATGTCACTCCCCTGAACGCTTTGGCAACACCCGGTTGTCGCACAACAAGGTGAGATTTTGGAAATATTTTTTAAAAGCACCTCACAAGATTTTTGCTCTAGGTCTCTTGGTCTGCAGATCCAGCAGTTCCTCGGTGTTTCAAACACGTTTGACCAGATTAAGCAAGAGACTTCCCAAAACACCCAGGTGGATTCCTGAATGCCAGCTCCACGATAGGTTTAATTTCTGCATCAGTGAGTAAGCTGATTATCCCTCCAGATGTACTTTACACTCCCACTGCTTTGAGGATTTCGGGCTTGATCTTACACACCTCTAGCAAAGGTAATTTTATTTAATTTCTTAAATGAACTTGCAGAACAGAAGAAAGTCGAGTTTTTGCTCTGGCAGCTTTCTGGAGCACTGCAACCAATTTTAAATTAGAAGGAGGGTCACTTTACTATTCTAGATCCAATTGTTTAACTCCCCTCGCCTGGCTCCAGCCATCTCCTCTCCCAGCCTGTTCTGAAGCCCAAGGGACTCCCACCACAGATCTGATCTCAGCTCATCACAGGTGACAGAACCCCTCAGGTGCTGCCATCATCTTGACACCACCGAACGCAAGAAGCCGAGCTCCCAACGTCCAGGGAATGAAATATTCATCCCCGTGTAACAAAGCCCAAGAGCATAAGCAGGCAAAGCTCCAGCGCCTGCCCCAGCTGGGTGTAAATCAAAGGCTGTTAATCTCCCCCAAGTTCTCATTCAGTGCTGAACACGAAGCATTAGCCTTTTACAAGCAGACATCTCCTACAGCAATTGTTGAGCGTGTCTGTTAGCACATGGCACAGCAACAGCTTCTCCACCTACTATTAATAAACTTCGTGCTGCTGAGCACCACAACTGTCCAAACACCGTGTCCATCAGCAGCCTCGTTAGCACTGAGGCTGAGACTTCTCATGGTGCTTTTCTAGAGCCTGGCTGAAACCATCTTAGAGAGGAGTCAGAAGCACACTGACACGCCAAGCAGCTTTGCTTGGTACGTAAGCAAAGACACATCCCAAGCAAGCCAACCCATCCAGTGAGATCAGAGGGAATTTGCAAACAATTAAGGAATGGTTTGCACTTGGAATCCCTGCAGACTTGTGCTCGTCCAAGCACAGCTGCCTCGAACACCCATAGAGGGACTCAATTCCAACATCTCCTTTCCAGAAGAAAAACATTAAGTACTCTAATCCCTAATCTGGGGATCACTTTAAGGGAATCTCACGCCACCATCAGTGACATGTTCACTAGTTACTCTCCTACTGCAATTAACTAATGCACTGCCCCAGGTCATCAGATCAGGAGCTTGGGGCCAAAACCCAGGTTTGTTTAATATCTAATTGAGCATGTACTGGGTCACATCTGAGATGTGACTAAATCTGGGTTAGCGCAGAAAAACCTGAAGCTGGGGGAAGTTTGCCCTTAAACAGGCAAAGGCTTTTGTTTCACCAGCTCCACGAAGGGTTTGCTTTTGAGAGGCAGTCTTGTCAGTGCTTCCTGCAGCCCAGGAGCTGCTGCCTCATCACTTCAGCTCCATTTTCCAGAATTTACTATTTCTGAGCTTTTCCAGACTATACCAAGATAACCAGCAGTGCAACCAGCATGAGACTCCTGGGTGAAGATCAACCCTTATGATTTACCAGCCCCAGCAGCTGCCAGGGCTGCAGCCCCCAGGAGGGACCAGGAAGATGCAGCAGCTCAGCCTCGCTGTTATTGTGCACTCAGAAAAGATGGATAAAGCCATCCTGCTGCTGAGCTCCTCCCCCAGAGTCACGGGTGGGAATCCACATCGTGACATCTGGATTCTGGAGCAAAGAGTCAGGCCTCTTACTTAAAAAAAGAAATAAATTTAAACATCAGAATGAAAATAATTTTCCTTCATTTTAGGCTGGAAGGAAGGGCTCTGCTCATTAGATAAAGCAGCTATGGGAAAAGCATTCCCACAAAGCCATTTCATTTCCATGGGGAAAGAAGAGTTGCCCCACCTTCCATGACCAAAAGCTGCACTGGCAGAAGCGCAGGCAGAGCCCGGGCAGGCAGCAGCCACAGCAGAGCTGTTTTATCTCAATGTCACCAGGATAAAACCAGCCACCATCATTTATCTGCACAGCTTCTTCAAGTCAAGCCAAAGGTTTCAGAGGCTGAAAGACAAAGCCACCCAAAATCCAGCACAGTGACCAGTCCACTGCTACTTCCCCTTGTTTTAGCTGGTTTCCAGGCTATGGCTGCCCAGCAGTGACCATCGCTAGTCAAACTGAGTCAATGCTTATGTTTTCACTCAATTTTGGCTTCCCAGACAAGGCAGTTGCCATTTGTCTGCAGTCACTTGAATCTAACATTGAGGAGCAAGACTTCAGCTAAGAACCAGTTCGGTTGCCTACCTTTCCAGTAAAGAGCAGAAGTTGTTAAAGGCTTTCAGCTTTCCAGAAGGGAAAGACAAAGACTTGACCAGGGAAGGAAAGAAGGTCTAAGCTGGCTCCAAACCAGTCAGCACAAACCTGACAGTATCAGCTTTGGAAAAATCCGCAGAGCACTGAGGCGTAGAAGAACGCCTGGAAGCGCCGAGGGTGCAGCAGAGACAACCTCAGCCCTGCATCACAGCTTTGCCATGGTGAGGTGGAAGATGATACCTGGATCCCATCAGGACTGCCAATGGAGAAACGCTTGGGAAGCCAGGCAAATCCTGCTCCACTGTGCTTTGTACTGCAGTTATTCTACTGTGATTCACATTTTGCTGGCAGCTCAGGAGGCTGAGCAGAAAAGCTCAAGGCAGAGTCCTAAATGCCTCGGGCATTGACCCGTCTGAGGAAAAGCTCCCTCAGGTCAGACTGGAAGCATTTTCCAATGGCTCTTTCCCTGTACCTGCCTCTGCTTGGCTGGGACACCGAGCAGCCAGCTCTGGTCTGAACTAGTCTGACAGTCCTCATGGCTCTTCCCTGCCAGACTGGAATTGAGCTCCCAATGCACAGCTCACCTCTGCCAAGGAAAAAAGCAGCACCAACAAGTTCAGCAGTGCTCCACATCCAAGGACATGTCTGAGCTGAGACAAAGCCACCTCCCAAAAAGCAGCTCGTTACTCAAGCACTAGCAGTTGGGACACACAAAAGCCTGGATTCTTTATTTTCCCTAAATATGTACTCCTTGCACACAACTTTTGTGCGTGGTTTACTTGGCGCGAAGCTGCTCCAAAGAGAAGCTCAAGAGTTCAGTCATAAGTTGGGGCATTAGGCCCTGCCAGATGTGTCACCCTCCATGGAAATTTCCCCAGATGTCAGGTCACAGCCTCCACTCTCTTCCCCAGCCCCTGCTCCATCAGCTGCACCCTGAGCCACGTTTCTCCTTCTGTCCTCAAGAGCAACAGCTAGCAGATCCAACTCCAGCTACAAGCCTGCAGAGGTAGTAGAAAGATCCGGCTTTGAAAAGCCCTTGTCTTCAGGATTGTGAACTTGGGGGTCACTCACCAGCCTGGGAACAAAACCCAGACCCTCCCTTAGGCTAATGGGGACCAGCAGGACACTTTTACTCCACCTCCCTGATCTTAAGCTTAGCAAGGTTGAGGCTGCTTATTCCTACTTGGAAAGCCAAGCTGAGCATGTTCCTGAGCAGCTGGCCCAGGCACAAATAAAGTGGCTCAGTAATACACATGAAGAAGAGGAAAAAGTAGAGTGGGAATCCTCAAGTTAAGGAAAATCTTTAATTCTGCCAGCTGTAGAAGAACATGTTTTTCATCTCCTCGATCAGAAACCAAATCCCAGCTGCAGGAGGCAGATGGAGACACCGCTGTAATCTGGGTAACCTTCTTGAAAGCACCGTCCAGAACATCTGTGAGAACCACTAAGAGGATGCCAAAGACATCATCCAGTTGCCCAGAACTGTGTATATGCCCCTAGAGGCTGGAGTTCTCAATCCAGGAAACATTTCTGGAGCTGAAGTTCTGTGACTGTCCCTAAATTGCTGTTCCTGAGTATTCCAGCAAGCCCCAAGTACACATCAGTGTTCAATTTATTGCAGAGAGCAACTCTGGGATCAGCTGGTGAACCCAGCTGGGGCAGATAGGGCTTATCCACTGACATTATGAAGCTTATTTGGTGCACTGAAACAACTCCATCTCCTGAGAACCAGCCATGTCTTTACACGAGAAGCAGCAATTAGAGGTGGTTGGAAAAAAGTTCAATACATCAAGATAACTCTCACCGATCTTTCTGCACTTTCATGGTTAGACATCATCCAAGAGATCTACTGGGTAAAGCCAAATAATGCAGGGGTTCGTGGAGAGCCCTTGCCCAAGTTTCACTGTTTCTATGCCCCCAGGTATAATTCAGCTGCTATATTCTCCATCACAGTCTAAACATCACCTTTGTTTAGCTCAAGAAGAGCCATTTCGGGTCAAACCCACCCTGGCTGCTACACTTGGCCAACTAAGAAACGCAGCGTGGTCTCGTAAGGCAGTGACTCTTCCTGAGCGGACTAAATAAGAACTCACAGGAGCTCAAAGAAGAACTTTTAAGAGTGTGATGTGCTGAAGACTGGCCAGTTACTGTGAGCAGCATCCACTGCAGGCACATACAGGGCACACTGCTGCCCAGCAGCAGCTGTGACTCAGGCTGCTGCTCCGAGGTGCCAGGTCCGAGTGACACGCAGAGACAAGCCCACGCTGTGAGCCCCTGCGAGGTCACAAGGACAGAGCTCCTGCCGGCCACCCTCTTGTCCTGCCCCCACAGAGCTGCAGGAAGGAAGCTCGGGCTGTCTCCAACCCCAGCACCACTGCACCACCAGAGGCCTGGAGGCAGCACAGAAGCCGCCTGCACGAGAGCATCAATGCTGCCATGAGATGCCAACAGCTAATGACTGCACCATCCACCTCGGCACTGGGAATGGTTTCTCCAAAGCCTTCCCCAGCCCCCTGGGAAGTGCTACTACAGCAGCTCGTGCTCCTTGGTCCCCTCCCACCGGCACAGATGGCCTGCCCAGCACTCCTCCTGGAGAAGCCTTTCCACCCCACCCTTTTGTCTGTGTACACTGCGAGCAGAAGGCAGCTAATCATCCCTGCTCTGCTCCCTGGGGACTCTGGAGCCAGGATGGATTTGTGGTACTGCCCCTTTCTCCAAGGATGAGCCCGCTGCCCGTGTGAAGCCTTGCTACCAGCACTGATACGGTGGATGTGGGGGATGAGAACCTGCCCAGCCGGTGGCCATCACAGGAGAAGCCCACACACCCCGTGCCAGGGAAGGCCTGCAACTCCCCATCCTCATGCTCCTCCTCCACCCACAATGGCCATTCACTGCACCAAGCTGTGGTGTGCGAAGCTTGGAGCAGCCATCTGCTTCCCAGCACCTCCACCATTCCCCCTCCACACCCACACGTGGTGGTACAGCACAGCCACAACCCTGCTGCACAGGTTGCTCCCCTAAAGTCAAGCAGTCAGGTGCTCCCCTCACAGGGCACAGCCCCACACCTATAGCACACAGAGGTGCAGGGCAATAATTCTCCCCACACATTTTTAAAACACTATTTATTTCCTGCACAAGTCATTGCAATCACCTTGTTTGTTCACCTGCACATCCCCTCAACGTAAAGGTCTGTGGGAGGCACGTGCTCTGCTCCCTGGGCAGCTCTGGCCAGGGCTGCCAGCTCCAGAGAGCCTCCAGCAGCTCCGCTCTCCCCAGCTAATGCGTATCGATCCCCAGCCCTGGCACGGGCTTGGACGCTGAAGCTCTTCCTGAAGCTGAAGCAGATTAAAAATGCATCTTGCTCCAACCACCAGCACTGTGGGAAGTGAAACTCCAGCAAGCAAGCCCGAGGCCAATGTCTGACCACCCTGGGGAGCAGCAGAGAGCTTTCCCGTCCCCCAACACCTGACAGGGCTGATGGTAGCCCAGACAGCACTGAGGCAACAGGGGACAGGAGCAAGGTCAAGAAGACATGCCCTGGATCGATGGGCCCAGCCCTGCACGCTTCCTGGGTGTGGCATCACCCTCTGCTCCCTCTGCTAGGTGAGGGAACCATCTGCTGTGCTTTCAGAGACCCCCTCAGTAAACCTGCCCCTTCTGGGGGCTGCGGGAGCAATCCCGCTCCTGCAGCAGCCACGTAATTGCAGATAGCAATTAGGGGCACTGGCAGCTAACACTTGCGGGAAGGAAGGAGCTAGGAGTTATTATATATAAATATTATTTCTGAGAAACTGCTGCAACCCCAGACATCACTGGATGAATCAGCAAACGGCAAGAACCCCAGCACCCCATTTCCATTTTAAACCACTAACACGGCCATTCAGCACAAGCTCCCAAGCAGACAGGGCTGAGGCTGAACAACCCACCCAGCTGCCCCGCTGTGAGGCGGCCCCCAAAACACAAGGGCCAGCCGAAGCTGAGGAGAAAACCATCCTCTTTCACGGCCCTCACCTCCAGGGCGGGTTTGGGAGGAGAAGCATGCAGCATTTCCCAGCAGGGGTGCCGGGGAGGGCTAGGTTTGGAGGGCAGCATGGCTCTGCATCACCTTGGCGAGGCGCAGCCCGCATGCTCGGTGCCACCGCCTGGGTGCATTGCAGCTCGGACCGTGGCATATGACATCACTCGGCGTTGCCACGGAAATGGGTGCGAGGTCATCAGCATCCCGCAGCCAGCGCCGGGCCGGGGCCGGGCACCGCCGCCGCTGACACGCCTGTGGCACGCCTGTGGCACGGCCGTGCCGTGCAGAAAGCAAGAACAAAGCTCTGCCTTTTGTTTGCTGCTTGAAGGGAGGCGTCAGCGCTCCCGCTGGGGATCGTTTCCTTACGGCCAAACTAGCCGGCAGCTGATAAGAGGCGTTAGCCTGGGTTACTGTTTCACCAGGGCCCGTAAGGGCTGCAAGGAAAAAAAAAAAAAAATCACATAGAGGAGCTCTCAACAACGCCTGGGGTTCAAGCAGCCAGCCCGGGGAAGCAGGCTAAGAGAAATTCGCAGCGCAACACGGCTGTGAGTCCCGGGCATACATCCCTGCTGGCTTTGTCACGGCGCCTGTATTATCCGTAGGAAATGAGCTGGAGGATCTGCTCACACAGCAGGCTTTGCTTTAAAACGAATAGATGCCGCTATCAGAAAATGGTATAAAAGCCACAGTGCAGCAGAGGGACAGCCCGGCTGGTTTAATGTGATAATATCTCGTTCCGATTATCCATATTTCATTCCTTGATAAGGCATCTCCTCCCTCCCCGGGCTCGGGCTGTGACAGTTTTGTCTGTTTGATAAATGCAAGGTTATTGACAAAATGGTGCAATATGGGCAAACAGAGCTGCACCCACGGCAGACTGCGACATTCCCAGATCGGCATTCACTTTTCATCAGCCGGGGAGGACACCCCAGCTCCCAGCAAAGGTTCAGACCTGACTAAGAAGACAAACATAAAGAACAGTTTTCCCCTTTAAAGCACCCCCTCCCTCCCTCCACCCAGTCTAGCCTCTCTGCAATATGACAAATGCAGAATCTTCTGGAATGACTTGATCCTGCCTCCCACGATTGCTTTGTTTGCAAGATCAGATCAGAGATATGTTTTTTTTTCCCTTCTTATATTGTCAAAATGTCAGTATTGAAGGGGAGCGTTCAGTGTCACAAATCAGATCAGCCTGCTATATGCAGAGTCTTTATTTTAAGAGCGTGAAATGAATACAACATGACTCAATTCATAAATCTCCAACCAAGAGCAGCAAAAATAAGAGCTTTGACAGTGAAAGGGCTCCCGATCTTTGGGGTCAGGGGCACGCACCAGCCCCGGCGACCGCGCGTGGGAAGGGATGCGCGGGGAGGAATTTCGGCAGCGGGGAGAGGTGTGCACGCAGCCCCCCCACACACACCGGGACCCCCCTCGCCTCGCCCCACGGGGCTCGGAGCCGCTGTGACCCCCCCTGGGAAGCGCCGCACCCCGGGGCTGGCCCCTCTGCCCCGGAGGGGGGACAGTGGGCACGGGAGGGGGCCCGGGGTGGGGGCAGAGAGGAAATGCGGCTGGAA